>VXBL01000617.1:842316-902076 GCA_013400195.1 Aramus guarauna
TTTTTTCCCCATATGTGCATGTAAAACATTACCAAAATTAATATTTGCATGTTTTCTTTAAGTGATGTCCACTGGGAAGTAAAAGGAAAGAAACTGTACAATTGTTAAAGCTTTTCACAAAATATTTTAATAAGGATGTAACAGCTTCCACATTAGCAATTTTTAAACTAAAAGGAGCTGACTCACAGTCCATTGAAGTGAATTAGGATTTTTTCCTCTCATTTCGATGGGCTTTGAATCAGACAACTTTGAAATACTAAATTTATACATTCATTTAACAGTACCTAATTTTTGGTGAAAGAACTGTACAAAGGAGTATCCTGCTTTTTGCTGCTGAGAAAAGTTAAAGGGTATAATTTAACAAAAACCGGTAGTAAGTGCACCACCGCAAACACTAGATGCCTTAATTGTCAACCTTGCACTTAACACTGTACTTAAGCACCATAGCTACCAGTACAATGCTACGGGTATGCTGCTACTAGAGATTTTTCCCAATCTCTTGGTTCAAATTGCCAGTAGTTATAATTAATACAACCACAGTATTGTGCTAGAGAAGTGATTTGTCACAGCTACTGGGACACCTGCCACTGTGTGACACTGTTAACATAGGTGGTAGAAAGCAAAAAAAACATAGCTGCTTATTTCAACACAGTCCGATTTTTACATCTGGGGTAGGAGGGAGCAGGGATAGAAGGTTTTGTTTAATCAGCTGTCATTTATCAAACAAGAAAGCTTCCTTCGTCTATTCGAAAATTGTTCTGTCATAAGAGAGGAAGAGAGAAAATTCAAGAGAGAAAATTCTTGTGGGGGAGGCAATGTAGATGAAAGAGTTAGAAAAAGTGAAAACCTTTTTATCCGAAAAGGAGCCTTCTTGAGCATCGCCCATTTTAAATGCAACCTTGCAAGTAGCCACCACAGACATAAGTACACAGTATAAATTGCTTCAGAGAAACACGTTCACAACACAGTGACAAGAATCAAATAAAAAAAAAAAAAAACAAACAAAAAGACGTCTGGCACACACTAAAACCAACAATTCTCAGAAATGAAACATTAAGAAGCTCTGGGCCAGTATATTACATTGGCAACATATGAAACCCATTTCATGTTTTTTAGTGCAACAGAAGAAACTGGAGCTAGGGTAATAGCTATTATCAAACAGCTACTTTTTTTTGTCAAGTATTCATTTCAGAGCCTGATGGAAATTTTGAAATGAATCCCTCTTTTTCCATGTAGGCTAAAGTGACTTTGCAGCCACCCAGGTCATTCAAAACTGTCTCAGCTCCCTTCATCGCTGTTTCACAGCTGATGGAGCAGGCGCAAGACAATAGCTTCACAGTCTAGCGCTCCCTTTAAACTTTATTGTTAGCACACTTTATTGTATGTATGGACACATTCAAACATCTCCCAGCTCAGTGCTCCCCCCGACTCCCTGCTCAGTGCTCTGCTCCCCAAGAGTCACGGGACTGTTTATCTCCCCGTATCAGCAACCTGCTGTGTGCTTCTGAAGCACAGCAATGATCAGGTTTTTTTCCAAAGACCATTTCTGCCCTGTGTCCTCCGAGCATAGCACCAGAGGTAGGAGCTGTCTGCAGAGCAAAAGACAGCTCCATGACTATGCTGCTTCTTTTCTCGGGGTCTTTTTGCTCCCCTCTTTCTTTTATATTCTTGAGGGGAGAGCAGAGAGAGGCTACTTGCGCCTTCCCTGAGGGAGGGCAAAGCGTATGTTGGAGGGGACTTCTCCCAGCATTTCTACTCTTTGAAGGGGAGATGCGTACTGACAGATGCTGAGCAGAGTTGCTTTCAGTGGAGGGGGGGGGAGGTCTGAGCCTGAATGCTGGGGCTTGACTGAGGCTCGACTCAGTGGCCTAGGGAGGTCCCACCAACTGAGGGGGAGGGCAACCTGTACAAAAGGTGAGGGGAGAGTCGCTGCGGGACCCATACAGCCACTCATCAGACACAGAGAGGGGTGGCAGAGCCTGGCTGCCAGACTCTAAGTCAACCCATGAGTGTGGCAATTTGCTAAGGGGGTGTCAAAGCATCAGCAAATGCACCCACTCTCAAGGGAGGCAGACGGGGGGGGATGGGGCAGCAGACCGAGGACACGGTGTTTTCTTCACTCCTTTTTGTGCCAAACACCACTGCTGGTGGGCAGGACCGAAACCCCCTCCCTCCCAGCCTCCCCGTGCCACAGCCCTGGCCTCGCTCACCCTCCTGCTGGTGGGCAGTAGGGGAGTTGGGGGGGCAGGAATGCTTCCTCAGAGGGTGGTAATCCTGGAGGTGCAAGTGCCATTCCTGTACATGCTCCCTGACTCCAAGTTGTCTGGGGGAAAGTCCTCCACGCTGTATGCTCTGCTCTTGAGGGCAGTGGCATAGTAGTCGATGGGTTCCTCTGCAGCACTGTCCATCCAACTGAGGCAGAGCAGCCGCTGGAAGGACCGCTTGAAGTTGTCCGAGAGAAAGCCATAGAGGATGGGGTTGGCACAGCTGTTGGCGTAGCCCAAGATGACGGAGAGCTGGCTGATGGTGGCATCATCCTGCTCTACGAAGACATTGACCAGCTGCACTATGTAGAAGGGCATCCAGCAGATGACAAAGACCATCACCACCATCATGACCATAAGGGTGATCTTGCGCTCTGAGCGTTTGCGTTGCTGCCAGCCAGCCTTCAGGGCCACCATGCGCATCTTGGCAATGATGAGGATGTAGCAGAGGCAGATGGCCACCACAGGCAGCAAGAAGCCCATCAGAAAGGTGTAGACCACAAAGACCACCAGCCACCTTTGGGTGGGCTCTGGCATAAGCATGTTGCAAGCCACCGTTCCATCACTGTTGGCCGCTGTGTTGGAGAAGATGATGATGGGTAGGATGATGAGGATGGAAAGCACCCAGACACCCAGATTGACCATCTTAGCCACAGTGGGACGGCGGTACCTAGCTGCCTTGATGGGGTGCACCACAGCGATGTAGCGGTCCACGCTGAGCACGGTCAGGCAGTAGATGCTGGTGAACATGTTGATGGCATCCACGCTGAGCACCAGGCGGCAGAGCAGCGAGCCAAAGGGCCAGTGGTGCAGCAAGGTAGAGGTGACCAGAAAGGGGACGCTGAGCATCAGCAGCTCGTCTGCGATGGCCAGGTTGAGGATGTAGATGTTGGTGGCCGTCTTCATCTTGGCATAGCGTAGGATCACATAGATGACCATGGAGTTGCCACACAGCCCCACCAGGCATACCACGGAGTAGATGAATGAGATGAGGATGGCGCTGCCCTGAGACTCACTCAGGGTGCTGTTCGGGGCGCCAGAGGAGTTCCTGCCGCCCGAGTCCATGCCCCCCGCCGC
The DNA here is from genome assembly GCA_013400195.1 of Aramus guarauna. NCBI lineage: Eukaryota > Metazoa > Chordata > Aves > Gruiformes > Aramidae > Aramus > Aramus guarauna. Next base: position 845,658 of record VXBL01000617.1, read on the forward strand.
CGCCTCTTCCGAGGCGCTGCCGGCTCCGCCGCCACCGCTGTCGCTGCCGCCGCTGTCGCTGCCTGCACCGCCCGGAAGCCTGGTGCAGGTGCCATTGGGGAGCATCCTCCGCCCGGACCTCCCCGCCCCCGGCTCAGAGCAGCAGGCGCCTGCCGCTGGCCGGGCTCGGCATCCCGGCAGGGCTCCTGGCGCTCCTCCGGGGCGCTGGCATGGGGAAGAAGGCGGCTGCCGGCTCCGCTCGCTCCGAGTGGCACTAATTGCTGCTCTCCGGCTGGTGAATGATTAATAGGCAGCGGCGCGTCACCGGCTACGAAAAGGAGGAGGGAAAGAGGAAAAAAAAAATGCAGGAGGAGACGTAAGTGGGTGTCCCTCCCAACCTACCACTCCCCCCCCCACCCCGCCTGCCTTCCATCCCGCCCTCCGGCTGCTCGCAGCGCTGGCAGCTCCGGGGCTGCCGGAGTGCAGCCTGTCCCCTGTACCCTCTGCGCCCTCCACCCCGCAATGCTTCCCGACCCCACACTGCTCTCCCCATCCGTTGTTGTTTCCCCAACCCTGCACTGCCCTCCCGCACCGCACTGGTATCCCCCAGCCAGCATCCTCTCCTCCCCCTCCATTCTGCCTGTTCCCCTCCATGGCACCTGGGTCCAAACCAGGGGCACCCCAAGCAAAGGGACCGTCTTTTCTCCTTTAGAAAAAAAGCCTGGGTGATGGGCAGTGGGCAGTGCTACCTGGGCAGGCGTGCCTCATGCCTACACAGCTGCTGTAACCCTGTCCTCTTACCGCACCATGCAGATTGCGCACCCCACGGCACTGAGTACAACGGATCACGGATCACGTAACCTTCAACCCTAAGTGCACAGCACTGCTTGAAAACAGCAATGTGCACGCACGCCTCCTGCCACCATGCAGCTACATGCGCCGCACCTTGTCTTGTCCCACCACCTCCACCAGACATCACACACTAGCAGCACCCAATACTTTACAGCCCTGTCCCTCTCCACATGCTCTGTCCTGAAACGTGCCCCCCTGCCCCATTCTGACACCTCTGCCTCTGTCCATCACACATCCAACAGTGCAGGCACCAGTTTGTATGCTACAACTCGCCATCACTATTTACACCACGATGGTGCCAAGACCATCCTAGCTATGCTGCTATGCAAACACACCATCTGTCCACTCTTCTGGCCCCTCACATGCTGCTTCCACTCAGTGGATCACTTCAAACTTAACCATCACATGCTGCATCACCAGCGCTACAACCCCCTCTTTTAGTGTTGTACTTAAAATACATGCATATCCCTGGTAGGGTTGTATCCACGCAGGGTGAGGCTATAAACCCTCCTCAGCAGTAGACAGTGGCACAAACCATTGACACCATCTCCATTGATACACTACTTCTACATATATGTAGCCATCGCTACATAAATGACTTATCCCACGCTACACCCATGCACTCACAAACTGCTTCTACACACTGACAGGCTATTTTGTACACACTGATCCTAGACAAGCACAGTCATACACGCTGATAGCTATTCATACTGTCATCTCTAGACAGACACTGATACCTTACACACCTAATCTACACCAGTTCCAAACACACATGAACACCAGGAGATAATCTTAATCATGCGTCTCTATACCCTGGTAAGTATACTGTTTGTATGTGTACTGTTGGTTTGTTTGTTTAGGTTTTTTTAATGTATGACCTTCACAGACACCTCTCCTGGCAATATTGCTCCATGCATACAGTCTGTCCTTACATGCTTATACATAACCACTTAATCAATTTGCATATACCACCGCCACCTGCCCATTCCGCATTAACCAGACATGGTTACTTACTAATACAGACACCCTCACTGCATCAATACTCCCTCAGCACAGACATACATACAAATTAATCAGTAATTGCTTATTCTGTTGGCTGTAGCCACTCATGTGTGTAGCATACCACACCTGTATGGACACCAACCTGCCTCTTCACATAAACTGTTGCCTGTGAGCACCACCTACTTTTGTCAAGAACAGCGGGTCCACACTGCATAGCTATCACCACAGTGCATATGCTGCTATACGCTTCCTACAGCACTGCTATACTCAGCATCACACATGCATCCTTACAGCCTACTCATTTTACCATGCATACCCATCACCTCCTACAGTTCACACATCTTGATAACTCTGTCTGCCCACCATCACAATTATATGTATTATCACTACCCACCACTTTAATATGCAGATACATGCAGCATTACCATCGATTCATTATAATCCATCATCAGGAATTTATTCTCTCTAGCACTGTATGTATGCCTATACCCCTTATCACCACCAGCAGCTATTCCAACACGTACATGTAACCTCTCTGACTGTATGATTTTCCTCATGTCAGTCATCACCTCCAAGAGCTTCCAGTATATAGTGAAGAAAAAATACATATATTTAACTACAACATGCAAAATCTTTAGTTGCAGTGTGCTATCTGACACTGCTAAAATCTCTACAATTATGTAAATTTGGCAGGAGAATTATTTTCTTTAAAATTTATATTCTGGGAGAATATGAATCAGCTTTCAGTCACTGATATGAGAAGGAGCATAAGTCAATAGCTGCAAACCCATCAACAAGAACATCTGGTTGATTGCAGCACTTTGGTCTGTTTGAAAACCTATAACTCAAATGTAATCCAATTTTTGTTTACGTGAGCATTTGTTTTAAGGGGCATTTACTTATGGAGCATTGATTGAGGGGTTTCCTTCTTTCATACTGTTATAAATTGGCATTTAACAATAGTATGACTAGAAATGTGAATGCTTTTAGATTGCTTTTTATGAACATGGGAGCAAAAAGGATTGGTTTTGAAACTATTAATAGTAGTGTCATCATCACAAAATTTCAGTTCTTGTCTGCGTTGCCTTGCATTATATTTGCATACATATAAACACCCAGTCACTCAGGGAGGCATTTTAGATATTTTATTCATGATTTGACCCACTTTAATTAATTACTTTGCAATGCTAGCATTTGGGCATGCCCTGCACCCAAAAGGGTCATTAAAAACTTTTCTGTTGAAATAGATGTGGGCATCGTCTTCCTTCTAATGGCAATGATTCACAATAATTTTCCTATAAATTGTAACTCCTGCAAAGGTACTAACTGCACTGGGCATCACACACATACCTGCTTGATGTCTATGCCCAGAAAAAACAAAATGCCATCACAGGCATAATTATAATGAGGTACCATGTGCTGTACATCCTACTTAGAAGGTTTGAGGATTTCTGTATCTCCATTGATAGAAGTTTCCTTCGGGTACAGAAAGTTACATTCACATTAGAGAATGATACCATTTTCCAAAAAGGAATTGTTTGAATGCCTGCCTAGTCACTTAGGCTAATTGCTGTAACACAGTTTATTTGTATTAATTTACTGAGAAATTCCAACTACCGATCTTTGCCAACACTCAACTGCCTGTTGCTCATGATTCAAAAGCATATATTTCTAACCTCAACTACTTGATAAAGTAGAAATGCTTGATTAGAAAGAATGCATTTTATTATCCCAATAATGATATAATACCATGATAAATACCAACATTGGCTCATTTCAACCTCATAAAAAAAGGCATCGTTCTGACAATCAAAATATCCTTTAAAGTAGAAATTCTGACATAAACCAGCTCTAATTTGGGAACATGCTTAGACATTTTATTTTTGTTACAGTTTGTTCTTTTGCCTAAGGACTTTATATGTAAAGAGTAGGCCAGAGGTCTTAGCTTGTGTTTATAATCCACCAGTCACAAAATGGGGAAGGGCAGCTTGACCTTCTCAACACAGTCTGCAGGTTGGCTTAAAACACATCTAGATACTTTCCAATAGCCCATTTTGGTAGCAACACCTGCCTCCCCTGGAAGAGTGGAAACAGAATTATCTCCCAAAAATTCTTACTTCTGGGCCATGTCTAGGGCTAAGGCTCAGCCCATGCCTAGGGTTAGAGTTAGGGTTAGGAGAGACATGAAGCCCATAGCTCCAGGTGCAGCAGGGATGCAGGGGGCAGGACCAATGGTGGGAGAGGATGTGCAAAGACCCCACGCCTGAGCACTTGTTTGTTGCTCTTGGACAATGCCTAGGCTTATGTTTAAAGGTCAGGAGAGAGACAAAATCAACAGCTCCAGCTGAAAGGGGTTGGAAAAGGATTTAAAAGTTGCACAAGGTAGGGGAAGACTCCACAGATCCTATCCCCTAATGACTTTCTCCTCTGAGCCACAGGTTTGGGTCTCTGGATAGGGTGCAATCTATGACTACTCTTATCTAACCCTTGGATTAGGGTTAGAAGAGAGACAAAGCCAAAAGCTCCAAGGCAGCTGAGTCTTCAGAGGGACTGCCAAATGGTGAGGAGAAGACTTTGCAACCTTTTCTCTCCTGTCCATATTCTCCTCTGGGACATGGCTGGGGTGTCAGGGTAAGGTCCATCCCAAACACATCTTAGGGTTAGACTTATGTGAGGCAAAGCCCAGAGCTCCACCTGATGAAGCATTTCCCACACGGATATTGAGAGCTCAATCCTTTATTTTCTTCCCACAGTTGAATGCTAGACCAGTCAACTCCATCTGAAGTATTTGAGGCAAGAAAGCCAGTGGCAATTAGAAACAACCTTCTGACAAACATTTCTCCTGATGGTGGGTTAATGCTGACTCTCGAAATCTTCCACCTAAAAAAGCCCTACAAACAGTTCACAAGGCAGATGATACATTTTCTCTCCGTCAAGATGCATTTCACCTAGTCTTACTGTGTCTCAAGTATTGTGGCAAGAAAAAGGAAACAGTCAAGACACTTAAAAGGAAGCCTGTGGCAATTTATTAAATATTTAAATCCTGGGAAAATATATGAATAGTTTTCATCAGTATCTTTCAACTTTTCTGTGCAGCAGCGATGTGGTAGCCTTTGAAACTGCTCTAACTGGCATACACCAGGAATCTTCAGCAAATTCAAAAAAGTTTTGGGAGGCTGAGTCATTTGAATGGTTTCAGTTCAGTAAGGTGTCTCCTATTCAAACTGTAGACACCCTGTGCACCATTCAAACCAAATAAATCTTGCAGAGAAATTAATGAGTGAACACTCTTTTACAACCATGTATTTCTACAAAATAGCAAAATATTATATAGTCTGGGTAATCAGTTGAATTGCAATCTGTTACAGTTTTGTTAAAAATCACTCAGTACCCATTTCAATTGCATATTTTTGGAAGTCATAAATTTTTCATGGCCTTTTGATTAAGATAGAAAAATTCAGGCCACTTAACCACTCAAATGTAAATTCTGTTCTTGCTTTGTGACTGGTATTGCTGGATGTGCTGTGAGTCAGCAGAGATTTTAACTTTTTATTAGAATGTCAACATATTTTAAAATGTTTCCCTTTTAATAAAGCTATTGTATCTTAGATTTCATGATTCCGGTTATCATTTTACTTTTAGCAGAGTGCCTAAACTTTACATCAGTTTCAGTTATGGTTGAAAATGCAGTGCAAATAGACAGATGGAAGTGATTCATTATAATGGTATGTTAGAAAGCATTTTCTCCTAAAAGGAAAATTTTGTCATTTGAACTTTACAATTAATTGAGAAATTAACATCTATTCTGTAAAAACAGATGTTTTAAACCACATTCATCAGAGAAAGAGTCAAGCTGTTGCTTAGTGAGCACATGAATGGTTCTTTGTCTCTTGATCCAGATGCATTTATTTCAGACTTAGCTGCTGAAAATATTAAAGTCAGATGGCTGACAAAAGCTGCGTTACATTGCAATTCTTCCCACTTCATCACGTTTTCTCCTGTAGTAGTTAATAACTGACACAGGGTGCCATTACTGAAATCAATTATCTGGCAGAGTCGTACAACAAACTCTTCTGTGTCATTAATTTATTTTTCAGGAAGACTGAGGGCTGAACACACGTGCTGACAGCACACTCCCCAAGTTGTCAAGAGCAAAGTTGCTGCCCCAGCGAACAAGATGAGACCTAGTGCCAGATTCTGATCTCAGACACACTTTTCCAACTCTGAGTAATTCTATTGACTTGAAATTAACTGGGTTTGTATTGATGTATCAGTGGTTGGAACCTTGGTTTTCAATCCTCGCTTCCCTTCGAAAAGTTACTTGGTGACAAATGGCACCAGCAGTAAGTGCAGCTGAAACTCTACGAGTATGTTTTGGCTGTAAACATAGCCAAGGACAAATTGTATTCAGCAGATTTTCATCAGGCCTAGCTAAAACCTGCCTGGACCAGAGCAGATAGTTGTACATAAATCTTGCTACTGCTTGATTAACTTGAATATTTGAAAAGAATGAAGGAATTGTTTTAGCTGGATAAATATCTGAGAAGTCATGCTCCCCAAATAATACTAACTAGTTCTATGGTATAATGCATATTCCAACAGAAAAACTTGGTGTGTTAAAAAAGTAAGGCAACTTGTCTTACTACTTTGAAGGACATAAATCAAACAAATACTGATATGAGGAAAACTGCATGCCTTATTTCGTACTTGGAAGTAGGGGTATCTTCCAAGGGGGAATGTCTTAATCCAGTGAAAATTGCCGTGTTTCTATTGACTTCACTGAGCGTGGATCATTATGTTAACTGAGCCTTGCCTCTGAGGTTTTACAGTGGCATCATGTATTCCATCCTGGGGCAGAGTATTTATGACTCACTCGCTAGTCATTATTACAGCCTAACTGAACAGACGGGACCCCGGTGTATTTCCTCAAAGGGAAAGAAGTGCAAAGGTGTGATTTGATACCTATGGACATCATTGACATCTGAAAACATCCAGAGTTCAGATTACAACACTGGTGTCAGAACTGATTTTACCTGTAATTATATCTCCTTGGCAAGACTTATATAATTTTAGATGTATCTCTTGAGGAGAAAATTAGGATCCAGTTACATTTTTGGGGTAACATTTAGAAGCCTAGCTAGCCTAAAGCACTTTACAAAACATTAAATAGCTGCTGGTTTGCAAAATTTGTGCCTATCAGACATCTTGATCTCAGTCAAAACTGTTATATGCAGCTCTGAGTATGGAGATTTGCTTTATAGGGAAACAGTATATTCTTCAGAGAAATGATCATGAAGCTTCCACAGGGATTTGAGAGAATTTTACTTATTATCTTTGCATTTAGCCCCTATAAAACTGAAGCACTTCAAGATGATTGATAGGCATCACTGTATTTAAACAAAAAATAAAAGGCATTTTGGAAACAATTGAGTTAGGCTTGACGCAAAGATAATTCCAAAAGACATTTCACATGGTGAAAATTTGTGGTGGTGTTTACAGCAGTTGCCTTTACTTTGTGTAGCTGTGCAGAATAAAATGTCTCAAATTACCTATGGATAAATGGGCAAAACTGTTGAAGAGAAGCAGGGCTTCATCCATTACCTCTGAAGAAAGCTTTGCACACTTCATCTGATAGGAAATGGAAGAGCAACTTCTCTTATTTCACCTGTAGAATACAAATGCTTCTGCCTATTATCTCTTCACTGTGAGAGATAATAATGAAATGAAAATAAATGAAAACTTGTCAAAATTGTCATTGTCAAATGGAAATGTCAGAAATCCCTTTTGATGGCACAAGCTTGCAATTTCTTCACAAATTCCTGTTATAATCACCATGCCAAGTGTGTTGTATAACCATCATTTTAATTCTGAGGACAATTCTACAGAATTTTTAATACTCTGCTTGTTCTTGCTTCCTTCTAAGTGTTGCTATAATTTTACTGATTCCCTGCTGTGTAATCTTTGGGGTCTTGGAATTGTTTCATGTGGTACAAGTGACTCACTATAAACTCTCTGCTTTGAAGAACCGCTTAATCTTTAAATAGCTGTATTCATATGTTACAAGAAGAATGGGAATTTTTCATCATTCATGCAGAGATGGAAATGTGCATTCAAAGAACATGCAAATCCATTGAAAAATTTGGGGCTTGAAAAATGTCTCTAAAAGTGAACTTTCCCAATAATTTGATGAATGTAGCTCCTTGAAGTATTTCATGACTGATTTAAACAAAGACACCTGTTACATTTATGACTCATTGTGTTGGACTATGTCCATCGGTAGGCAGAAGTAATTGCAAATAACTATTGCAAAAGGTAGTTGAGGAAAGAGGTATTAGAACTTCTGCTCCTTGTTTTGTAGTGAAGTACTTCCCTACAGCAGAAACTGTTCTCTGGTGCTTCGTCCAACCCAGTTTTGAAATGTCTCGGTTGCTAGTGTTCGCCAGGCTCTTTACAGTAATTATTAAATGTATGCTGGTTGGATACTGTTCGCCAGTGCTAAGTATTTATTTTGGCAGGCCTGGATACAGTCAGAGATTAAATATTGCACTAAATGTATGAGCAAAATGAGGGGGTGATCAATTATGAATGCAGTGGGCTGGGGAGAAGGGGAGGTGCTGTTTGCATGCAAATAACTTTAAACAAATCAGAAAACATTGCTATGATTGCAGAGAGAAAAGTAAATTTATAGGATAACTATAGCTGTTGTATGATACCTAGTTAAATTTTATTACTTGTTTCAGCTGGCTTGTGGAAAGAGTTCTCAGTGTGTGAGTTTTCATGTAAAGGTCATATGAATAAATGCTACAGATCTTCGTGATGGATAACTTCTCAACCTTCTGAAGCATGTTTATAGAGCAAACAATCATTTAATTCACAGTAAATCTTGTTAAAAAGTGATGGCTCATCATAATCTGGCGTGTAATTATTTATTTTTACTTGGGAAAAAAGGGAAGCTATTTTTATCATGGAAATTATAATATGCAATTAAAAGGAAATATGGCTACTAACAACTGAAGTAGCGGTACACGTCATGCAGTGACAGCACAGGTCTAGTTTGTGTTGTTTGAAATTTAAGTCTACCTGAACAAGATTAATTGAAGAAAAACATAATCATAGAGTTAGCTTTGGTTATCTGTGTTACTTGTACATCTCTGAACACAGTTCAACATTTGGGCCACACTATTTTGTACACCTAACATTCACTGAAAATATTTTAGATTTTTCTTTTTTTATCTGTTATCTTTGCTATTTTGATATCCTGTGTTTTGAGTAGCCACCAATGCTACTGCAAAAGGGATATGCAAAGATGCCATTATGATCTTACCTATAACACACAAAAAAAAATTTATGATGTGAAATACTGGAAAATCAATGATGAATACATAATTGCTAGCATATCCAAATAAGTTTCATAAAATAAGATGTGCTGTTGTGTTTTCATAGGGAAAATACTGAGGAAAAATTACCTCACAAGCTCTAAAACTGTATAAATAGAATTTTCCATTCATTGAGGATGACCTGCTGATACAAGATTTGTAAATACAGCCACTGACTTCAAATAGAGAGGGAAACTTTAAATTCCTACTCCAGCAGAACTCATAATGTGATATCTTACTGTATACCAGCACCTAGTTCTTAAATTTCTTTATGACTTTTGTTCTTCTTTGAAACCTAAAGATAAGTTTACATTGAGAATTTTTTTAATGGGGAACTTCAGTTTCTGCTCCTTTAGGATGCAATAGAAGCAAGATGCAGTATTTAATGAACATTTTTTAAATACCTGCATTTTTCTAAGATACTGAAGTTTAGCAAAACATCAAAGATCATCAGTCTCTGAATATGATTAAAAGTGCATTTGAAGAAAAAATTTGGTTTGTTTTTTTTTTATTACAGAAACTTTTCACTGAGCTCTTACACTGGAAAACTATGCTGAGTGTGGTACTGAATTTTGTATTTAATAATTTGTCTTCCTTTAGCATTTGCATACTTTCATCCAATCTCTCTTGAACAAAATCTCTTTTTTCTGTAATTCTGTTTAGTTATGCAAATGGTTCTCATTAAGGGATTCTGAAAGTTATGCAGCTTACAAAAACAAGGAAATTGTGTCAACATATATGTAGCATGATATTATGTATATAATGTGCTAGAAAGTACATTTGAGAAAATACCATGATGTGACAGAAAATCTCCACTTCCAAATCTCACTCCAATTAAGATATTTTATGTAGTCCCTGAGGTTATATCATTGTCCTGGTTTCAGCTGGGATAAAGTGAATTTTCTTTCTAGTAGCTGGTGTAGTGCTGTGGTTTGGATTTAGTGTGAGAATAATGTTGGTAACAGACTGATGTTTTTAGTTGTTGCTAGGTAGTTGTAGCATCTATACTAACTCCAGGACTTTTCAGCTTCCCATGCCCTGCCAGGTGCACAAGAAGCTGGGAGAGCACAGCCAGACTGGCCAAAAGGATATTCCCTGCCATATGACGTCATGGTCCGTATAGTACTGGGGAAGCCAGCCGGGAGCTCGGATCGCTGCTCAGAAACAGACTGGGCATTGGGTTCTTTTTTTTCCTTCCACATGTGGTGAGCAATAGCATTTGTGCATCACTTGTTTTATATATATATATCATATTTTGTTGTTGTTGTTGCTATTATTGTCTTCCTTTGTTATCCTATTAAACTGACTTTAAATCAACCCATGAGTTTTTTTCCATTCTCCTCCCCATCCCCTTTGGGGTGGAGGGGTGAGTGAGTGGCTGCGTGGTGCTCAGTTACAGGCTGGGGTTAAACCATGACAATTATGCAGTAAAACAGAAAGAAATCCCTTCCAGTCTGACAGGATCAAATATTTTTCACAGTTTTATCTTCATGTTCTATGAAATTGAAGGATTTTTGTTTCATTTTCTAAATGACCGGAAAAAAAGCAAAAGGCCAGTTTTTGTTTTGTTATGTTTAAATTGAGCTTGATAACTCAAAATGCAGTTGCAGAGAAAAAAGTTACAGCTAAGTAAATACAGTTGTAAAATAGATTTATTGCAGTAGTAATCTATACTCAGTATTTTAGGAAAACAATCCACCTTCTAACAAACAAAAAATTCCAAATAACAGCAACACCACTTTGGGCAGGAAGTTTGTTAGCACCTATTCAAGGGATGGGAGGTCCTCTCTTGTTTCCCTCAATCTTTCAAGTAGCGTGTGCTGAGAAACAAGATTTTTACACCACCATCCAGATTTAGCTTCTTTCATTTTTATCTGTTTTCCTGTTTTGCTGTCACCTTGTGCATCTCTTCCCCAGTATTTTGCATCATTCCCTTTTTCATGCCAAGCAGTTTGTGGGGTTTGTACTGTCGGACTTAACGGGTTATAGGTCAAAGCATATATTTATCAAGTTTCTCATCCTGTGAAACCTGCTTGTTCATAGGATGCTATGCCCTCTTTTCTCCCCAATGCTTTTGTTACTGCTGCTTCTGATATCAAACACATGAATGAGAAAATTAAGAACTGTGCAGTGTGTCATAAGCTTTAGGAATAGTCTACATAATGTAATATTTTGCTTTCTGAATGGATAACGGCAACCATTACTGCAGTGTCTGAGAGCTGAGCCCTGGGGATTGTTCAGACACCTAATTCCCAGTGAGTTAGGTGCCTAACCTGTGGGCATGCCTGGTGTGTTGGTCTGCAGTTCAGGAACCTGCAGTTCCTGCTCACAGCTGCTTAACTAACCCTGCTACCAGGGGAAAACAAAAGATGGACCATGAGAGCAGAGGTCTTTCGCTATGTGTTCTGTAGGCATGGCCAGGACTTTTAAATGTTTCCCTAGAGCTCAGACACCAGCAGAGCTACACAGCAGATGAGAACTGGAAGACAGCTCTGGTTTTTAAAAAGCAAACAGACATACCAGTCATACCCAGATCACATTCACGGCTTTATTCTGGGGTTTTTCAGGATGCCCACAAGGATTTCTTTACAAGAGGAGGGGAATAAATCTAGATGTGGTTACTTTTTTCTCTTATAAAACCTAAAACAGCTAAAAGATGTTAATTATTTTTAAGTACTCAAGATAAGATGTATGATATGCTGGTCCAGCTGTGGTAAAAATTCCACTGAATTAAGTGAAGCCAGTATTTCATTTTGGGCACACTGGGGAGGATGAGCAAATAACTCAGCATTCTCTGTTCTGATGGAAACAAACACATCATGTTGTGCTAGTACATGATTATCAGATAATATAATCATAACTATAAAGATGGGGTTGTCTAATTAGATTAGAAAGACTGTAGATGTACGGTAGATTACAACTCTTCTAGATTTCATAAACTGAACTGCTATCTGTAAATATGGGAAAATGTGTGGAGATAGTTCTCAACTAGAATATACCATTAACAGTGGTGAAAAAAACAACTGTGAGTGCAATTCTTTCCCATTAGTATCTCAACATTCATTTTTGGAACAGGTTCAGGTTGCAGTGGGCAGGATCCTGGTGGCCTGAGAGACAGAAAAATGCTGAGATTTTTCTCCTCAGTAGTCATGGTGGATTATAGATGCAAAATTAATCTCATAACCATTATCATGCTGTGGGATAGGCAGAATTATTTTCAGACTTACTAATTTGAGTTGATCAGCCAGTGAGGATTTTTTTTAAAAACAAACTACAGAAGAACAGGGAGGGTAGGATTTTCTGAAGGCATTGCCTGGCACTGTTTTCCTTTTGAAAGCTTTTTATCTGTTTCCTTCTGTCATTGATTCCTCTTACTCATATCACCTCTGATGCTGCCACCTTCTTGCACTTAAGGTATCATCAAAAGCCACAGAAGCTGGTCTGAAACAGATTTCAAATGTTTAGATTGAGTAATGGTTGCAGAATTGGCCTTTTTGAAATAGGTATTTAGTATTGAATATTGCCCTGATGCTGAAATAAGACCTTCTGAAAAACTAAAGGAAAATGTTCATTATTGACTGTGTTCATAAAAATCCTTTGTTTCTCACTTTCACTAGCTTTGACATTATACTCGTTAGAAAATCCCATTGCAGGTTTACAATGTAATTGAATGGGAATAATTCTGCCTTCAGTCAAAGCATTATCAGACTCATTTTCTGATGTGGAGAGAAAAATAAACAAGACAATTTCAGAGATGGCTAACATTTATATGATGGGATTATTTTAAAGCTTTTGTCTTAGAATCTTAAAATAAAAACCCCTACACAAACTACATATAAAATAGATTCAGGAGACTGTTCCAGAAACCTGGCTTATCTTTTAATTTTTCATAAGCTGCTAACACCCGATTTGCCAAAAATTTTGCCTGAAACCTGTGTTATTTGGATTCTATTATTAGGAATAGAATACCAGTCTTAAAAATGCAACATCATTATTTTAAGGCATACAGATCTGTGGAGAAATAACTTCAATATCATCCATGTGTGCTACATATTGATTAATGAGTCAGGTTCCTGCCAAATAGTGATTGACACCAGAGGCGTATCAGTACGTGGCATCATAATGGATAAAATTCTCATTACTCATCGGTAATATGACAGGTCTATCTAAGATCCCCAGTTTGGTCCTAATTTTTGTCTACTCTGCTAAGATTCCAGGACTGAAGAGTTACTAAAATATGCACTCCACATTGTTTCAGGTCTGGTTAATTAATGTTCATTGTCAAGCAACGCTATTTCTTTCTGCAGCTATGCCGAGACCCAGTGAATATATCTGGGCTTTCTCCTGCCAGGGTCCAAGTTTCCTGTTTAGCACATTTTAGCAGTCATAACTCACATGAGCTTCCCACTGAGCTGTGAGCTTTCCGTCCTTTCTGTGCATTGCCGCTCCTTTAAGAAAACAAGGTGGAGGTAGCTGCAACAACATTTCCTGCTATCTTGTCTCAAGAATGAAAAGAGGTTTCATCTGCCGGTTCTGACAAGTTTTTAATTAAAACTCCAACTCATTCTTTGCACTTGTGTTGTTTTAGTCCTGCAGTCTTGTTATTTGTGGACGTTATTTTGAGCTGGACTGGATAGTAAGCTCTCAGTGGCAGCATTTTAGGATGCATAGAAACAGGGGCTGGTGAGATAGGAGGACATGTGCTGTAGTAACAGCTAAGGATATGAAGAGTCGTTCTTCAAAAAGTTATGAATAAAGTAAAAGGGAAATGGATTTTGCAGCAATAGCCATTGACCTTCTTTCTCCTTTCTACCTTGCAGTTTAATGAAGCTGGTTATGAATCAGCTAAACGCTGTAGGAGTGAGTTCGTACTTCACCGTAATTTTTTCTCTATGCATATTTCTTATATATTTGGTCCCTAATTTTAGCATTGATTTTACTCTTATGATTTTATAGCCTGCATGAATTTATTTTCTTTCTCATAAGAAAAGCAGTAAATAATCCTCCTAAGTGCAGTTTGCATTCACATGTAGGTACAAAACCATGTTAACATTTCCCTGTTGTACTTGTCTGAAAGGCTTACTCAAAAGAATTTCTTCTTTACTATGAGGTAGTTAGTCTATTTGAGATGAATAAATGACCAACACTACAAACCAATGTGTCAGTAACTTCAAAGCATTTAAAGATACATATAGGAAATGGTATTTTTAACTTTTTAAAATTTTCTAAAACTTTTAAAATTTTTACTTTATTTAACATTTTTAATTCCTACCTTTGAGAACTTCTAGATTTTCTGGTTGTGTACATGGATGCAGGAAGATTTACTGGGTTTTAGAGACCAAGAAATATACCCCAAAAGGCTTTGTCCCTCCACTTTATCAGCTGATAATGCATCAAAGTGTACCCTGTATTCTAAGGGATGGGGGGAAAACAGGCCTGTGAAATGTGTAGCGTAAGTTATCATGGAAGTTGTCACTTTGATTCATTACTCATCTTTCTGACATATTCAGAAATATCCACACTACAGGAAACCCCCCAGTATCCAGTGTTGCTTGGGCAATGTGAAAAGAGAAATCGGTTGTGTGTATTTTCCCCATTTAGAGTCAGTATACAAGCAAGGAACATGACCAAGCTGGTCTGAGAAGAGCCATCCTTCATTTTTTGAGACTGGTTCCTTGAAGGCAAGAATAATGTGGGTCCTCTCATGACCAAAATTAACCGAAAGTTCTACAGATACTTTAGTGAGCAGAAGCCATGACTGTTGTGGCACTAACTGCTGAAAAGGCTTATTTGGAACAAACAGAAGTTTGAAGCTACAGTTTTACTGCTGTACTGGTTGATCCTGACATTAGTTTTAATGAAACGTTTTGGTTAGACCAGCTGAAAGAGCCATACTTATTGTTTCATTGGAATTGACTTCATTCCAGAAGTCTCCCTTGTTCTTCTGTTAAAGATGTGAAAACACAACTCCCACAGCACTTCAAGAGCAGGGAGCTTGATGACACCGAAACTGCTTTGGGCATTCAGGTTGCCAGCTTTGTGTGGAAGTGTGCACACTGTTTTATGTTTTCTTGTCAGCCTCAAAATTTGATCAAGCTTTCCTTTTATTCATCTTCATTTGTTCCTTGATTGTTGACAATTTTGGAGACTTTTAACCTCATTTTTTATCAGCAGTCCCTCTAGGCAAAGATCAGAAATTATATTTTTTTTTCCCCTATGACAGTTTACATGCATTCTAAGATTTTTTTCCCCATGTTTCTGTAAAACATTAGGCCATTGGCAGGCAGACATAGAGCATGGAGTAGAATAGCCCCGCTCTCCCAAGACCTGACATTACAAGCCTTGTTTACATGTATTGGCCATACTTGATGAACTGACATAATATTTTCACAGAAGTGGCAGGAAGAAAGAAAAGTTCTTATTTTTCTGTGTATTACATGCTGTTGTTCCCTTACTGTGATCACCTGAATACCTCCCTGCTACAAAACTATTGTAAGCTCAAGTACTGGCAGTGATGGGTGGTCTCCTACTCTCTGCCCCTAGCATGCAACAATTAAATCTTCTGAGAAAAGAAAGACTTCAGTTTAATTATGGTTTGTGATTTGAATATAGAGAACTTATTTGCTTAGCAAGAGGTCTGACAGGCTGATCCCTGTGATGTGTAATCTCTATGAATCTACAAAAAGATCTTGCTGTGCCTTCTCCAGTAGCACCAGCTGTCCCTTCCTGTGCTGAGTTCCCATCATAACAGAGATGAAAACGGAGAGGACGAAGTGGGTGAGAAGTACCTACGTTTCCTCCTCCTCTTTCACCTTCCACTGTAACACGTGGTTCCGATGGAGGAAAGTGAGCAGCCACCCATCACAGCTTACGTTTGTGGTCTTCCCGCATTTATTTTAGTAATGACTATACTAGCATGCAGTGAGACTCAGAAAAATCATTGTCTTGTTATCCTGCATAGAGATATAATAAAGCAGAATTCTCAGCCCAAACAATTTACAGCCCAAAATGACAGAAAACAGGGGGGAAAAAAGCATTACAGCTTCCTCAAGGACAAATGAGAGAATGAGGACCAGATTTTTAAAGATATTTCGATGTTTATACATTGAAATATCGGTGGGCTAAATATACATAGGAATATAAGATCCAGAGCCATAATTTCTATAATTACTATAAATTAATTGCAATTATACTCAGAAATATTGCTAGCAATTTAAAAAAAAGGTTTTAGATGAAAAAAATTTAAAGCAAAGGATTGTATTAATAAAACTTAATGGTTCTGTGCACTAGCTGTTAATTGGGTGACCTTCTACGGGAAGGACTTTTGCATATAACCCATTCGTATGAGCTTTATAAATGCAAGGCAGCAGAACAGTAAAAACTTGATGAGGCATTCCTTTGTCTCAATTTTGCTAAGCAGAAAAAGGACTCTTAATAATGAGTCACAACAATGGCTCTGTGGCCAACATACTTAGAGGGAAAAAGGTTGTTCTGAGTGCTTGTTAGGGGACATTAATTCAAGCTAAATGAAATAAAAAAGAGTACAGTCTTCCAAAGCAGCTACAATTAAACCTGACTAGCACCAGATGTCACCAGTTAAAGGGAGCACAGAGTGAGTGTTCTCAGCTTCAAGAGATACAGTGGGGACATATAATAATAAAACTCACTTATCCATAAATTTTAGGCTTCTTCAAGGCTAGGCACCAGATGAGCAGGGGTTTGGTTGTCTGAATTTAATGACTTGACAAAGGAAAGAGTTCAGATGCTGAAACTGAATCTAGAAGCAGAAAAGATAACACCAAGACCAGACTTGTAAATTGAGTTCCAGCAGTTGCTCTGTGGCTATCTAGGGGAACCAAAAATCTGTAGATACTATCCAAATCAGTATTAAAATTCCAGAGACATGTGGAACCTTTCTCATGCAAATGTACAGAACTGCCCCAGCTCTTTGGTCCAGCGCCCAGCTCAGTGACGAGGCTGGCAGGGTTCCACTACTCAGCCGTTCCCCTGCCTAGACCTCCTGAGATCTCAGGGTAAGGACACAGACATTATCTCAACACAAAGAGAGAAAAATCTAGTATGTGCTGATAAGACTGAGTTTTCTCAGAGAGAAACCAACCTGCTTTAAAACAGAGCCATAGACAGAAAATTCTTGCACAAGAAGTGGAAATCCTCCATCTTAAGCCTAAACTAATATGAACTACCATCTTCTAATGAGTCATCCATGTGGATATCTTCTATTGTGGACAGAGCAAGTTTCACCTCAGATTGTTCACTCAGTTTTAAAGATGCTTGGAATGAAATGGTTGATCACTGCTCTAATCTCAATTCATTTCAGCACAATCTATAGAAAAGAATTGGGCAGGGGGTGCAATTTGCTTTATTTCTGACACAAAGCCTTCTCTTTTCTGCATATTAATGTGTTTCAACTTGATGCGGATGGAGGTTCAACATAAATGTGAACTTGTATCTGTCTGCATTTCCTTATTGGTCTTTATATAGGCTCTCAGCTTCTTTAGTTGCTGCTGGTTATGTTTTTAGCACACATTTGTATTTGTATGCAACAACAGCCATGATAAATAAAGATTTATACATACAAAGAGTAATTGAAAACACCTGAAGACAAAGCCTGGAAGAAATAGATGTAATAACCAGCTTCTTGATCTTTAAGGCTTTGCTGTTGCAACCATTTAAGCACATGTCATTTATTTTAATAAGTCCGCTGTTTACACTGTTATTACAGCTGTGAACAACCTTAGCCATATTAATTGCAGGACTGAGGCAAAGTAGAAATGACAGAGCTGCCTTAGTGTCTATCTTTGCTTACAGAAGAAAGGTATTTGTAAGGCATTCAAGGCATATTATGTGCCCTGGCCAAACAAATCTTGAGGTACAGTTTTCCTTTTATTGTGTCCATTCAGTAAATTTTTTGATGAAGTAAAAGAGCTGCTGGATGGTATAAATGTCTCAGACACATGTCAATACTAGGCTATGTTGGATCTCTGGTTAAAGCATGGGAAAATGCTTCTTTTCCATCTCTGCTTCTGTATTTTTAGAGAAATTTTTTAAAACACTTAGCATCACATCTAGCAGGTCTCTTCATAAAAAGAGTTGATAACACGTTCATCAGAAACAACATGGGGCTTTCTTTAACAGGAAAGAAATAGAAAAACCTTTCCTAACTGTATGTGTAAGAGAATTTTGCTGGACATATTCTGCAACAGAGAAATCTGAATTAGTATATTGCAGCCTGAAAGGGGAAAAAAAGATGAACTTGGAAAATAACAGGAAGTAATTGGTACATTGTGCCTCTGCCCCTTCATCTTTCAGTCTAGAGCTGAAGAGTCTAAAAAATTCATCAGCTGCAGCCTTCATGCTAGCAGGCAGAAAATAGATGTTCTCAGAGTCAGCCAAATCTTAAGGCTTTTGAGATAAGGACCAGTGCATTGAATAAAAACCAGGCTCCAATGGGTGGCCAATGCACAATTTAGAGATTAGTATAATGTTTTTCATATCTCTGTTCTGGCAGACCACTGCATTTTGAATCAGCTACAGTTCCAGGCAGCCTGCAGGCTTGGTCCTAGGAAGCATCACCGCTTCCTGTGACAAAGATGTCACCATCAAGCCTGGTATGTAGTCTTGCATCTTCGGAAAAAGGCTGCAGCCTTTTAGCCTGCCCAAATGGTAAGAGGCATTTCTGGCTACAGTTGCTATGGGAATACAGGAGCAAAAATGAATCAACTCACCTTGAAAATTAGACCACTAAAGAAACATAAAATGTTCTGAAGCTTGAAATATCACCCAGTGGTATTAAATCTCACAACTGTGCTGTTATTTTAATATTTGAATAACAAACTCTTTCTCAAATATCAGGAAGTAATGTAAAGGGCAGCACCAGCACCTTACTGTGAAGATGGCATTCATTGTATTTGTGTGGAAAGTGCAAATAATAGTAATAAGACTTCTGTAAAAGAACATCCAGATGGAATGGGATGAGAAAGACTTTTTTCTGGGAAAAGGGATATATATATATATATATATTTTTTTTTTCTGCTTCTTGCCTAAGTACATACTACAGCTCGATATTGCAAATACTAGACTTCGAGACTACTAGGAGAGTAAAGTGCTATGGATTGGCTAGACTGAAAGTATATGGAGCTTAATCACAATCCCCAAGGGAAAATCCTCTCTTTGGTATTCCAGATGAACTTCATTAATCTACAGTTACCTATTGCACATTATCCACTTATGCAGTGTACCTAAGGGGGCAGGCTGTCTAATGATTTAGTTACTACTCTCCCAGATTCAAGAAGTTATTGAGTAACTTGACTCTGGGGATTTTCTATGTGGCCTTGTATGTCTGGACCTAGACTGCTCTGCAGGAAACTTGGGTTTAGTTTCTCAGGATGACACAGTGAGATGCTTGAGCAGAGCTGCTGTCCTGGTGCTTAGTGAAATTCAGGATAGGCGCCCAAGTACCTTGGACAACAGAGAGTGAAACATGTATAATGAAAGAAAAGGATTTCCAGAAGCCGGTACGCTGAGGAAGAAATACTGAGGTTACCTGTCAGGGACTCTCGGGAGCAATATGGCAATTCATCTCTGGAAGGGAGGTATGCATCAACCCTAAGCCTGTAGGATATGTCTGTTGCTGCTTAAGCACCACCTACTCCACTCCTTTCTGGGAAGGACAGAAGCACCTTTTAATGAGAAACTGGGATCCTCCCCAGAAAATGTTCTTTCACAGGGATTAAGGTATTGCACCGGAAAGCAACAAACTCTCTTTCAAACCTTCCAAACTTTATGTTCAAATTCAGTCTCACTTCCACCTTGTATTCAGAGACCAGAGCATCTCCTGCTGAAGCTATCCCACTTCGTATAAATAATGAACTACTTCAGCTGAGAAAAAAAGAGAAAACTGGCATTGTATATGTTGGCTAGGATACTAACCTAGGGACAGCCATGTTCCAAGTCATTATCTTGATGAATCTTTGACTGTTTCTTACAAATTGCTTCTTTCCACCAAGAGCTCTGGGACAGGGAACTTAAAATCTGAGAAGGTAAATTGGTAAAAAAGCCTATGCTCTCCTCTCATTAACTGTGAAGGGAATCAACAAAGTAGTAAAGATTTGGGTGGTTATGTAGTTTCTGGAGAGCACATCTTGGGGACCAGCTCTTAGAGCCCTTTACAGGGGCAGCTGTGAACACCAGCAGTATCATGCCAGCACTGAGGAAAATGCAGAGCCCGTGGAGTTGGGGCAGAGGTCCCACTCAGTGGTTGTTGGGTGGGTTGTTTTTTTAGGAAATGCTGCTTTACAAATCATGTTTACTTCCTTAAATCATTGCTGAAATGCAAGCTGGTTCCAGGGAGTTTCTGAACTTCCTTGATACCACAGCAAATCTGAGTCCTACATCCTCTGTAGAGGATGAGAGCCGGGGCTGCTCCCGGGAGTGAAGAACATCACAGGGAATCTAAAGCAGCTTCCTGTCCAAAAGCATCCATGAATCAGAATAGCTATTTCTGTTCTCTTAGAGAAATACCCCAACTAATCAAAGAAGTTACGTGACTTTTCCAAAACAGATCACTTCCAGAAATTTTTGCCTGTGGCAAATTTTTAAAAACTGATGTATTTGGTTCCCAAATAAGCTATACTTTTGCTAGTGTCAGGATTTGCTGGAAATGGAAATTAAGCATTCAGAACAGCTGTGCAGGCTGGAGTCCTCCCACCTTTACACCAACAGGAGCATTTTTTTCTGGTGGTGTTAAAGTGTCAAACACACAAGTGTTACAACCCACACAGAGCAAGGTAAAGCTTTTGCATTATGCTAAAGGACTTGAGGTCCTAGAGTCAAACAGTTTTCAGCTACTGTCATTGCCTCTTAAAGCAACAGCTTTGTCAGTATTTTGAGAAAAAAAAAATGTTTTGAGTAGGAAATAAGAGGGAAAACCTTGAGGTATGTTTGTGAACAGAATTTGTCCTTTTCAATCACAGCCATAGCAGTATTGCACTTTGAAGCCTTTAAACATTAACCAAGAATAAAGAACATTTTCTGCTGTTTGGGGCACTTGTGTTACACGATCAAGGTCTCTTAGCAGTTGAGAGGATTATCCTGATTCTCTCTTTCATCTGCCTCTGGTTTGCCAGAGACAGTATTATCACATGCAGGCTCCAAGTCTCAGTAGCGGGTGGATTGCCTTTCCCTTGAGTACTGGGCATTCTTGATGTGCTTACACTCAGCTTTTCGTCGTTTTCTGAGCATTATGTACGGATCACATAGCAATTTATGAAAGCAAGGGGGAAAAAAAAGTCCTATCTTGGATTGTCAGGGAGCAGCAAGGACAAGGTGCTCCTAAGGGAGGGTGAGCCAGGAGCTGAGGGTGATCCCAGCCAGGCAGTGCCCTCACTGCCCAGGGCATGGTCCTGCAGCACCTGAGGCAGAGACGGGTGCTAGAAACAGGGTCCATCCACAGCCCCAGACAAGGCAAAGCGATGAACCAAATCCAGGGGCCATGCAGAGACTCCAGTCAGGAGCAGCAGGAGACAGGGCTGCAGACAGGACTGGAGACAGGGCTGCAATACGGATCTGAGGGGTCCATGTGTGAGATGGGACTTGGGACAGCCATCCCTATGGCATAGCTCGGGCAGGGGTTGGGGGCTCAGGCTTGAGCTGAAATGGGGGTCCAGGGCCCATGGGCAGGGGGTGTGGGTGCGAGTCCCAGGTGAGGCTGGTCAGCACCATTAGTAATAATTTTTGCCCTCAGGATTCTGTCATGAATATTTCATTAAATCAAATAGACACCCAATTCCACACATTTATTTCTGTTCCTGTTTTAGCTTGTTGCATCTGTTCTATCAGTGACTTTCTTCTTCTAAGACTCATATGCTGATTTCTCTTCCAAATGGACACAATTAAAGTTTTACCACTGTTTTTTTCTTTATCATTAAAAATGTCCACAAAGCTTGCTCCTTTTGAAGGTTCCCAAGTGCTGGAATGCCTCAGTAGGACCATAGTGTTACAGCTCTCAAATGCAGGGCAAAGTGACTAAAAATAAATACAGCAGGAAAATAGATATTTTGTGAAAACATAATTGATTGTACTCAAATTATGAATTGTACAACTCTATGTGAAGGCCCAGCTAGATACTGTTGAAAATTCCACCTACGATCGGGTATAATCCATCCATTGACAAATTGCAACTAATGTTCCTTTGTGCAAAAGTTGTAAATAAGCATGTATTTCATGGATGATTTTCTTATGTACACAACATATTTCAGTTTCATCTAATTAAAAGCCTGAAAGTCTTTAAATGATGTTTCTGTGCTTTTAAATGGAAAGTCAAATTCTGCCTATAAGAGGCCACAAAAGCTCTGATTAAAAAACCTAAGTAAATGAAGAGTGAAAAATGACAATGCATAGAAAGAGAAATATATTTGACCTAATAAAAATGCAGGTAAAAACTATTCAAGGGCTGTGATTTTTTTTATTATTTCAGTGCACTTTTTTCTAAACTTGTAGCTTTTGTCCTCCTTGAGCCTTAAAAAAATCAAAACTTCACTTTGATTTGTGTCTCATTCAGGGAAATTCTAAGACAGCTGCTAAACAATAACAAGCTTGACACCTAGGAACGTGGCAACCCTTAAAACTGGGGCACTCGCAGAGTTTTCAGAAAGCTAGTGCTGCAACCCACCCTTCAGTAGTGTGAAAGTGATAAGGACAAGAGGGTTAACACTCCCACTGGAGCTGTGTAGTTTGGGAGCAGGTAATGTCGGTGTCAGTGATGAAGATATAACTCCTCATGAGTAGTCCTATCTGGAATTTCACTGGCAGAGAGGAGGACAGGGAAAATACTTTCTGAAACTCAGAATTCTCAGAAAGTGTTTGACAATCACGTGGATACAGGGAGAGGTATGTATGTCTGCTGATCAGCATGACAAAATTCGTAATTTGGTGTAGGTTTAATTGTATTTAATGTCCAGCTGACAGTTATTCATAGAATCATAGAATGGTTTGGGTTGGAAGGGATCCTAAAGACAATCTAGTTCCAACCTCCCTGCCATGGGCAGGGACACCCTCCACTAGACCAGGCTGCTCAAAGCCCCATCCAACCTGGCCTTGAACACTTCCAGGGAGGGGGCATCCACAGCTTCTCTGGGCAACCTGTGCCAGTGCCTCACCACCCTCACAGGGAACATTTTTTTCCTAATATCTAATCTAAATCTACCCTTTTTCAGTTTAAAGCCATTACCCCTTGTCCTATCACTACATGCCCTTGTACACAGTCCCTCTCCAGCTTTCCTGTAGGTCCCTTCAGATACTGGAAGGCTGCTCTAAGGTGTCCCCAGAGCCTCCTCTTCTCCAGGCTGAACAATCTCAACTCTCCCAGCCTGTCCTCATAGGAGAGGTGCTCCAGCCCTCTGATCATCTTCGTGGCCCTCCTCTGGACTCGCTCCAACAGCTCCATGTCCTTCTTGCCCTGGGGTTCCCAGAGCTGGACACAGTACTGCAGGTGGGGTCTCACAAGAGTGGAGTAGAGGGGCAGAATCACCTCCCTCGACCTGCTGGTCACGCTTCTTTTGATGCAGCCCAGGACTTGGTTGGCTTTCTGGGCTGCAAGTGCACACTGCTGGCTCATACTGAGCCTTTCATCCACCAATACCCCCAAGCCCTCTTCCTCAGGGCTGCTCTTGATCCATTCCCCGCCCAGCCTGTATTTGTTCTTGGGATTGTGCCGACCCACGTGCAGGACCTTGCACTTGGCCTTGTTGAAGCTCATGAGGCTTGCACATGCCCACTTCTCAAGCCTGTCAAGGTCCCTCTGGACGGCATCTCTTCCCTCCAGCATGTCGACCACACCACACAGCTTGGCATCATCAGCAAACCTGCTGAAGGTGCATTCCATTCTGTTGTCCATGTCTCTGATGAAGATGTGAAACGGTGCCGGTCCCAGTACCAACCCCTGAGGAACACCACTCATCACTGTTCTCCACTTGGACGTTGAGCTATTGACCACTATTCTTTGAGTGCGACCATCCAGCCAGTTCCTTATCCATCAAGTGGTCCATCCATCGAATCCATGTCTCTCCAATTTAGAGACCAGGATGTCATGCAGGACAGTATCAAATGCCTTGAGCAAGTTCAGGTAGATGATGTCTGCTGGTCTTCCCTTGTCAACCAGCGTTGTAACTCCATCCTAGAAGGCCACCAAATTTGCCAGGCACGATTTGCCCTTGGTGGAGCCATGTTGGCTGTCTCCAACCACCTCCTTATTTTCCATGTGCCTGAGCATAGTCTCCAGGAGGATCTGCTCCATGATCTTGCCAGGCATGGAGATGAGACTGACCGGCCTGTAGTTCCCTGGGTACTCCTTTTTCCCTTTCTTGAAAATGGGGGTTATGTTTCCCCTTTTCCAGTCAGTGGTAACTTCACCAGACTGCCAGAACTTCTCCAAAATGATGGAGAGTGGCTTGGCCACTTCATCCTCCAGTTCCCTCAGGACCCGCAGATGAATCTCATCAGATCTCATGGACTTGTGCACCTTCAGGTTCCTGGGATATTCTCAAACCTGCTCTTTTGCTATTCTCTTCTGCTAAAGTGGGCGGTACTTCATTCTCCCTTGCTTTCCGTGACCTGGGCAGTGTGGCTCAAACACTTGTCAGTGAAGACTGAGGCAAAGAAGCAGTTGAGTACCTCAGCCTTCTCTATATCCTGGGTAACCAGGTCACCCGTTTCATTCTGGAGGGGGCCTACATTTTCCGTTGTCCTCCTTTTATCACTAATATACCTATAGAAACTTTTCTTGTTGTTCTTAACTTCCCTGGCTAAATTTAATTCTACCAGGGCTTTGGCTTCCCTGACCTGATCCCTGGCCTCTCGGACAGTTTCTCTGTACTCCTTCCAGGCCACCTGTCCCCGCTTCCACCCTCTGTAGGCTTCCTTTTTTTGTTTGACCTTGCGCAGGAGCTCCTTTTTCATCCATGGGGGCCTCTTGGTGCTTTTGGCTGACTTCCTCTTTCTTGGGACACAATTTATGTTAGTGGTTGTTCCAATAAAAAAAAAGAAATCCAAGATTTTCTAGGAATATAAAAGAAAGATATATCTGCAAAACAAAATTAAAATTGTTTATTTAACTTAAGATTCCCTGCTTAATGTTTTGAAAGAAGATTAAGATTGGTTATTTAACACAACTTCCATTAGCCAGCATTCCTCTTTAATGCACGTACATGCTTTCACATTGGCAGCTGGAAGCCACAGAAAGGGAAAGAGTCCAGGAGTTTAAACCTCATCCTGGAAAAGCATTCTCTTTCCATTTTGGCAGATAAGACCTTTGTTGTTGTTGTTTTCTCTGTTCTTGTCATTAATGAGGAAATATCTGTGTTAAAAGACTATTTTCTTGAGATTTCATCCAACCCATGCCTTTTCTGTTGTGCCACTGAGCTAATAGGTCACCTCTATTTGCAATACGATACCGTGGCGAGGGGAATGAGGACACCAAACAAATATATTAGCTTGTGAATTAATTCAGTTTCTCAACATGAAAAATTCAGAGGTTGTACACTGTGGTCCTAATTTGTTTTACCAGCCAAACCTAGCTTTGCTACCAGACTGAAGTCTGAAAGACAGGCAGAGAAGTCATAGTCTGAGGAGGATCTATTCTCTATATTAAATGTGCAAATGTGGAATATGTACTGTCCATGCTCCCCACAAACATCCGTGATTTTGTGGAGCACTTAGGCACATGGGCACAAAGGCAGATGGGGACATCCATTCAGGAAAGGCTAAACTAACCTTGCAAACCCAATTTAAGAAATTCAGCTTGCTTTAAATTAAAACTCAATGCTTTGAGTTTTACAGGCCACTATACAGTAATTGTGTAACTGAGCAATGAGACAGAGTACAGTGTGCATCCCAGCCTCCTGTGCTGAATCCATTGCTCAAAAGAAGCCTGCAGATCAAATGCTGCCAATCCACATATCAGCAGACATAAACTATTGCAGAAATCATTTGAACCCCTGAGCGTCATACAGTGATTAGATACAATTTATCATGTGAGATTTTCTCTAAAAAATAAAATGAGAGAAACTAACAAATATTAAATGCACGAATGTGCATTTTATAAATGTTCCTCAAAATTTAGTTTGCAAGGCAATTGTGGTTCAGAATCTGTGCAAACAGGCAGCAACCAGCACGGCAGCCCCTAGTAGGACAAGTATGTGCACGGAACATGCCAGTCTTCTCTCTGTGTTTCCTCACTGCTCTGCAAGGGAAGTCATGGTGTGGAGCTCTGTGTAGTGGAGGGCCAGTTGCCTCAGCTTCACAGAGTCCAGGTGATATGGGCCATACTCAGCCTCCAAAAAGCTGATCACCTCAGTTCCAGTGCCAGCACGGAAGAAAACTTAAATTCCCTCCCATCTCTTTAATCTGCTTGGACTGTACATCCTTTGCCTATCATTCACATAGGTATGGGATGGACATACTACACTGCTTCCATATAGTTTCTCACCCTTCTACCTGTTTATGAAGAAAAGGAAAGAGAGGAGATGTTGCTGTGTAATTTGTTGTTCAAAGACCTTAGAGGGGTTTATAGACACACTAGCAGTGCTAACGAGAACCTCCTATGAATCTTTGTCACTTATTGCTGCATCTTAGAATCACAGAGTTATAGAATGGCCTAAAGATCATCTAGTTCCACTCCCCCGCCATGGGCAAGAACACCTTCCACTGGACAAGGTTGCTCAAAGCCCCATCCAAAATGACCTTGAACACTTCCAATGATGGGGCATCCACAGCTTCTCTGGACAACCTGTTCCAGTGTCTCATCACCCTCACAGTAATTAATTTCTTTCTAATATCTGGTCTAAATCTACCCTCCTTCAGTTTAAAACCATTACCCCTTGTCCTATCACTACATGCCCTTGTACACAGTCCCTGTCCAGCTTTCTTCTAGGCCCCTTTTAGGTACTGGAAGGCTGCAATAAGGTCTTCCCAGAGCCTTTTCTTCTTCAGGCTGAACAACCCCAAGTCTCTTAGCCTACCTTCATAGGAGAGGTGCTCCAGCTCTCTTCGTGGCCCTCCTCTGGACTCGCTCCAACAGCTCCATGTCTTTCTTGTACTGGGAACCCCAGAGCTGGATGCAGTATTCCAGGTGGGGGTCTCACAAGAGTGGAGTAGAGGGGCAGAACCACCTCCCTCGACCTGCTGGTCACGCTTCTTTTGATGCAGTCCAGGATACAGTTGGCTCTCTGTGCTGCAAGTGCATGTTGCTGGGTCATGTTGAGCTTTTCATCAACCAACACCCCCAAGTCCTTCTGCTCAGGGCTACTCTCAATCCATTCTCTGCTCAGCTTGTATTTGTTCTTGAGATTGCCCCAACCCATGTGCAGGACCTCGCACTTGGTCTTGTTGAACTTCATGATGTTTGCATGGGCCCACCTCTCAAGCCTGTCAAAGTCCCTCTAGATGGCATTCCTTCCCTCCAGTGTATTGACCACACCACACAGCTTGGTGTTATCGGCAAACTTGCGGAGGGTGCACTCAATCCCACTGTCCATGGATAGTGGCTTAGCAACTTCAGCTACCATTTTCCTCAGTGCCCGTGGATGCATCTCATCAGGTCCTGTGGACTTGTACACCATCAGATTCTTTAGATGGCCTTGAAGCTGATCTTATCCTACAGTGGGCAGTTCATTCTCCCAGTCTCTCCCTTTGCCTTCTGTGACTTGGGTGGTGTGGCTAGAGCACTTGCTGGTGGTAAAAAAATTGTTGACTGCCTCAGCCTTCTCCATATTCCACATAACTAGATCACCTATTTCCTTCAGGAGTCTTCCTTTGATCACTGACATACCTACAGAAGCTTTTCTTGTTGTCCTTGAAGGACCTGGCCACGTGTAATTCTGTCAGGGCTTTAGCTTTCCCAACCTGATCCCTGACTGCTGGCATAATGTTTTTGTATTCCTCCCAGGCTACCTGCCCTTGCTTCCACCCTCTGTAGGCTTCCTTTTTGTGCTTCAGCTTGTCCAGGAGCTCCTTGTTTGTCCATGCACACTTCCTGGCATTTTTACCTGACTACCTCTTTGTTGAGATTCATTAGTCCTGAGCTTGGAGGAGGTGATCCTTGAATACTAACAGGTTTTTTTGGGCCCCTCTTCCCTCCATGGCTTTGTCCCATGGTACTCTACTAAGCAGATCTTTGAAGAGGCCAAAGTCTGCTCTGAGGACCAGGGCTTGTGAATGTAAGCATGCTCCTATCTCTCTATAGAGGGCCTCATCCGCTCAGTCTTCCTGGTCCAGTTGCCTGTAGCAGATCCTACTATAGTGTCTCCTGTTCCTGCCCCTCCTTTAATCCCGACCCATAAGCTCCTGTCAGAACCTCATCCATCCCCAGGTGGAGCTCCATGCAGTCCAGCGAGTCATTGACACAGAGGGTGACATCCCCTCCTGATCTCCCCTGCCTGTCCTTCCTAAAGACCCTATATCTTTCCATTCCAACACTCCAGTCATAGGATCTATCCCACCAGTCTCTGTGATGTTGAGATCCCAGCCCTTGGAGGCATGCACACATCTCTAACTCCTCTTGTTTATTCCCCATGCTATGTGAGTTTGCATAGAGGCATTTAAGTTGGGCCCCTGATGAAGCTGACTTACTGGTTGAAATGGCTGGAATTCCTTTGTGCTACACTTCAGGTGTTCTCCTGCTGACTTGTGATCCTTCTCCCAGCTATCTGTTGCTGACACTGGCATCAAACTGGTAGGAGTGGGATGGGTGGAGGTTCCCAGACATAACATTAGCACTCTGTCCTTAAGTTCAAGAAAAACAGAGAGCAGTAGTGCCATTCTTGTAATACCATTTTTCTGAGCCTGTTTTAATTGCTTGTGGAGTGCATTTTCTTCCATGGTTTTGTTCCACCACAGGTAGCAGGTCCATCTTCACCCAGGCCTCAAGCAATCTGCACCTAAGGCTTCTATTTATTACAGACAATCCTAAAAAGAGGGCAAAAGTGGAAAATCCACATGAACTGGCCCAATGGAACTGAGTGGTATACATACATCCTCAAACTTTTCTTTGTGTTCCATGCTTGGGTTTGCCTGATCCAATGGAATCTGCTACTTTTACTTAAAACAAAGGATTGATTTTTAAGCCACATTTCAGTGTCACTAATATAGAACTTTTAATCACAAATAACTTGCTTGGTTTTGAGTTCAAAGAAACATCTAGGCAATCTCAGTCACAGAAAATCATAGGTTTGCCATCTGAGTTAGCTAAGAACAGCTCAAAGAACTTTATGAAAATCTATCAAGACGCCCTTCAAAGCAAGAAAAAGCACAAAGTATTCCAGAGTCTTCCAAAAAGCAATTTTCATAGTGTTCTGAAGCCTCTGAAAATGGGGCTGTAAATTGTAAGTGCTATCTCATCCATGCCTACATATTGCCACAAGTATGAGTCTGAAATACTTTAAAGTCTTCAAAATCAAATCTATTTCTTCATAGTATGTAAGAAAGTTTGGATTTGTTCTTTTTTCCTTTTTTGCTTCTCTAGATAACTATGAAATACTGAGACCTGAGTGTCTAAAGCCAGTAAGATCTTTCACCATAGTTCTTGAGATAATTGGAGTAGTTTCCATCTTCTTTACAGTACTCACAGAGCTATTTATCTCAGAAGAAAAGTAAGAGTATTTAAAACACGTATATCTTGAAACAACAACTTGTCCTTGCTGACCCTTTACTGACAATTCTAGCACATCAGACACTAAAATGCATGCTCCCATGGGTGTGGGGCACTGTGTGATCTTAGTTTCTGTTTGGTTTCCAAATGTGTAAGTATAACATAACAGGGAAAATTATCAAGACTTTTGCCTGGTATTTTCTGCACTATTTGATCAGCAAATTCAAAAGAAGGTGATTTTTTACCATATTTTGACCAGACAAAATGCTTCTTCTTTCAAGTGCTGTATTTAGCTAGTGTTCTGCTACCCTCAAACTTATAGCACTGGCATGATGTATGTTTACTCTTAGTATCAACAAACCCATTACTATTGGATAGGATTATCAAGCATATTTAGGGTTTTACTGCAGCAAAGCTCCTCATGATTTCACTGGGACTAGTTATCCCAACACTATCTGCAGTGCTGCAGCACAGGCAGAGAAAGATGGGCCAGTGCCTTTCTGAAGGAGATGCATAGTGTGGTTAATATCAGAGTGGTTAGTGACAGAGTCTTGCTGGAGCCTTTGATACTTTTTCTGGGATAAAACTGTCTTCAAAGGATGCAGTTATCTCCACAGTTGGAGCTTACCAAAGTTACTTCCGGAAGTCTTGTGTAAAGATAGTGAGTTATGTATGAGCTTGATAAAGTCTGCACTCAAAAACGAGGATTAGTTTCTTCTGGACATTTGAGACAGATGGGCATGCAGGCTACTGCTGCTGTCTGAGTTTACCAGAACATAAGAGAACTGGAAGGCTCCTACATGAGGTCATTTCAGTTCTTCACATTCTCCCCTTCCAGTCAACACAACTTGCAATGTTCTTGAAGATATGCTAGCTGCACATATAAAATATAAGCAGAGCTTTATAGACTTGATCTCACATCATCAGTTACAGTTATGATGACTTCCTCTCTAGTGGATGGGCAAGTAAAAGCACGTAACGGTTGAACAACAAAGGTACAATGTAAGCAAGTTACAGATCTAATAATAAAATCCAGAAGTCCTAACTCTTAACCCTTAGCAATGCCACTATTTTCTGCATAGAATAGTTAAAACCAACAACTAAGCCTAGTCAAAGTAAATTTCACTGGAATTGGAGAGTTCCCTGGATGCCAAAAAGAAACAAATGGGAAATACAAAAAATGCCATTCCCAGAAGGGCCAATTATCCTAAGAAAGAAGCTATTAGCTATCAAAACTGATAAGCATATTTAAATAAGTTTTGTATTTTTCACTTACATGACTTCAAAGTGGATAATCATTCTGGTCATCTGTGAAGAGAATGACTCTGGTCTTTTCTTTCTGTGGGCTGGTTTTTCTCTTTCTCTCTCTAGTACAATGAATAGTTCTCAAAAGCAGCATTATCAAGTGAAACAAGACTGGGAAAAGTTGATATAAGCAATTTGATTACACCAGACCTTCTCTCTACCATCATTTTGATAACGCGGCTTTAAAAAAACCCTGCTGACATCAGTAATGAAAGAGAAAGAACAAAAAAGTGCAACTCCCTTAGAAGTACTTCCTTGGAAATTTGGAGTACTGCAAAATCTATAGCAAGCCAGAAAAGATAAAAGAGCAGTGTGTGTGTGTGTGTGTACATGCACACCATGCATGCACACTTGTGAGAAAATGCCTTGGTTTTCAACCAGTTTCTTCTTCACTTCTCAGAAGCCATTATCAGTGATGAAAAACAGCCATATAACATACCGTACCCATGATTGCTGCAGGCATTCTGGCCTTTTTCCCCCATACTGGTATGCCAGGCATTAGTTGATGATTTTGAAAAATTGTGAAAAGTTTATCAGCGATTCAGGGACATTCCATTCTTCGCTACAGTGGACAAGATGAAATATTACAGGTATATTATTCTGAATATATATGAAATTAATGTCATGTTCCAGTCTGCATATATATTTATTATACATTAGTAGTAAATAGCAATAATATATTATTTAGTTTAGTTTATTGGCTCCATTTATTTATTTACTCCATTTTGTATTAATGGTGGTTGCATCCACTTGACAGTGTGAAGTAATAGCTTTCAAATAGTAACAGTATTTAAAAAGCCCTTGGGACCATGTCATTGATTTGTCAGCTTTGTCTTTAAATGAAGACCATTCCATAATGTTACAGATAGACTGGAAACAAGCTCAGGTCTAAAACAGCCAACGTGTCTTGGGCATTAATGGGGGGCCAGGTATTCCTCTTTCCATCGCCCAGATGGGTACCCATTCATTACAACCTGGAAAAGGTGGAGCTAAATGGGAAGGAACAAAGGAAGGGTGGAAGGGTTAGTTAAGCATGTAGTCCAGTGAGTGCTTTATTCACAGATGGCCAGGCAGAAATTGAAGCAAAAGATAAGAGTTAAACTCCTTTTAACTTTTAAGAAGTGTAACTCCTTCTTCCAGGTTTCCTCTGCAGTAACAGGGAAGGCATTTCAGACAAGTCTCAGGCAATGACACAAGATTTGATGCAGTTATAACCATAAGTAGAAGGTGTCCTCCCTACAAGGTGATTATGATTATGATTATTCCTATGAACAAAACAGCATGAATGGAAAGAGGCCTCCTGGTGAAGGGGAAGTCTGAAGTCAAAATGCAACAGGATAATTCTTATTTGATGATCTTGCTATCACCTGTTGTTTCTATAGTGCTTATAGCAGGACAAGACAATCTGCCTGCTTGGGTTTGTCTCTAGACGTTTCTTGCCTTAGTATCCTAGCAGAGTCCAGCTGTGCAGCGTTATTGCTGCATGTTCCTTATAGCACCTGTCTTTGTTAGAACGTAACCTTCACTGCATCAAAAAGGCATCTAAGGGTTTAAAAATTGGGGATGGGACTGGGTTGTACATGCTCCTTCTACTCTTTTTCTAATTTCCTTTGAAATGAATGTATTAATATTAATTTTTGCCATCCTCAGTTCATATCGATTTATGAATCAATTTGCCTTGTGTGGATTATTGCTCTTAAGATGTGCAGATTGGCTGGTTTTGATAAATCCAGCACACTATCTTGAGGATAGTAATTTTTCACTCTAAATTGTTGCACACAGCTTGCTTGCTTTATTTCTTATAGTTGAAATTTAATCTTTCTGAACCTCATACTAAACACATTTGCCCCAACATACTTGACAGGAACAACAAATTGCTGTTGGTCCAGTTTTAGTTTGGTAATTTCACTACAGCAAATACAGGTAGAACAAATAGCTATTGGAATATGCCTGACATTCATATGCTGTTGTAGCTTGACAATCTCTTTCATTTTGACAAAAGAACTGACATCCTAGTTTCTTTTTTATCTGTCTGTGATAAGTTACAATGACCACAGATCCTGTCAGTTTTGGAAAGTGAAAAAATGAAGGTAATGATTATGTTTCAATTTTTAGAATGCATTTGACCTCAGTGTCTTAATGCTGGTTTGTGTTGTCCTTAGCGCTCATGCCTTCTGTGGGGAAACTGATATCTTAAAATGAGTTAATACATCACTAAATCACTCTTGCATGCCTGCTTGCCAAAGGCTATTAGCATATGAATGTTATGTTACTGTATACTGTATTGTATATAACTCAAACCCTGTTTACTTGAGGGAGGAGCTTATTTGCTTTGATTTGTGGGGAAATCATCATCAGCCTTCCGTCCTGACTTGACTACCAGCATATTCTTAGCCCGTGCATTAAAAGCAGGTGAATATTCTTAAGAGATGGCATTTTAAAATTACCTTTCTTCTGACTTGTAAATCACTTGCCATCTCTCAGTCTTACCACTTTATAATTATAGACACATTATCTAATCTATATCAGAGCCTATTTCAGAAGTAGGAAGCGGGCTAATGAATGGAGATTCTCAATCTCAACAGTGTTGCGATTTTCCTATAACACAAGGAAGTTTTCTTCAGGCATTTGAAGCCCAGAAGTAACTGTTACAGTAATTAGTGTTGTGATTCTATCAAATATGCAATATAATTTCCTTTTCTGCATCTTAATTTCTTGTACTTCATCTCTAAGAACATAAGGACTGTTAGATGGGTTAAAGTACATCTCTTAAGTAGCCAATAAAAAGTACCTAGGGAAAGAAAGAATGTGCTGAGAAATACTTCTTACAGAATACTCTTTCTCACATTTGGCAATTTCAGGACAGTTTGTGATGGAAGTTGCATTTGGACCCTCATAATTAATGGCCCTTGATGAATATGTCCTTCATACCACAAGTATGCCCATCTTTTCTGACAGATATATCTTCCAGAGAAACCAATCATGACTTTAAAGTAACCAAGTAATGGAGACACTACCACATAACACTGATAAGATGGTTCAATGACTGACTGTGTTGTTAAAATGGGCACCTTTTACCTCAAATGTGCACAGCTGCAGCTTCCAGCTGTTGAATCTTCCTGCGCTTGCTAGATTGGAGAGCTTTTTGCTATCTGTAAGCTTCTTCCTAGATAGATGTCCAGATATAATCATTATGTACTTTTATATTTGCTCAGACAGGAGCCAGGTGCTTAACTATACAGACCAGGAAATTTTTAGTTTGTTTTCTGATTTGGTTTTGGGGTTTGGTTTTTTGTTTGTTTGCTTGTTTGTTTGCTTGTTTTTCCCAGGAGATTGAACTTGCAGCAGGTAAAGTGCCTTCAGTTAAAAACCAGGAAAAGAAAACAAATCCCTTGGGAGCTGTGGATTCTAATTTTTCACTGGATCTTCAGCGGGCTTCCTTTCATTTAAGGTGCCTATTTTCAATCTCTTCCCAATTTCCTTAGCAGCACTTACCTCCATTTTTTCTTATATTGTGGGGAAGTAGCTGAGTGGTCTAAGCTATTTCATAGAATCATAGAATTATAGAATCATAGAACAGTCTGGGTTGGAAGGGACCTTAAAGATCATCTAGTTCCAACCCCCCTGCCATGGGCAGGGACACCCTCCACTAGATCAGTTTGCTCAAAGCCCCATCCAACCTGGCCTTGAACACTTCCAGGGAGTGCTGACCTTTCTTTGCTTACCTTTCTCAGGTTCTGACTTGGTGTTTACTAGGGGTCAGGCTCTCTCAACAACCAATAAGGTCTAGCAGGATTTCCCCATGAAATCATAAGTACCATCTGTGGTTTTATGCACGAGTGCCTATTAGTGAGTGGGTAAGGGTGAAGGAAAGAAAGGAAAAGGGAACAAATAGTTTCTCATTTTAAAGATTGCTCTAATATGATGTTGCTTTTGTACAAAGTATGGACACATGAATCATCTTATGATTCAGACTGAGCTGTAGTGTGGGATACTATCACAAACCACTAAAAAGAGGAAGTGATTAAGAGATGCTACAGCCACACAATACACCTGAAATCTCAGATAATGGATTCAGATGAAGGATGTTTAGATCATAAAACCCATGTGTTAACTGGTTGACTTCAATAGAAACAATTATGAGCTGCAGCAAAAATTTAGTCCGTATGATAAAACCCCAGCAATTTAAGATCTGATGCAGATCTGAGGTTGGTGAAAAACAGCATATTTATTGGTCTGTTGCAGAGATCTGGGACTGTGAAAGACAGATACACTTTCAACCTCTCACAATGTCTGATTTCAAGTGCTATCATCTGTGAGGAGACACTAACAATGAGAGACTTCAGTTATACTCCCTTGTATATCTGGTAAATATGGATGTGTTATGATGTGATGACAAGGCTAAATTTGTAGACAACATTAACGATTTTAGTGACTAGTAATGAACATTAGTCGAGTAATCCACAAGAGGAAAAGTTTCTCTTGCCTTCGTTATGAGCAGTGCAGAGAACACAGTTCAAACATCATTATCCAAAAACCTTTCGGTAAGAGTGACCTTACTGGCTTAGATTAAGCATTTCTGCAGAAACATAAAGGCCCAAAAAATCTATTACAGTAATGCTTAACTTCAAAAATGGGAACTACATAAACTGAGGACTGTTGTTAATGGAAAATTAAGTAGATGAAAGCACAAAAAGCTTCAGTTATCTTATGGAAAGTGTAAAGACACCATGTTAGAGGTTCAGAGCAAACACATACAATGTACAAAATCAGTTACATGAAAACTGCCAGCATTATTATCCAGAAGGCAAGGGGAAATTATTGGCATAAAGACATCCCTCAAAATCATGGATAAACAAGAAAAATGGAAAACAATATAATCTCTAGGTAATTAAGTATAAAACAAAATAAAGCTTTCTAAAATGATTTGGTGAAAACTTCGTAAAGATATAGGTATTAACGACAGATCCTTTTTTCAAACAGATGCAAGGAGGATGCCCAGGGAGAGTGTGGAAAGGCTAATAGATGATCATCATGTAGAAGAAGCATTGATATAAAATAGGACAAGCACTATATAAATTCTACATGTTTGTGCATATTGGAGGCTCCTATGACAGTTATTTTTTCTTCACATAGATTGCTCTGAAGGATGTCTCTCAGATTCAATTATCAAATGATTTAAAATAATTGAGGATGAAGAGTACAGTGACTGAGCAGTAAAACTGAAAGTCATCTGAGTTGCAGATAGCTTCACAATACAAAATTGAGAGCAAAGGATGATGCTGCCAATTCTTGCTTTTAAAAAAACAAAACAGGACAATGTGAGAGGCCAATGGGAACATTTTCTGAGGTGGAAGAGAATCTCTGGCCTGCCAGAGTCAGCAGAAATTTAAGGGACCTGGCTGCAGGTACTCAAGCACTTACAGAAAAGGCAGTTGGATGGAGGAACAAGGTCAAGAAAAGGGGACCTAAAATCCAGGAGTGTTGAGCCTGATAAGAACACTCAAGGCCAAAGAGGAACTGAGACAAGCAATTAAGAACTATAGATTTTTGATTGAAATCTATGTTTTGGGTCATTGACCAGTAAGAAATTGTTTTCACTGGAATTTCAAAGTCAGGATTTCGTCTTACTTAGTTCCTCAAAGACATGTCCCAGAAGGAAACAATGTGAGGACCCATGGACTTGGATCATTAGAGCTGATCTGTTCAGGCACTGCTTCTGGGGCTGGGGCAAGTCTTCTGCAGGGATCCTATAACACAGCAGAGAGCAGGATTAACACTGCTTATTGAGCAAGCCCAAATGCCAAAGAAGCAGATCATGCTGGGACCCCCCCATCTCCCTGAGCACAGAGACGAGATATTTGATAGGATACAAAGCAAGACTTGGTCTGCTTTATGTTTCTCAGTTCAATAGTTGTTTTTTTTCTTAAGAACCACAATATGTTGGTTTTATGTCAATGCTTAGCCTTCTGAAAAGGGAGATCTCACACTATCAAGGAGATAGCAGAATCACTAAAAACCAAACAAAAATAAGTCAATTAGAGAGCAAGACTAAGTCTGTTCAGCTAAACAGGTCTGAATTGCAAAAACATAGTATATGCAAAATAATTCAATTATTTCTTGGCATAATATTCAGCATTCATCTTTAAAGATCAAAACATACACACATCTTATTTAATTGAAAGACAAAATGAGTCAGCCAAACATAAAATTAGTCATGACTGAAAGACTGTCTCAGAACAATTACCTTCATGGTAAAAAATTATGATATTTTCACAATGTAAATTTGTAAATAACATTTACTCGCAACATTTATGGAGTGGAAAAAGGTAAGTGGTGCAAGAGAGCTTTGTTCTCTTGTTTAGCAAAATGAAGAAAAGTTTCTTTCATCTCGCTACTGCTTCTTAAGAAAATATAGACCTGAAACATCAGGCTGAGAGGGAAAAAGTGTTTAATTACATCCTATGCAAGCACCTTCTATATTTTTTTTTTAATGAACATTGGCTTGCACTGTATGTCAGTAACAAGCTACAACATATCTTTCTGAAATTCTTAGTAGAGATTTTTTTTATGAAAGAATTCACTCTGATCACAACATGCATCACAAAATTATACCATTAAGACCATCCACTATTTTAAAAACATGCAGGAAAATTTAAGATACATATGACTTCTTGCTCTCAAACCGCATGTAAAAAAGCTCAACAGTCACCAAGAACTTGCCTGTTAACTCAGGAATCTACATGTTCTCTAACCATCCTTTTTGAGACAAATCCAATTATCAAGGCTTATCAGAAGAGAATGCCAAAATCCCTGATTTGATGACTCTTAATGTTCAGACAATCCATCACCTCCTGTGTTTAATGGCACTTTTATACAGTAGGTACAGAGAGCCACACTGTGTCTGCCTATGCTAATCCCAAACGCACATCTAAATGGGAATGTGATGCAACAAAATTTGAGACAGGATGGGGCTAGAAGCAATAGATAATTTCCTGAATGAACAGAATATTTGATGAATGACTGTACAATCAACAGCTCCTTTGACAATAGCTCTATTAATGGAGATAGTAGCACCCCAGTATTCCCTCTCTAGGGGAGAAACTTGTCTTCACAGCTCTGCCAGTGGGAGTAACTTTGTGAGGACTCCCAAGTTTGCTTCAGGAAAACTCAGGAATATGATAGTGAGCAGTCAGTGAATGTGATCTAAATAAATCTGGCTGGGAACTGTAGGCCTGTCAGTTTGATCTCGGTGCTAGGGAAGGTTATGGAGCAGATCATCTTGAGTGCCATGATGCAGCAAGTACAGGACAACCAGGGAATCGGGCCTTGTCAGCATGGGTTTATGAAAGGCAGGTCCTGCTTGACTAACCTGATCTCCTTCTATGACAAGGTAACCTGCTTAGTGGACAAGGGAAAGTCTGTGGATGTTGTCTACCTGGACTTTAGTAAAGCCTTTACACTGTTTTCCCCAGCATTCTCCTGGAGAAACTGACTGCTCACAGCTTGGGCAGGCATACTCTTCACTGGGTAAAAAACTGGCTGGATGGCTGGGCCCAAAGAGTTGTGAATAGAGTTAAATCCAGTTGGTGGCCAGTCACAACTGGTGTTCCCCAGGGCTCAGTGCTGGGCAGTTCTGTTTAATATCTTTATCAATGACCTGGACGAGGGGATCAAGTGCACCCTCAGTAAGTTTGCAGACAATGCCAAGTTGGGCAGGAGTGTTGATCTGCTTGAGAGTAGGAAGGCTCTACAGAGGGATCCGGACAAGCTGGATCAGTGGGCTGAGGACAACTGTATGAGTTTCAACAAGGCTCAGTGCTGGGTCCTGCGCTTGGGTCACAACAACCTCATGCAACACTACAGGCTTGGGGATGAATGAAATCCAGTAGTGTATTATGATTAGTTTGTTAAAGTTCACTTCTAAATGATAGTTTTACTATCAATGGGAATGAAAAGAATTGTTAAAAGGTAGAAATCTGAAAAACAAACATAAAGAAAAAAGGCATTTTTTCTTCTTTAGTACCTTGTGCAAAGCTGTGCATGTCACAGTGAGGTGCTGTACTTACTGGTCTTTTAAAAAAATACAGTGCTGAACTTGTTGCCTGTGTAAAAATATCCCACTTCTCTGCAGACCACAATCACCAGTGTCCCCTTCAGGTACAAATACTTCAATCAGCCATTTAAAATAAGCAATAATAGAGCTGATTCTTAACAACACAGTTGAGAGTGGTATGGTATAGATTCTTCCAGGAGAACTCAGTACTTCTTTAAGCATCCTTTCAGATATCATGATTTGAAAAAGATGAAGAATGAAATTCCTTCAGGATGAAAGTCAGTGGGGAAAACATCACTGATTTTACTGGGGCAAGAATTTCAGAATTCACTTCTGGAAGCTTTATATAGACTTTCTCTGTTCAACAGTACCTCCTTCCTTTGTATATATGTGTATTTGTGAGACTGGAATTCATTCTGCTAACAGAAAGATTTCTAAAGATGCAGGAGCTAATCTGAAAGAGATTTTAAAAACCAGACTTCATGACTCTGAATACAATTTATGAAATATCATTTCCTACACACAAGCTTGTCATATCTGGAAACTGTTATTTGTGCAGGCAGGCTGAACAATTAAGCATGCATCTGTTTGCTTTGAGCTCAGATGGCTGTTTGCACATATAAATGGTCATAAAATTTGGCATTTCAGTGCTTATATTTAAAAAAAAAATTCCAAGGTATTTGACCCAGAGCCTTATCTCACTTGTGCTGACACAAATCTCTTCAACACATTCTGTGTGTTCTTCTCAGTTCTGTTCTCCTCATTTTGGATTTCAGAAGGGGCAAGGACTTGTATATGTAAATGCCATTTTATGTTATAGACTTGTGGACTGCCATGAAACTTTGGCTTCGGTCCATTTTATATGGTGCTACAGTTTGAATTTGAAGCACCTTATTGGGTACAATCGGTGAGACTTTGGGTTGGAGGTGTTGAATCTACAGGATGTTAGTGATTATATAGCTTGATTATGTGTTTTCCAAAGGCAAAGGGAATGAAGGGTTTTCTTTGAAGAAAAACATTAGACAGCACTGTTGCTATATAATCTAACTACAGTGAACACTTTCTTTGATTCTTAAAACATGGCCTTCACCTGCTTTTGCATGTTTGGGTTTTTTTCAACCCCCATGTGAATACATATAAATCTGAGTTCCAACTACTGTCTAACAGACATGCCCTAAATCAGCTGCATGGGTAGACAAAGATTTCAGTCTTCAGCTACATCAGATTAAAATTAATAACAGAGAGAAATAATGGAGGAGGTGATGCAGTCTAAGAATATATTTGGGGGTGTAGGACTATTTGTGCAAGTCTGTGCTGAAGCCTGCACTAACCTTGTCTTTGATGTTAGAGCTAGCTAGAGCTAGCTGTGTGTAGGCCCTCCTGCACTGCCATGTAAACCCTCAGACAAGTCACTGCATCCATGACCATGGGCTATCTGGAGACTTCATCATGGCTGAAGTTACTGAAGTGGCTCCAGGTTGATCAGAACACCATGCATTCTGGTCTGGCCTTCGCCCACCCCTGCATCTTTTTAGTGTGTGCGTTATTGCTAAGGTAGCTCCTACATGGAGAGGGGCAAGAGGTGCTGCCATACAGATGGTTCTCAGCTGCCCTTTCCTCTCTGAGCTATGGAGAACACTGAGCTGCCAAGTATGAATTTCTTTTGCAATCTCAGTGCAGAGCTGCATACAGGTAGTGTAAGGCCAGCATGAACTCAGCTGGAAAATCGGGCTGTTCTTAGAAGTACTGAGTCAAAGAGAACTATTTCATGGCCAGTTTTCCAGTAGTACTGTTTACAAACGTGTCCTTGAATTTTGCTCTATGTCTAGCATATTGACTGTGGAGCTTCATCACCAAACAGGTCTAAAGTGTGATACTGAATTTCACTCTAAGATACTTTGACAGGTTATCTTATCTGAATAGACACTTTGGATGAAAAAGACAAAGTGCAATGACATAGTGACTATATAAGAGTATCTATTAACGTGTAGATAGAGATAGAGTATTTATACATCTTTTTCCTTTTTTTTTTTTCTTAATTTTTCATATCTGTATTGTTGTTTCTTTTTTTAATTCATACAGCTTTAATCAGTCAACTCAGGGGGTGGGGGAGAAGGGGGACATGAAGCCAGCTATCAAAAAACTCACATTGCAAATCTCTTTTAAATAGTTTTATTGATTTGTTTCAACTTTCTGACATATCTAGTTCAAGTGCTAAATTGACAGCTGACCATCTGGCACCAATGCTTGTTCGAAGTTGCTGATTACAGTTCAGATGGAGGCAATGTTTCTACTGGCATGCTGGCATGACTTTCAGACATGAAGGAGTTTTGCCTGTTTCTCAGTATCGTGACTGAGTCATGGCTGAGAGGAATACACATTAGTACTGGCATTTGGGTGAGAAGTGGTGGAAAAAATATTTTTGCAATGTGTTTTGCAAGCAAGTAGAAAAGAGGAGAATCTCAACACTTACAAACATTGTAATGAACTGGAGATGAAAATGTAAAAAGCCTGCACAAAAAAATTGGCAAAAATAGTAAGACCAGCTTTTAGAGTTTTGTTACAGAAATAAAAGAATGGTGTAAATGAACTATGAACACAAACGCGTGTGTGAGAGCACCAGAAGAAACAGCAGAACAAGGGTTAAGAGAATCACTTACACTGATAATGAAGGACATCGTTCCCAGGACACTGCTCCCAGAAAACCTTTCCCAGAAGCAGAATTGAGGCATGTATTGTGGGTGCCAAGATCTGAAGGCCTGTGCACTGATAAGACCACAGCACAGATGACTTGTCAGCTGGATGACTGCAGCCAGGTTGCAGCAAATCACATAGACTTGTCTTATTAGTCCACCAGGAAAACAGACACAGATTTCAAACAGACAAGGAAGAACAGATAATGAGATGTGACTTTGCTTGCAATTTATAGAGACTGAAGTAAGCAAGATTCTGAAGCAAAGGATTGTCCCATAAGACCTCCTAAAGGGTGTAAAAGATCTGTCCCTAAAGTATTTCGCCATTGCCAGTGAAAGAGCATCAGAGATGTAAGGAGGACTCAGTAACATATGTCCTCTATGCAGCATGCAGGTGTTCCTGACCATACCACTTGGGCACACATGTCCTGATACTTGTGGGTATGTGGGTGAGAGACTGTGAGTGAAAGAAATCTGAGATCAAATGCATGCAAGTTGGTAAAATCAACTTGCTTGGAGACCCTGTAAATAAATATTGCCTTCACCATGCACGAGATTTCACATTTACCTTTGTTACACTATTTTCTTACATACAGCATGGACTCACTACTTCTTCCAACTTCAGAATGCTGTTTACTTTACCATTTCTATCTGAAGGAGAAAACCAAAAATTACCAAGTTAAAATTTTTCTGTATTCCCCTGCTAGAGAAAATACATCACTACTCCCATGGTGTTTGAAGGCTGCACAAAGAGCATGCGAGCGCAACTCCATGACCCTTCACAATGTCTATGTGTCAATCCTCAAAACACTGAGCTGTTTTCCTGAACTAGAATGTTAACTTCAGCATCATCATAATATTGGCTTTGGGGCTTTTTTTTTTTTAATTGGCTTTTTGTACAGGCTGAAAAGACTCCCCTTTAGGGGAATTAAACAATGAATACATGATAAACATTTAGATGTTTTATTAAACTCTGTGCCAAGTCTTTTAAAATGAAAGCCTGCCTGATCCCCTCGTATGCTGTGTGATCAAATATAGCCTGATGTCATGACAACTCGCTTGGTCTTGTGTGACTTAGTTTCCAGAACAGCTGGAGCATAAACCCATCAGAAATGCCCACATATTTATACAAACAGAAATGGTGAAGTCACCTATACGCAGTTTCTCCATGCTGAAGAACTATATGACTGAGTTAAAGTAGCCACAACACTCTATAACTAGGTGCTATGTCCAATCATAGAAGGAGACATTTTGGTAACAATGCTGGCTCTGAGATAGAGGAATAGATACAGTTTAAGTTAAAGACAATTGCTTTTGCATTCACCAGAACAAGAGATAATTATGCTTCCAGGCCCTGCTGTGCAGCTCTATTAGCTTTAGAGGGAACAAATGAACTACATTTGCCTGACTGCATCTAACATCAGAAATGTATGTCAAAAGCAAGGTTCTCTGCTATTAAACTTCATTGATCCAGCTGAACCCACACGGATCTGAACTGGTTAGTGAAGTGAGATCAGATGTGAGTTGCAGTTGGGAGTGGGGGCATCTTCACTAGTCTAGGCTCTCAAAGACTATGGTCTTACTCACTGCTTGTATGAAATAGGAGCAGTTGTGTAAATATAGGGATGGTGTATGAACATTCTCTCCCTTGACCAGGGACTTTCCTGTCTTATGTCAAAATATGGGTGCCTTCCAGTAATGGAAGACATCTCATCTAACCAGATATTCATTTTTTCCCTAGTCATATGGTTGTCATTGGCACTTCTGTATCATAGGGAATGACAACTGCATGAGGCGTGTGTCATCTGGTGGGCATCTGTCCATGTGATATGACACATACAAGTATCCAGTTACCTAGCTGAGGTGGATGCCATGTTGCTTGCAGAAGAGGTGATCATCTGACAGGAGAGAGCCTCAGCGTGCTTTTTTTAAGCACCTCCATAAATGATCTATTCTGCACTTACTGAAGCTGAAGTTTTATCTATGATTTTTGCTTGGTGAAGGAACAAAACACTTGTCATGAATTACATCCCACTTAATATTGCAAAACAGACTACATACTTGATAGACCCACTGAATTACAGTAGTTATGAGGGCAAATAAAGTAGCGAGTCAGATTTTTTTTTCTTGAATTAGCCTTTCTAGTAAAATATTTCATTTTATTATTGCACTGGTTAACAGGTAAAGGCTGAAACTTTTCTCAGTTACTTTGATGACAAATGACTCAGTTTCCATAATAAAAATGCTTGCTAGAAGCCAACTTTGCCTGGATCAGCTATACCAAAAAGCATTTTTACACTGTCAGAAATTATACTTCTGACTTTAATTCTTATAATACATAGTTCAGTGAATAAGGTTACATGTCTTGAGCCATAAACCTGTAGAGATCCAGAAAGATACTTCTTTTTTCCCAATTAAATATCTCATCTGACTGTACTAACTTCAGAAGAGATATGCCAGGGATCATCAATTAGGATGAACATAGGTACTCCGAGAAGAACTATTAGTCAAAATAAGCAATGGAGTACTCAGTAGTTGAGAGGCACATTTCCCAGTGATCTAAAAGGACGAATTCAAGGCTTAGTAGCGTGAGACACAGCACCACCTTAGAGAGAAACATCCTTTGTCAGATGCAGCCTGTGTCTGGTCATATATGGAGGATAAACAGGGCTCACATGAAAGAGAACAGCAGAGAATGAGGTCTGGAACAGATGAATAGTTCTGCAGTGCTGTACCCAGACATAGGTACAATTCACTCACAGCTGCAATTGTTAATTACCAATTTTCTTGCATCTGTTTTTGCTTTTTTTTTCATTTTTGGTCAGCTCTGAGTA
Source organism: Aramus guarauna (assembly GCA_013400195.1). Classification (NCBI taxonomy): domain Eukaryota; kingdom Metazoa; phylum Chordata; class Aves; order Gruiformes; family Aramidae; genus Aramus; species Aramus guarauna. The sequence continues at coordinate 890,417 of VXBL01000617.1, forward strand.
TTTATTTATATTCTGAGATTCCCTAAGTTTACTCTCTCTTTGCACTTTCACCTTCATTTTTTCTTTTTGTCTGATTATTTTAAACATTTATTTCCATCATGCAATTGCTTAAGATTTCAAATTTCATTTGATGGCAGTATATAAATCTTCTATACTTTGATTTCCCTTTATTTCCCTGTGGCAAGAACTCTACAGCATTCTCAGATAGGAACTTATTTTTGGATTAAGCAGCAAACAAACCTTCAGAGATCTCTTTTTCTCTTTTAGTTCAGTTTTCATGATATTATGAGATGACAGATTGTAAGTTCATCTCCATTATTTAGATATAACCTGATCTGTTGAAGTCTATATCATCAGTTTTTACTTTCTAGGTTTGGGTCTTTCGTCTACCTTGTCCTCAGCATACAGGTTTTCTTTTTCTTTGTTTAGGAATTGATGTCTTCCACCTGGAGTGAACAGCCAGCCATAAAATGCCAGGGGAAGTTTGCCACTTTGGCACTCCTTTCCAAATACAAAGCAGGCTGGTCTTGCTGAGTGAAGGCAGAATTAACTCCCCCTTCTTTGATTTTAGCTGCAAAGGGCAGCATCTGCTGAAATTACAAGCCAGCATACACATTGTCAATTGTTTTCCATAGTCAAGGACAGTCTCTGGCTTTGCACCATGTTAACTATCCAAAAGTCTGCCCCAAATAATTTCTGCCTCATCACAACTATTTTTTTGGAGTGTGATTGATAGAGTGTTTCAGAACACTTTTTATATCTCATCCTTCTTTCCACTTGTCAAGAGTCATTGTAGATGCATCTGACAAAGGAGATTTCCTCCCACAGATGCAGCATTTGGCATCATTGGCCTTGAACTGGTTCTTGCAGCTCCATGGAAAATATACATCTCAGGTCTTTACAACCCTGTTATGTCTTTTGGGTATTCACTCCTCCCAGAGCCACCAGTGGTAATCCACTGTTCCCACAGCAACGCAGCAATCTTCAGCCTGATCTAGAGGCCATGCTTATTCGCAGACAGAGCTTACTTGTAGGAATGCATTCAGTTTATTTTGTCACTGTAGAAGGTTACCCTTTCTATGGCAATATTGTCAACTAAGTTACAGAAAATTAGAAGATAATTAAATCTGGTTTTAGTAGCTAACCCAAAATTTTAAGTCCACTTTCATGTCTTCATTAGCATTTCTCTCCCAGGCATCCATTAGCCATGAGTCTGAAGATGAGACTCAGTGTTCTCCCTAACAGCAAAATCACTTTGATTATGGATGGAATTGAAGGAGTAGCTAATAAATGCAAACTAACTGTAGAGACTTGCCATTTCACTCTCCTTTGTATAGTAACATCAACTAAAACGTGAGTATTCTTTCAGGTGGTTTGTCTTAGACAGTGACATTTGTAAATGAGGAGTCTGTCACCTTTGATTTGCTTCTTTTTGTAAGAAAGCCAACTTTATTCAGTACAAACACTGGAGGGAGGTTTTTCCATTCTCCCTGGGACTGAATCTCACAATTTCTCTTGTGCTTGTTACTATCCTTTCTAAAACAAACTGGTTTTTGCACCCAGTTATGCATCCTTTTACTTGCCGTCTAGCTCAGGACACAGTAAATACATGTCCTAGTATCACAACAAAAAGTCAGCTTGTTCTGGAGTTTATGGAATTAAAAATGGTACATAAATGTACTAAGTAATGAAACTTGAAAGAGGAGGGCTTGGCTGAATAGCAACTGCACCACTACATTGTAAATGTTAGAGAATCTTATCACAGATATTGAGAGCTGCTCTGTCTTTGCTTGCTGTTCTCACTGAGCAATGAGTACCAAGTGTCCTAATTGAGATATTTTGTTTTCTAATTTGCTTGGCTGTGCTGAGTCCTTAAACATGTCAGAGAAAAGTACCAGCTGAAGGATTGAACCATTCTTTTCCAACAATCACTGAGGTTAAAAGCTATTCATTTTAAGATCCTGTACTTAGAAAACTCAACAATGATAATCGTACTCTGGAAACATTCATAGAGGCATAATGTAAGTCTTAAGAGGTATTTTATGTCTCCATTTGCCATCCTTGGAGAATGTAAATATCTTACTTTGAATATGTTAAAGCATACAGTGAGCTCATTGTGAGATAATTTATCATTTTAGCTCTGCTTCCTCTTAATCATAAGTTCAAAGGTTCTTTCAGAATAACCTTTTCAAATGTCAGTGTCCAAAGCAAAATGTAAGGGGTGTCTTAATGCATCACTGGATTTAATATGCAAAAAATCCTGATCCAAAGTCCTTTGAAACCCATTAGAAGGTTCCCATTGACTTAATAGCTTTATGTCAGGTCAATAATTACTCGAGCTGAGGCTAACTCAGGATCTTACATTTAAGCACAGACTATCTTTCAAGAATATCAGGTCCAGAGGTGGTGCTAAGCTAGGACCTCAATCTCATTTTGAATTTTTGCATTATGCAAGGGAGTAATAATTTACTGTTTGCATTTTTTTATGCAGAGAAGAGATGCATAGATCTAAAGGGCCGTTTGAGATGAAGGTGCTAGTCAGGATCTGAGCTTGCACAAAGGAACAGCACTCAGACCTGTGGCATTATTTCCTTTTTTCCCAAACATCACAGACAAAGGGCTTTCTCTGTCTTCATGGTCTTGAGTGAGTCTCTCAGTGCAAAGAAAAATGCTACATTTTCACAGTGGGTCGCTTTTATATCAGATATGTGGTTTTTGTCTCCCTCATGAAAATCCGACTGTGTCTGAGACCTACTGAATAGCTCAAGATGACGGCAATTCAAGCAATAAGGCCCTTCAGATAATTGATTCATACAATTCCAAGTACAATAAGTGAAGAACAAGTTGGCGCTGCATCCAAATTTGCAAGTACAATCACATTATGGAAGTGAATGCTATTGAGTGATGGGGTTCTGCACCACTGCAGAGACTGCATGGGTGATTGGCACCGAGATCCAGGCAATGGCACACAGAAACGTCCTGTTGGTATACCATAAGGCATAGCAGAAAGCGGGTATTGCACTGGAAATAAAATTCTGGTGGCCACCTTGTCAGAAAACTGGAAAATTTTTAGATAATGTAGTTCTATAAGAAAAGATGGAAATGAAAGGATGGTGCAAGTGAAATAAAGATCACATTCAGTTGTGCAAGTGTTCATTAGAACCTCTGTAGGGGGTCATTGCACTAAGTATTATTTTGTTTTGCAGAGATTTTCATATAATTCATTATCATGGAATTGTAAAATGGTTTTGGTCAGAAGTGACCTTAAATATCATCCAGTTCCAACGCCCCTGCCATGGGCAGGGGACACCCTCCACTAGACCAGGTTGCTCAAAGCCTTGAACACTTCCATTGATGGGGGAATCCACAACTTCACTGGGCAACCTGTTCCAGTGCCTCACCACCCCCAAAGAGAAGAATTTTCTCCTAATATCTAATCTAAATTTACCCTCCTTCAGCCGTTAAGGCCATTACCCCTTGTCCTATTACTACATGCCCTTGTACACAGTCCCTCTCCAGCTTTCTTCTGGGCCCCCTTTAGGTACTGGGAGGCTCCCCAGAGACTTCTCTTCTCCAGGCTGAATAACCCCAAGTCTCTCAGCCTGCCCTCATAGGACAGGTGCTCCAGCCCTCTGGATCATCTTTGTGGCCCTCCTCTGGACTCGCTCCAACAGCTCTATATCTTTCTTGTACTGGGGGCCCTAGAGCTGGACACATTACTACAGGTGGGGTTTCACAAAAGTGGAGCAGAGAGGCAGAACCACCTCCCTCGACCTGCTGGTCATGCTGCTTTTGATGCAGCTCAGGATACGGTTGTCTTTCTGCACTGCAAGCACGCATTGCCAGGTCATGTTGACCTTCTCATCAACCAACACCCCCAAGTCCTTCTCCTGAGGGCTGCTCTCACTCCGTTCTCTGCCCAGCCTGTATCTGTGCTTGAGATTGCCTTGACCCATGTGCAGGACCTTGCACTTGGTCTTGTTGAACTTCAGGATGTTTGCATGGGCCCATCTCACAAGTCTGTCAAGGTCTCTCAAATTCATCCATTTGATACAGGCAAACTTCCGGAAAACAAGAAGGCAACTTGTTGTTCCTAAGGAGTAATTTTTTGTCTGCTTTGGGAAGTCTTGCCTGATTCATGAATCCAAGTAATCACTTGGGGGTTTTTTGTGTGGAATCCTAACTTCAGCCCAGATTTCTTTAAACAAGTTCAGGATGCTCAAAATAAAGAATTACATTCCCAAATGGTTCATATACCTCATCAAACCCTAAGGCGAACCTGCCCTCATCACAAGATTGCAATGCAATATCTCTTTGATCTGGCTTGCATTACAGAAGTGTTGCTTTGTTGTATTTTTTTTCCCCCATAGTTCTTTTTCTAGCCCATTTTAAATGTCAACACAATAGAAGGTTTTTTTTTCAAAAATTGGTTTCGGTTAGACATAAAACAGCACTTGCTCTGTAGTTGTTCACATTTTTCAAAATGCTTTGACATGGAAAAATGATTGTTATTATTTTTTCATCTACTAAATTGATCCTAAAATGTTAGCAACAATAGATCCAGTGCAGAAAATGTGGTTATTAAAAAGGCTGGAAGGTATTTTATTAGAGGTAAAGGTGCATTTCAGAGACATTTTATTTTAGTGTGAAGACTGTTAGACAGTATATTGTCTTTACTTGTCTATAGTGAAGTGTTACTGATTTTTCCTTTTGAGATACTAATAGCAATTACTAAATAATTACAGTACAAAGGTTTTCTAAAATTCTGCCTAGAAGAAATAAGCATTAACTACTTAAAGAAAATAGGTTATACTTTCAAAATTAAACTTTAAAAAATGCTTTTAAAGAAAGCCATTCCCTCTAAGAGGGGGTCTTCAGTAAGCAAAGGTGGGTCTACTCCTCACTGCTCTGTCTAGCTTAGGGGCCCAAACTTGTTTGGTATCCAGAGGCAAGTCAGTGGCATCAGCACAGAATCTAAGTTGGCTAAACTGGTATGAAAATCTGACCAAGCTATACTGCACCATGCTGCAGACATAGGCTAAAATATTAGCAAATGATTCAAAATAGTTTTTTGATTAGTGCCCAGTTTGACCACAAACAGGAGGGAGACACATGACACAATAGCAAGTACCTTTATTATTTTTCCCTCTACAAACATTTGTTTGCAGAACAACAATGGGCTGAAGCCGGACCTGTTTACAAACAGAGTGCATGGCCAAGGTAAATCTGCCTGGCTGCAGGGAGAGGAGGAGGGGGTAGAAATGCTATCTTGCCTCCTGCCTTTATGCCCAGAAGCTTCCTTTTTGCAGAAGCTTGTGGAAGACAGCATGATACAGGTGAAGAAGGACAACATGCCATTGCACTGTCAAGCCTTGTGGAGTGATTGAGGGAAAGTCCCTTGAGTAGTAGCTTTGTGCTTTGGGAGTAGAGGCTCATGTCTCTTGTATGTAAGCTGTGAGGTTCAGTCAGAGCCAATTTACAGAGAAGTTCTGAAAGCCTAAGAGGTCTGGATCTCAGCCCTCACTGACTTGTTTTGAAAATACTATTATACAACACTGAGCATTCAGCAGGATCTTTGGTACAGGGTAGTGAGACGGGGTCATAGTTTGGACTAGTCAGAGGTGGGAAGGAGTGGTGGAAGAGCTCTGCCTGCTGAGTACAATAGGATGGACCTGCTCTCTGGAAGGGTTGGAAGGGTCTACAGTGTGGCTGCAGGGAAGTTCTGATTGGAATGTCTTTCCCAGGGCAATCCTCAGCAGCTATCTTGTAAAACAATGGAGATGTGAACAGCATGAGAGGACTCTCCATCTCATCCTTTGAAAATAAACCTGAGACAGAGTGCCTGCTGAGTTGGGTTTATTTAGCCAGTTCCAGTAACTGAGTCTTCTCTTGCTCTGTTTTAACTACAAACAGTTCTGGCTGAATAACAGATTAAAAAAAATAAACCAAGTTTTGGTTCCACTTTCCTTTTTACCATTCCCAACCTCACTGCTCCATTGTCCTTCTAATTTGAGGCTACCATTGATGTCTGGGATACCTTGATAAAGCCTCAGAAACTTAGAGGCCATGTATTTGCTAATTTGGTTTTTTGCATCATCTGTTGCTCACTTGTGCATTAAACAGACTATAAAACATAAAACCACATAGAATGACATTAAATAACAAATTTGGCATCAAGTAGAATAGCTTTTCAATAGAGAAGTGTTTCAAGGAAAAAAAAAAAGCAACCTGCACAAAGTGTTTAACCTGTTCTTGTGCTCCAGCTCATTTGTACTGGTTTCATTCTTAGTCCATATCTGTAATACCAAAGTGAGAACTTGTGTTTCAGCCTGCCCTCTCTGTCAGACCAGCAGCTCAGCAGTTAGCATCACTCTCTTATGAGACAACTGGATGTCAGCTGAGAGCACATCCTTTAGAAACTGTGTTTGTAGAAATACTCCCTATGCAACACCACACTATGGTAAGAACAAAGAGATATACAGAATTCCTCAAGGAATTACATTTGATTGCTATATATATACATATACAAATTTCAAAATTTAAGGAAGTGTAGGGATCTTGGCCAGGTGCACAACACAGGAAAATCTGATTTACAAGAGAATCTAAAATACATGACAGCATCAGTGTTCTCCAGAGTCAGGGAGTACACAGTTCTTTGGGAATTTAACATCTAATTAGTATCAAAAGATATAAAAATCAGAGAAACTGTGAAAAGCAAACAAAGTAAACCACACAAAAAAAAAAAACAAACCCAAACCCATGTCTTCTGTACTGCTCTCTTACAGCTTCCCTTTCTCCACCTGCTGCTTTGCCCGTACATAGTTGATGGATTTCTAATTTCACAAACACACTCGCACTTTTCTGTTATCTGCTCGTATCTGCTGCCGTCTCCCATTGCCAGCTGCCAGCCCAGCTGCTCCTGTCCTGGCTTCCCCAGAGCAACAAAGCTTCATGCAGACAGCCAAAAGCCCACAATCAACATTTACCACAGCGTTGATTAGGACTTTGAGGGCAAAAGACTTTACACACAGGAAATAATAAGTTTCCGAAGGGATATGATGTGTAGCAGGGGAAAGCCTTTCACCTTTTATCACTCCACCTAAACCATCACGAGCCTTGGCCGCTGCAGCCAGAGCAGTGAAACTGCCCCAGCTCTCAGTTCAATGTTCTCGACTGAGGGACGTTCAGGTATTACGAGAGCACACCGAGAGACGTACAGCGAAGTGCATCACAGCACAGTGTGGTGCAGTGCTTATTTGAACACTAGGGCCTTCCTTTCATAATTACTACTGACTGAGAGTTAATCAGCCACCAGATCCAATTCCAACTGTCCTAGTTATCCAGTGAGTAGCCTCAGAGGTGTCCCAATTAAACACAATGTAAAGACTACAAAATATGTGCATAAGCTTGGCTCCTAGTGAGACCTCTTGATTAAAAAGACATCATTATTTCACAGCTCTGCTAATTAGCACTGACAGTACCTCTGATTTCAGAAGAATTTGATTGCTTCCAGCATATTACCACACTGACAACTGATGCAGTCCTGTACACCACTCCAAGTGTTGATCTTGAGAACAATACTGTAAAATGACCTCATATCACCTCTGATAGTTTTGCTAGGAAAGACTTCGGTGCATAAATATTCATCATAACTAGGAGCTCTTATATCAAAGGAACATAACTGTATAACTGCAGATAGCAGAAATTTTGATTCTGCAGATTACTTAATTTTTATTTCTTTTTTGCTCTGTATATCCTGTTCCAGGTCTTATTGCAAGTTAATCACAAAGTGTCTATTAATGCACAGTGTAAGAGAAAACAACCAGTGTCACATTAAAACCAGAATTAGAATTAAAAATTTACCATGTTCTTTTAATTAAAATGTGTAAGCTATTTCACAATTACACAAAATTAAGAGAAATCAGTAAGATCTATTGTTTGTGATGGCCATACTTAGACTCCACTAAACTGAAAAATAATCAAATGGCACAGATTACATCTGTCTGTCAGTTGTTTAATCATAATATGAGCAGAACAACTGAACACCAATAAGTGTTGCTGAATTGCAGGCCTATTACTTAATCATGTTTTTAAACACATTAAAAAACCCAATCTTCATTTCAGGTGTAAAAGAAAAGTGCCACTATCTTATATACGGAGCATTATCCACAGAGAATCCAAGAAGTAGGGCACAGCAAATTATTTGTATTTCTATCCTATTCACAGTTCAGGTCTTACTGAAATTAGCAGAAAGCATGCAGCGATGCCATATATTATTTATTAAAATATATATCCTGCTGGGAATATTTAAAACCTCTTTTGAAGGATTGTTACAAATGTAAAATCCATGATGGAGACATATAACTACATGGCTTTTCTAGACACAGAATGTGCACATAATTTTTGCCTTGAAGTGAAAAATGTACACATAGCATGGTTTGATTTTTTCCCCCCACCTTTGGCTACAGGTGAACAAATCTAGGTGAATTATAGCTGCACTCAGTGCAATAATTCAGCATTCTTGCAATGTAAGCCCCCAGTCGCTAACATTGCCCCTAAAAGGCTGAGCAGTGCATCAGCTTTGTGAAGCACCTTTGGCAACAACATCTTACCCTGACCAGCTGCTGGCACTGAGCAGCACCAGTCTCCTACATTATACTTCAGCAAACCCATTCACAGCAGGAAGCTCTGCTGTTACACCACCATTTGACCCACTGGGGGTGAAAAACTGATTGATAAGGCGTACTATACTGTTCCAGCATGCAATACTAAATATACACAATTACTCTGAGCCATTTAACACATCCAAATAACCGAGAGAGTTCTTTATGAGAAGCAATATACCATTCTTTTATCCTTGTTGTGACTGAAAAGATGTGATTGCCTGGCGGCTTTCTGTTTTTACAGATCTGTGCTTTGAAGCACACATTTGAAATTGCACCATTTCTTGTAAATGCATCTTGCCTGAGAATGAACTTTAAAGACCGAATCTTAATTCCAGGATGTTCCTCCCATTTGCTAGTTGTCTTTTGTTCTGTAAGTACCTGAGATCATTTTCCATATAACTCATAGGCATTATGCAGGGAAAAAGATGATACTTTCCTTAAGTTTTTTAATCAAGGGGTTTTTTTCCAAGCATAATGAGCTCTTAGAGTACAAAGGAGAGTTTGATAGAGTTTTTATAGAATTATGTGGCTTTTACTTGAAGTTTATGATGAATCGATTAGGTATACAGCAACGGTATCTGGAGATGGAGTGCAATCATTCAAGCAAAGAAAAATTTGACAATCTTCAGCCTCCAATTTTTCTCTTAAAAGTCTGGCAGCCATGCAATCTACTCTGCAATCATGTTGTGAACAGTATGCTATTTATACAGCAAAACATCTTCGTATTTTATCGCACATTTCCTAGACTTCAGATAATGTGGTTTTCCTCACACTCTGACCTAGGAATAGTGGAACATTTCCAATTTTGTGCAAGTCCAGAAGGGATGCAAATCCCTGTGGCTCAGATTTGGACTAAATGTGATGCTAAATGTAGCAACTCAACAAATAAAGAGCAAAGCTCTTTATCTCCTTCCAGTGACTGTAAAAGAAGTCGAGAGGATTAGCCCAGAAGTACATGTCTTCATTGCAGATACCCATAGTTAGATAATATGAATTCTATGTGACTAGAAATTAAAGAAAGACAGCTAGGTAATGCTAAGAAAGCATTGATATGATTGATACCAGAATTATGCAGAATTAGGTGAGCATAATAAAGGAGAGACTTAAAAGGGGTAGAGGATGCAGGGAGGAATAGTATGAGAGCTTCAGAAAGTGGTTTGCAGTGGAATGCATTACTATATGTGATATCAGTTCAGACAGTATGTTCCTATAGTCCATTCTGGGCTTCAAGTCCACATTCATCTCAAAGAGCAGCTTCAGGAGTGCTGAGAAATAGGACTTTCTCTAGCAGATGCCCCAGGCTCTGTCTCCATGCAGGCTTCTGCGCATCAGCAATTTGCCCAGATGTGTTCAGCAGCCCTTTAATCTGCCCAGTGGTAAAAAATCCTGTCATAGCTAATGAAGAAGATATGGGCTTCAAATAGTCTTTCAGGTTATGCTGGATGACTTGACTGCAGTTTCATTAGCATCAAAGAACACAGCACAAGATCTTGCACTGTTGAAGATCACATTAAGCTGACTGCCCATCTCTTCAAACGACAGCCAAGTTCTGGAAGAACAGAACGGTGTCAGAGAGGTAACAGTAAGGATGAAATGCATAATTATGCATAGTCGAATACATTCTGTTGAATAACGAAATTGGCTTTTATTTAGATTGCAAACACTTACATCAGAGAGTATTTTTGCATTAGGCTTAAACTACATCCAAGAGCTAACGTGCTAAGCAAAGAGGCACTAAGAGAAATAACCAGTATGATCATCATTCAGAGTACCGTGTTTTTCTTCCAAGACTTGTGGAGGACTTCAACAATACAAATTTCATATGCTTCACAGCACCCTACCAAAGTCAGCTCTACTGAGAAGCTATGCCTCTGTGCTGCTCTTCAGGGCATTATCTACACCAGATGCAAAGTATATAAAGAGTGCAAAGCTCTACCTCCATGGAATAACCTTATTTAGCAAATGCCCTGCACAGACGACAATTACTGCAGCAGTGGCATAGTCTTGATGAATGCTCAAAAATTGTCACTGGCATAAATTAGCTCTGTACCCTAACTGAAGAGCAGGAGGAAAATCTGTCTCCTAGTTCAGTGGCTTAGCTGTAAGATTTTCATTTTTCCTCTACATTATACATTAACCTCAATACAAGTACTTGCACTGCAAACATTTTCAAACAGAAGAGTAGTCCCAATGGAACAATTTCTGTTCATCAGGTTAAATATATGCACATAGTAAATCATAGGATGGGAACTGCCAAATTGTACCTGCATTGGGAGGTACTGTACCATCAAGAGTTTTTTAGCAGGCTTTTCCTTTGTAAACAGTGAAGGGTTTTGATTTATAACTTATTTGCATAGTAATACTAAAAGTATTTACTCAAAGCATGCCACCAAAATGTATGAAGCCAGAGCTAGAATGTATATATTCCAAAGCTGAATAATGAAATAAAATGTTAATACTGGAGACTGTAGAATGTGCAAACACATTACAAATACCCATCTGAGTGTAACCAGCAGTAACAAATAGGAATCTTGGAAATACAGTGGACAGTAATTAAAATAAAAACCTTTTTTTGCCTAGGTTATAGTCACAACTTTGAGCAGCAACATCCCACTTCAGCCAATTATTTCAAAAGGCTTTAGCATACGTGCTGAGGTTTACTGCTTTTAGTACTTAGAGAAGCTCCTGCTTCTTGAACTGAAACTTCATTCTGTTCCAAAAATGTTGCTTTGTGGGTTTTGACATATTTATTTACAGATTCGCCTGGTAACCTTTATCTTTGGCTCAGCTTTGTGAAATGGTAGGATGGGTAGAAGCAAACTATTCCCTTATTAAATTCAGAACTCATGAACTAATGATCTCCATCTCCCCTTACCTTCTACCTCTTCAAAATGTTGAGTGTAGTCACTTGTTCTGTTTTAGAACCATCTGTTTCCATTACATGTTGCCTATCAGTCACTTGATGCAATTACAGACCAAGATTTAAAATAAAAT
>VXBL01000617.1:912618-931430 GCA_013400195.1 Aramus guarauna
GTAGAACAAAACCACCTTCAAAACTATCCTTTTGAGCACTGAAACGTACTGCCTGGTGAATCCACCAGATACAGTGTCAATGTGGTTTCATGTTTGTTTGCTTTATTTTTACACATTAGCTACAGAACATTGGACCAGATCCTGATTTTATCTGTACTGTATTGTTCTGTACAGTGTAGGAGGTGTTCATCTGCAAATACATCTAATAATGCAGGTACTGTCTCAGGACAGGTGTTTTAGATATCTAGTGATGAGCATCTTTGAGAGAGAGAAAAATCTTTTTCCCTTTGTGCTGGTTTTGGCTGGGATAGAGTAAATTTTCGTCATAGTAGCTACTATAGGGCTGTGTTTTGGATTTGTGCTGAAAACAGCGTTGATAATACAGGGATGTTTTCAGTATTGCTGAGCAGTGCTTACACAGAGCCCGGGACTTTTCTGCTTTTCACGCCACCCCACCAGCAGTAGGCTGGGGGTGCACAAGGAGTTGGGAGGGAACACAGCTGGGACAGCTGACCCCAACTGACCAAAAGGATATTCCGTACCATATGACATCATGGTCAGCATATAAAGCTGGGGGAAGAATGAGGAAGGCGGGGGGGGACGTTTGGAATGATGGTGTTTGTCTTCCCAAGTAACGGTTACGTGTGATGGAGCCTTGCTTTCCTTGAGATGGCTGAACACCTGCCTGCCAATGGGAAGTGGTGAATGAATTCCTTGTCTTGCTTTGCTTGCATGTGCAGCTTTTGCTTTAGTTGTTAAACTGTCTTTATCTCAACCCAAGAGTTTTCTCATTTTCACTCTTCCAATTCTCTCCCTTATTCCACAGGGGGGAAGTGAGTGAGCGGCTGTGTGGGGCTCAGCTGCCAGGTGGGGTTAAACCATGACACCCTTTTATGAAATCTGCTAAGGTTTAATTCTCGGAAGAATACATCTTGTGATTGTGTTCATGTCATAGCATAAGCTTCATATGGCCTATTAAAACACTGAAGTCTCTACAGTAGAGAAGCTATTGTCTTTTTAAGTTACATTAGTCTCATAAACTTGAGTTACTCTTGCTGAGTGGGGCACAGAGCAATAAAACCATAGGAAGAGGAAGAAAATATTTTACTGGCCTCTGCAAAATACCTCCTTCTTAAGTGTCCAGTGTACAACTATGAGCATGGCTAGGGGAGGAATCCACTGAAACTGGGCACTGCTGAAAGAGTAGGATCTCCACAGCCCATCCCATGAAGGCTAGTGACTACATCAGAGGACAAGGGAAGAGCTATGGATGTCATCTATCTGGGCTTCTGTAAGGCCTTTGACACGGTCCCCCACAACATCCTTCTTGATGGACTGTTCAATGGATAAGAGTTGCCTGGATGGTCACATCCAGAGGATAGTGGTCAACAGCTCAATGTCCACATGGAGATCAATGACAAGTGGTGTCCCTCAGGGATCTGTATTGGGACCAGGACTGTTTCATATCTTCATCATTGACATAGACAGTAGGTTTGAGTGCACCCTCAGCAAGTTTGCAGACAACACCAAACTGAGTGGTGTGGCTGACACGCCTGAGGGATGGCATGCCATCCAGTGGGACCTGGACAAAATCAAGAAGTTGGCCCATGTGAACTTCATGAGGTTCAACAATGCCAAGTGCAAGGTCCTGCACATGGATCAGGTCAATCCTGGGTATCAATACACGTTCGGTGGAGAATGGATTGAGAGCAGCCCTGTGGAGAAGGACTTGAAGGTACTAGTGGATGGAAAGCTGGATGTAGTATGTCTTAAAGGACTCTGGTTAAAAGATTAATGTGGACATTTACATCGGCAAATCAGCTTGCTGAGCTATAGGTTCTTTATCCAGACTTTCACAAATGCTATGCTGGGATGCCAATATTTCTCAGGTGTTAATGTTCCTGAATATTAATGTAGGGCATAGAGCACCAGGGCATGAATTATCACAACTGTCATTAACAAACACTGCCATCTGTTGTCACCGCATCAGCCGGATCATCCTGTCCTTCCCACCTCTCCCCTGTCTTTCACTCCTGGTAGCAGGAAGTCACAGTGCATGATTCTCCCTCTAAGCATTAGACAAGCACCGCTCTACTCTGAAACATACTGGTTGCTGCTGAGGCTACACCAGGCACAGCTATAACACCTTTGACCACTCCCTCAAACCAAGTGTTAAACATTGGAGCAAACAATTCTCCAACTAACACTTTTACAAGAATCTCTGAAATGATTGCTCTGAATTTCACAAAGTGCTCTGAAGACCAGGAAATAGCAGCAGATCCTCTAGTCTTCCTTCTGTTTACACATCAAAGGATTATGCTAACCTCTGTTGCCTGCCTCAGTTCCTGGACCTTTCTTTTTCTTTTTTGCAGGTTGCAGACCTGCATTCTCTGCGTATGGCCTGCATTGCCATCCTAAAGACAAAGTTCTGCTACAGTGAGAACCTGAATGCTGAAATGCTGGATCTAAACATTGCAGATTCTGGTTCAGATAACCTCTTTCAATGATGATTCCTTATCAGAACCTACACTTTAAAGTCTTCCAGTTAACTATGTATTTCATACTTTTAAAACCCATTTTTAAAAGAGAAAGCCCAGCATCTCACAGAAGTAACATCTGTAACACCTTTGCAGTTACCTTCATCTACTCAGTTTGCAATTTCCTTAACAAATCTCAAATGAAATGAGACCTATTCTCCCTACTACTCTTCCGGTAGGCTTTAATTATATCCCTTTCCCTCCCATGTCCTTGAGAAACAAGAATACGTCATTGGTTCTCTCAGGAGTGTTTACTGAGTATTCTGCTTTTTCTGGATTGCTCTTAACAGTTTCACCATCTCAGCCTAAGAGAACAGCACTACTGCTAGCATTTGTTTTGCTGTAAAATCAGCTTATACTGGTTGTCCTAACCTGCCATGTATAAGAGAGTTTGTATTGTTTTGAGTTTTCTTGTGAATTTATATCAGTTGTAACTTCTAGTGTCTCTTCTAGACCCACATTCCATTTGCAACATACCAGTTGCTGACTCCTGCTGATTTTGTTTCTCACTGATCCAGAAGTAAGCTTATACTTTTAAATGTTACTTTTCTTGACTGTAAAGTTAGAACTTTTTGTTCCTACAGTAATCTGGTCTTAAAACATCCTGGGTTTTCCTGACAGCTGTCTTCTTTCTTCTTAATCAATTACACTCAGTTTCATTCTTTGTTTTCCTTGAATTTGGCCATTTTAAGCACCATAAAATCCCGCATGGCTCTATCCTCCATTTGCCCACACTGAATGCTATCAGGTCTACTACAAAGTATTGACTTTCCAGACCAGTTACAACTTCATTTTTGTTTGCTGTAACAAAGCTTGAAGTAAAGTACAGGGGGCTAGACACCTTTTCATTAGAAAATTTTCTTTTTTTTTTTTTTCTTTTCAATTTTTAGAATTCTAATGACATTTTGCAGCAATGCCTGTCACCATCTGCCTACACCTTCAAGACTGGGGCCCTTTAGGGTAGTTTTACCTTCTATACATTACCAAAGCAAGTGCACACACAAGCATTCACCAAATCCTCTCATGCAGATCTATGACTTATTACAGATCTCACCTGTACTTCCTCCTGAGCATTTGAAATAGTACATTGATTCATATGCATTCAAGATGTGTTAACTCTGAGTTATCAATGGTATCTTTAATATAGAATTTAATTTTCTCACTCTGTATTTCCTAAACAGGTTACAGATAGAGATTTTAACATTCTAGTCATAGATATCATCCCAACAGGTTTCAGTAATGCCAGTTAAATCAAATATCTCCTCATCAATGAGAATTACCAATTCCCCTAGCTCATTAGTGAGTCTTGTAACATGGGTAAATGATTTAGTGAAAAATGTCTTGCCTTCACATTCCTTGTCACATCAGACCACTTTGTTTATAACACATCGAGTTTAAACGGTTACTGCCTTTGCTGTCTTTATACCCCTGGTTCATGTTGCTACTTCTCTTCCTACTTATTCAAGCTGGTCTGCAGCTGAGAAAATTAGCTCCCTGTCCATAAGATACAGCCTGTTCTGGACAGCGGCACCAATTCCCAGTAAACTGTGACAAAGTTCAGTGCTCCACAAATGCAAACCCTTCTGTTTCCACCAGTCAGCAGTCCAACCACTCATCTCCAAGATGTTCTCCCTTCTGTTGTTCATAAAACCAGAAATACCACTTGAACTTTTATCTTCTTTGCTTGTCTTCTGTGCCTCCCACATCTTTATTATTTGTGTTGTTCCACATAATGTTTTGCATTTTCAGCAGAGCAAGATTTTCCTGACTGATCATCCCATCCAATGTTATTCTTACATTTCCATATTTTTGCACTTGGGAAACAGGACATTTTTTGTTCCTCCTTCCTTTACAAATTTTCTTTATATTTATTTTTATTTAGACTATCGACAGCGCCTCTTTCCATTTAAGATATCTTAAGAAGCTCTTTGTTTCTGTTTATTTCCTATAGTAAGGAGGTTTGTTGGAGAAGTGCCTCTAAATTTGTCCTCTGTTCCTCAGCAGGTGACTCAATAGGTATCTGATATTGAGACAATACCATTAGTCGGATAAAACATCTCTTAGTTACAGATCACTAGTCAACTGACTCAATTTACAACCTAACTAGTTCCCTTGTCACTAACCCTTTTCCTGTAGAGTCTGTGTCTGTGAATTCCAAATCTAGTTGCCAGAAGAGCAGTTCTTTAATTCTGTACTATGCTGAACTTGACACCTCCAGATCACATATCTTATCCTCCAGAACAGCCATCAGTTTGCACTTTGTGCACCATAAATCGCTCCAGCCTTTCAACAGAACGGTATAACACTACAAAGACAAGTCAGAGTTTCTTTAGCACTCATACTAAGCACACAGCTCCCCAACACCCTTTCCCTTCCAGCATGGGCTCTGTGTAATGAAAATATTAATAATGAACATTTGTAAGAAATACTATGTGTATGGATCCAGACCCTCATTGAAGCAAGAGTGGGAAACTCATAGCAGTATCAGATAGGGCTGCATTCATGATGACATTTTAAAGCACTGCTCCAAAACATTTGAATCAATGGACCTTGTCAATCATCGTCATATTTTGCAGACCACTGTGAAACTAGACAACTCTAAATGAACACAATAGTACAATAAGTATGCATAGAATAATTTAGGTTGCAAGAGACCTCCAGATGCCACTCAGTCAACGTCTACCCAGAGCAGAGCCTTTACCTATTGCTGCTTTGGATGATTCCCACAGGCCACTGATCATGTCTTGTGGACCAGAGACACTTTACAGAAACAGGCTTAAAGAGCTACAGCTCTTCCTGTTAGCACTTATGAGACACTGGATCCTGAGTAAATGAGTAGATATGACCTGTCAGCTAGAGTCTGGAAAACTCTGCTTTACTCAAAAAGGAGATTTTATTGGACATTTTTGTTAAAAAAAGTCCTCTACACATAGAAATACATTAGTACAAAAGCTACAATAATATTAAACTGTAAAAAAGGTAAGGAAGAGCTAAAGCCCCAAAAGCTTAATGTAGTAGTCCTGTACATTGCAGCTCTGACGTGACTTTACTATCTTACTGTCCTTGCTTATATCTCACTGTCCTTGCTTATGTAAGGGGGTATAAATGATCAAAACAATTAAAGTTAGCAATGGCCCTGTTATGAAGCAGGGATCAGCTTGGATGTAAAAATGACATACCACCAACTGCAATAAAGATTTTATCTATATTCCTACATGTACCAGTTTAATTAAAAACTTAGGCCAAAATCACCATGGTTGTATTGCCAGGTTTCACTAAATTGGTTTAAGAACCACATCCTTAGAGAAACCTGTATAACTGAGCAGAGATAAGGCTAGAAGTAAGTAGTGATAACTCAGCAGAGAGTCAGAACTACATCTGGGTGTAAAAAGAAGCCCCAGTATTAATTTTCCAAGATTCTTCTGCTTTTTTGAAAACCATAACAGAATGTGCTGCACTTGTCTTCCATCTAGCGCCATGAATCTTACAGCAAGCCTTGCAACTTGTAGGTTTTTAAACACCACACTTCACCTCACCTCTGGACATATACTTTTATTGTATTACCTAATTAGTTCACCCATTACTTTTTCAGACTAAAACCAATTGTGCCACTTTAAAGCTATTTGTTATGGCAGGTGCTCTAGTGTCAGGCTGCTGAAGGAAACAGTACAAGCCTTAGATTAGTGACCAAAACATGGAAAACCACTGTTGAACAACTAACTTGTGTAAGATCGTACACCAACTGGTCTTTGCAGGTCACAGAATTTCTTGGTGATAAATACAGGATTTCAGCTGTGTGCACATCCATCTATGCTACAAAAAGCTCCAAAAATATAATGTAAATAGACAATAAAACACAACATATGCAGAAATGCACTCTGAATTTCACAAATAGGAATCTATCGGACAGCTATCTACCTCTCCAAACTGTTTCTTTTAAATTTATAGAGTTTCTGAACCAAACCAAAATGAAATGAGTAATGAAAGCATTTTCAGGAATCAAAGATGGCTAACAGGAATTTGGGCAAAACCTGAGACAAGTTTTTGAAAAGTGCTGGAGGCTTCCAAAAAGGATTGAAAGCAGGATGTGATTTTTCCCCAGAAAGGCCTGGCTGACAGCTTACAGATAAAAACAATGCCTTTGCTGTTGAGGCAGATTGGCAAACTCAGCTGCAGCACCAGTCTGGGACAGAAGAAAGACTCAAGAATAAGAACTGTCTCTCCAGGAACAAAAGCTGCCAGGAGCACTGCAAAGCTGTGCTGGAGGAAGTCAGAAGCACCCAAAACAAATTCAAGGTCTTGAATCTTTTCTTTGAAGTGGTTTTTGGTCTAGGCCCGGGATATGTAAAATATCTACTGAGATTTTGAAAGGCCCAACAGTAACTTCTGCAAGTGCAGGGATTCCTTTCTCAGGAAAACATCATTCTCTCAAGGGCTGGTCCGGTCTGTGGGGTAAACTCTCCCATGAACTGGGAACCTAGAACACCACTGACATCTTCACCTTCTGCTCTAAGGTCAAGGCAGATTTCAGTCTGGTTTTACATACATAAAAATCTATCCCAACAAAAATCCTATCAAAACAAGGCACTCTACTGAGCACATTACACTCCCTGGAGGGAGGACCAGAGGACAAACATATGACAGATGGCAGTTACGATGCTTAATGCACTGGTGAATGGTACTTAAATACTGTGGTGATAAAGGTTGTAGGAGAGCCGATATAGAGGAAAGCAGGTAGAATACAGGATGCTGGGGTTATACAAGGCACTGACAATGGAAGAATGACTGTGGCGTGAGTTCAGTGTATGGAAAAATACATGCAAAGGATTCAGTTTCCTCCACCACGAAATCACACGCTGTTTTTAAAAAGGTTTCAGTGACCTTAATCTTAATATGTATGTGTTTAACAGGTTTTAACCGAGAGGGTGACATAGTAGTTTAAAAGCTTGCAAAGAGAAATGTGCCCCTCAGAGAAGTCTTTTTTTTTCCTCCATTCAGTTCCATATGTCTGTGGTAGTGTCCATCTGATAGGTGTGTGTTATTAAAGGGTAGCTGGTAACCTGGTAAGTTTGAGGAATGTACACCACGAGATAAGTGCATACTCGACTGCTGAGTACTCTGATACAGGTAGTTTTACTTAGATAAATATATTTAAAACATTTGGGCATTGCTTGCTGATTAAAACCGGGGGGGGGGGCAAGGAAAGGGGCAAAGAGAAATAGGTTTATGCTAATCTGCATTTCATCTTATTTTCTGTTCTGCAATAAAAGACAGTCCCTCCATCCTGCTTAATTTGGAGATGGAGGCAAGGTTAGAACATGAAGGAGAAAAGGTCGAGAGGTTTAGTAATATAGTATTGCGTAATTGAAACCATGTTATTAGCTACTTCAACCATTTTTGCAGAAGAAAAATACCTTCCCCCACTTCTGAGTATTCCTTTTTTTGTAATAAATCACTGCACATTTCTAAACCCTCACTGTGCCCAGAGAGTCAACATGTGTAGATCATGTTTATGGTAATCCTCAAACATTGTACTCTCTCCCTGCATAAATCATGACCCCTTTCCAAATTTGGTAAGTCCAGTTGCACCTTCTGTAGTTAAAGCCTTGCACCACCAAACTCTCATGTAAATTCCCCATCTAGCAACATTTGATGCATGTGTCCAAGATCAGCTGTGCACCTCAGCACTTGAACCCAAAGCAAGTACTGTGGTACAGCCCCCGAATCCGTGCTGCACGCAAGTGGTAGGAGCCACAGAACCACCTTCTCCATTTGTGTCAGCTTAGGGACAGAGGAATGGAAGGAGCAGGGAGGGTAAAATTTAGAGATTTTTTTTTTTGTTACTATATATTCCACATTAAAATATCATGTTCTAAGTGGTGAAGAAACAGCAAAAGAAATAAATTTCTTGTGGACCTGATTCAAAGCTCACTGAAGTCAATGGCAAGACCTCATTGACTTTAACAGGCTTCAGATTAGGCCATTGGTATTATTTGGTCCATTACCCTGTGTCCTCACTGTGAATTTATGTGATATTGCTATGATTTCCACTACATATTGGTTTGAAACTCTTGCCCTACAGTTATAAAGCAAATGTTCCTTTTGTACAAGAATAGATTTGGAAAAGAAACTTGAAAGCAATTTCAGTTCCTCCTGTGCACTTTTTCTGATTGATCCAGCTTTACTGAAAAAAAAAAAAAAATCCTGATCCTTTTGCTAATGGAGACACTGACACATGGCTATATCGTAAAAATTAGATGTTTTAGAGGAAAAGTCTATTAAGAAATACTAAAGAAAAACAACGGCTTACAGCTTGGTTATTGATTCCTCTGACCTCATTATTTTCTATTTTGCTCTGAATTCAGCCCTGCAGGTAAATTAATATAATAACTACACTCAGGGGACAAGTATAATTAACATATGCATGTGTGACTATATTGCATATGAAACTTTATGAGAAATCAGTCAGAATGTTGTCCTATGTCAATATGGACACATAGTCTAAGTCTTATAGTCTTCTGTAAAATGATAACCTGAAAAGGCTCAGATTGGTAAAAAAAAAATACTGTTCCAAGACATTTTGCAAAATTATAACTATTTTGTTTACCTTAAACTGCTTTCCTGAAGCAAATATATTCACCTTTTCATTTAAAGTAAGCCACACCGAGGTACCATCACAGTTTCAATATATTTGCAGACACTTTTAGAATTTGAAGACCCACTGACTAAGAAGAAGAAAGTGGGCAGGAAAGAGAAAGAATAAGAAAAATTAGATCCGTAATGGATTTCCAAGGAAGAGAAATCTAGACTAACAGAACAAACAAATAAACAAAACCAGATGTCTAGACACTTTGTAAGTCACCGTTCATAAAGATTAAAACTTCTTGTGAGAGAAAAAACTTCCAATTTAATAAAATTTGAGGAAAAGTGTTTATGTGGTGAAAACAACCCATATGGACATTTCCAGAATGAAGATTCTATTCTTCATTTAAAACAGAATCTGATTTTGAATTGTATTGTTTTATATATATATAAAAAAAGGGGGTGATTACATGACATCAAAAGTACAGCAAAGTTTTCAAATCCCCAGGATCAGTTCCCTCTGGCTTTAATTACCTATTTGTGACAATTAGGTATTCACAATTCCTCTCTTTCAGTAAAAGGGTGAAAACCTCATAACTTCACACTCTTTCGAAATGAGAAAGCTGGTTTTCTCCTGCCTTACTTCTGAGCAGGGAGACCCAGGCAAGGACTATGTGAACCATTTGTGTTTCATCCCCCAGCGGGGAGTTGTTACCAGCATTGCCCAGAAGACCTGCTCCTTTTACTCCCTTAGCTTCCAAGCCTGAGTGTTTAGGACACTTCCTACCTACTTCTGGAGCAAGGGCTTCTGCATTGACGCTCACGCAATCGCAACCTCTTAACCTTTCTTTCCTCCACAGACTTGCCTGTACTTTACAGTTACACCTGCGCTGGTCATGTGCTATGTCCCTCCATGGAGCGGAGAGGAAGCGAGAGAAGCTTAGTTATGAACCTGAGTCAAGGCTAAGCTCATGAGGAATCCCAGTTTCAGTGCAGAAATGGAGAGGGCATAGGTGGGAAGGAGCAGTAATGGGGCCTTACAGTAGCATCATCTTCCAGTAGCACTCAGGGCTTCTTAAAACATGGTACAGTTGCACTGTTATATGTGACCTTCAATATCCCGTCAAAGAGGACATTCCCACAAAGACACAGCATTCTGAAAAACAGCTCTAAAGGAGAGGGAAGAGATGAGCAGGCAAAGGCAGGGACATGAGCAATCACAGATGACTCACAGCAATGCAATAACTCATGCTCATTTCAAATGGATATGTCACACTGCTTTAGAATATTGTAAAGTATTACCTGAAATAAGTAATGGAAATGGAAAATAAAGACTACTTCATCATGATAAATGAAAGGGTTTTTCTGGAAAGCACACAGCTTATTATTAAAACTAAAAGTTACATTTCTTAAAATGTGTCATAATTTGTTTTTAAATGTTAGAATTTGATTTTTTTAATGAATAAACATAATGACAAAGTTTGTAACAAATATAATTATGCTGCTAGACAGAGACAACTGAGCAATGTTCTACGATTCTGTGGTAAAGACTGTTTACTTTTGACAACTAATTAATGATTTTAAAGCATCTACTAGTAGACATAACACAAAAGTGCATGAAGTTTTCCCAAGTCTCTGTTGTCTCAATCGTGACTTCTTACGAACAAAGCACTAGCTTCAGCTGCAAAGCTTTATGGGATATTTGGTAAATTTAATGAACTAACAGATTGAAAATGTTGAAAAATAAATAATCAAAAGGGGCTATTTTGCAAAATTTTGCAAAACATTAATGTTCTGCATTATCTGGGGATTTGTTTGCTCCATGATATTTAACTTCCTACTTTTTTCAGGTCAAATGCTATCCCCTTAGGGATGGATGTGTCAAAAGAAATGACAGTGAAAACACATGCAACACTTGATGTGCATCTTTGTTGGCCTGGTAATCATAAAGCAGAAAAGAAATGCTGTGTACTTGACAGCACGCTTTTAATGCATGACACTAAGCTATACACAGTATGCACCAGAAAATAGCTTTTCTATTATGAACTGGCCATGCTTAAGGTGGCGATTAGTTGTGAATCATAACTTTAGTATGTAAGTGATAGTGCTAAAACAAGAAATCTTGAAATATTTGAGTCACATGTTTTTGTACATAGGTTTGGAATAACCCAAGGCAGCAAAATAACACATTCGGGTAGAAAGGATAAGGATATGTGGCTAGGATTATAAGGTAAGACACAGGCCTCCCAAAACAGAATTCAAAGCTGCAGTGCTCACTTCTAACTACTACTGTAGAGCACAGCGTGAATCGTATCAGGCTGAACTAGAAACAGAGGAGTTTGTTTGTTATTTTAACAACACTCCACGCAGCTGGAGCCAGCCCCTTACCTTTAGAAAACTTCCAACCAGTTGCTGATGAACAAAAGGAGGGGAAGAGATAGAAGAGCAGGTGGAGGAAAAGAGGAAGGCACATCAGGGCTCAGGCTGTCACAGCTGTAATCATCTTGAAGGGCTCTGTGGGAGACACACGGTGACATACATGACAACGGAAATCTTTCTTAAACAAAGTCATCTCTTGTGGCAGCTTACGGGCTTAGTCTTGCCCTGGCCAGCACAAAATAGCATCATCAGCAATTAAAATCACACCGTTCCCCTGCCTTGAATATCCATTATGGTCTGGAAAATAGAAGCTGGTATCTGTTTCCATAGCAAAACACAAGGTTTTGCCTTATAGGTCTGAAGTATTGTGTTTTTGTAGTAATTAAAATTAAATCATGGATAGGTAACAAAAGCAAGATTCTCAGACCTTACCATCTTTTTATGTGAAAGTTGTGATTCAATGGGAATACCCTAAACTAGTGTAACTTAAAACCAGGAGACCTGGGGTGTGTGTGAACATTTTGTTCAGAAATAAGGTGATTTAATGATTTGGGTTAAAAAGAAACCTTCCAAGTTTTCAGATTTGTTATGAAATGAGATGATTCCTATGACTGCCAACCAGCTGGATATCATATGCGGGCTAACTCTGCCAGCACTCTGGTATTTTTTAACTAGAAATGCTGATTTCCTAGATTTGTAGCAGCATTATTCATTCTCCCCTTCTTGGATACACTTCTGCTTTACAGATTTGTTTCAGCAAGATCCAGTATTAGGTACTATTACTTTTGTCCGTCTAGGAAGCAACAAGAGTTTTCACTAGAAAGAACTTGTTGCCTCGGTCAGTGATCAAATATCTTCTCTGCAGAGCTCTAATAAGAAGTGGAGGGGTCACTGCCTTAGAAGTGTTGCATGGCAAACTTTGAAAGGAGTTGTACTAACAGCATACCAAACCATGGAAAATTACAGGGAAAAAGGTTAGTTTGCCTTCAACAAACAAGAGAGAGTGAGTATTACATAGTATTAGAGGACAGGACCTTAAAAGATATTAAAACGCCCCATGTCCAGTGGTTTCAAAAGAAATTAGAT
This sequence comes from Aramus guarauna, assembly GCA_013400195.1. Taxonomy (NCBI): domain Eukaryota; kingdom Metazoa; phylum Chordata; class Aves; order Gruiformes; family Aramidae; genus Aramus; species Aramus guarauna. The sequence goes on from VXBL01000617.1 coordinate 925,203, forward strand.
ACCTCTACATTTCTGTATGGATCAGTGGTTCAGCAGATCCAAGTTGAAGTGCAAAGCAAGACAGAAAGCGTGATACTGACCTCCTGCTTCAGAGCTTTTTCCTTAAGATTAATTTCTTAGATTCTAAGCCTCCTAAAATAAATCTTAAATAAAGTTAAAACCCCCTTAAGTTTGAATAACAAACATGAATTTGTAAGCATAAATTCGAAAGGCAATAGTATTACATGAAGAATACACCTTTTGAAGAGAGAATGGGAAAGAAAAAAACAAGTAACAGAGTGTTGTTGATGGGAAGGCTGACACACTGTGGGTAAATATATGTCTTCATAAACCTTCAGAACAATTTCCTACCATCAGAAAGCCTCTCCAAGCAGAAACCTCGCATAGCTTTTGTCTGCTGTGTACTTACCCTCTGAGAAATTTTACATTGTTCCACTGTGATGCCTAAGATACTATCGGCTTTATGTATGTAACAATTGCAGCCAACCACGCTGCATAGAGCTGAAAGACATTTCTAGTTAGGATGTCTTTGAGATACAGACTTATGAAACCTGGACGTGTTCCTCATTATAGCAACTGCTCTCACTGAATCATTGGAAACTTTCCTTAGTTCTCTTTTGGAGGCACTCAGTTTTGTCGTGTCATCTCTCATCCTTAACATGATGAAATTAATTTTGAGTGTTAGTCAAACATAGCTCAGGATGTTTCTTTCCTGCAGAAATTCGAATTGTGTTTGTATTCTAGTAGCTTTGTTCCTAAGTGCTGAGCAGCAGCCTGCCTCTGTGGAGCGTACTGAGCGTTGGAAGTAACTGAAATGATGTCTATGGCAAATTCTTACTCCACGGAGCAAGTCAGTATGGATATTTATCTTAGACTAGGGTGAGCCACTGCCTGGAAATGTCTGCTTCTCTTCACTGAATAGAAAGGGATCTTGGACAACCAGCTTAGCCTAGATATGTAATTTTGACAAGGCCAAAGCTACATGCAATGAACCCTACTCCATGTGAGAATCATAATGAACTCACGGCATAATCTGCCACTAAGCTGAGAGCATTTAGAGATTGTCTAATCACATTAGCATGCTGTTGAATGGTGCTGTAACGTATATTCTTGAAAACAGCACTTCAATTTAGGACAGATTAAAACAGAAGATCAGGTATCCAAGGATCTGAGTTTCCCTATCAGATCTACCACTTGTGATGTTATCCTCAGCAAGTCCCTTAACTTCAATTCCCTGTTGCTAAGCCATTATCTACTCATTAGGCTTCATTCATGATTTTTGAAAGTCGTTCTGAGTGCTTTAAATCGTGTAAGGTGCTACAAAAAGAGAAAGGGAAATAATAAGTAATAATAATTGCTAGCAACTGGAAAGAATTTGCAGTTATTTCTTTGACAGCCCAAACTTTCACTAACAGAACTGCATTTAAAAAGCAGGGAACTACATTCTGCTCTTTGATATTTTATATGTAAAAAACAAATAAAATGTGGCTACATTAGTTCCTCCTCAACCAGTTAGATCTGTGTATCAGTGATTTCCAGGCCATTACGGCACAGCCTGGAGCACCTCTAATGAGATTTACAAATGCAGACTGCCTGCTTTGTTGGATTGTTTTTAAACACATTTTTTCCAACTACCTTCTAAAATGTCAGTTGTTCATGCAAATGAAACACAATACTGGAAAATCCAAAAGCTGGTTTGTGGGGGTGGAAAGGAAGGGGAGCTGGAAAGCAAATCAGTCCCTGAACTACTTTCATTACTCATTGTGCAGGCTTGAGAAAGAAGGAGTAATTTAACAAAACTACAGAGGAATCAAAGTACTGCTTGACATAGCACATACATTTAGACCATTAACGACAACTGCAAATACAGAAACCAGCACTATACTAATGCACACAGCAGGGAGGTTGGTTTGATAGACAATGTGCATGTGTGTGTATGTGTAAGTCTGTATCATCTCCCCCTCTCCGTGTGACTTTCAAGGACTGTAGGCAAGATACGAAAAAGGATGCTGAAAACATGTTACGAAAATGATAATAAGAATAAATTTGTTTTAATCTTGACAGGAGTTGGCATTTTTTTCCTTTATAGCCCAAAAAATAGGTCACTCTGTCCTAAGAATCTCTAAATTACAGGAAACACTAAAAGCTAATGTATTTGCAGTTTGCAATCTTCATTTTCAAAAAGTTTGCTTTTCCACTGCTTTATGCAGAATCCTCTTCATGGAAGTAAAAGTACTTTGAAAAGGCACTGCCTTTTCAGAGATAATTCAGTTTTAAAAGCCCAAAGAACAGATTTTAAGGGCACTTAGGCATCTATTTTGCTTTAATGGGAACCAGATGCATAAATGTCTTTGCAAATGTAGCTGCTGATTTTGACTTTGTAACTGACAACAGAGTTTTACTGGACTCACTGCAGCAACACTGGTTTACATTTACACTGAGAATCTCATCTCCTTCCTGTAACTTTCAATCAAAAATGCAGATTCATTTTATGAACTTTTCTTGCCCTTTTAAATATTTCAGCTTGTTGCCAGCGTGTATGGTACTGCATTGTAATCAGAAAAATCTGCTAAACCCAGTTTGGTGGTGCTCTATCTTGTGACTGTGTTAAGACTGATCAAGACTATCATTGCATGGTGTAACTTTCAAAAGGGAAATGAGACGGGAATGCTTGAGAGCTCTCATGCTTGAAGTAGCTGGAGAAGAGGCAGGGGACTAGACACCTTCCATTGTACATGCATTTTTTTCATTAGAATATGTAGCTTTATGGTTTCATTACTGAAATATGAACTTGCATCCAGAATAATGTCAATATTGCTCACTAGAGCCAGGGGATGACAGCTAGCAGTGCTGACACTCCTCCTTTTCTACTTTTGGCAGCATTAAGAATTCAGCATGGAGAAAGTGTTGATGCATTTTATGCCTCTTTTGTATGTTCTGATCTAATGTAGTTAATGGTTGTTTGTGTAGCAAAAACAACCCCAGATTTTTCAGCTGTACTAGGACCACAGGACTGGTGAGAACATAATGAAACATTGAAGGCACAAATCCAGATAAGAACCTAGAGCATTACCTATCTCCTTCTATGCCACTTGAAACTTGGTGTGTAAAATATTCTGGTATCCAGCGTATAGACACACAGAGAAATTAAAGCAGAGCTGACTAAGCAAGGTGCCAAAGACTATCAGCCAGCTTTCAGTCTACAATACGCATAAAACATTTCAAATGGATCTTATGCCTGGGTCCAAAAGCCCTGCTTGTTTTTGCGTAGAGACACAAGGAGATCCCTTTGCTGTTAAGAGTGTTATGTGCACAAGCACTTAAGACCAGTGTATAGAAGATGAAAGCTTTATTGCAACCCCCCAGGCATTAAATTACCTCCTACCTGCCGTGCTTGGAAAGATCAGCACTGGCTTAGGTGTCTTCTGAGACATGGTTCTGAACAATACTGTGCTCTTCCTTGAGTACTCTTTTCTTCTTCATATCTTTCACATCTTCCTTTCTCAGATTCTACAACACTCATTTCCTCCTTTCTCACCTTTTCTAGCTTCTGTTCAGTTACTCAAATCACAAATCCTTAATCTCTTTCTGGTACAGGTACAGCTGCTATCTCTGTCCAGGAACATGTAAATTTCTTAACATCCCTACAGAGAAGGGAAGGCACGAAGACTCAAAAAGTGCTGCAACCATTGAGGAGGAAAAAAAATGTCCAAGCAGTAAGAAGGAAAACAGGATCCTTAGACTGAGGCCAAGACTATTGGTAAGGGTAGAAGGTGAAAAGAGTCTGTGGTAAAACTGAAACCTAGGAGGGAATCCATACTATCATGAGTTTTCCTTACCATTAACCTGTGATTATCAAGGCAGTTGAACATTTCTCTCCTTTTTCAATTTCTGATCCTTCTTACTCTCCACACAGAACTAATATTTGTGTGCCATAGGGCTTAATTCATGACAAATAAAGTCAAGTGTAAATAAAGTGATTCCTGCTTACTTGTTATGCATCTGCATTACCTGTAGATTTGTTGAATGCATTGTCAGTTCCTCATTTGTTACTCATCACCTGAATCTTTCCTAGGAAGTAGGCAAGAAAACACAGAGACATATATTCCAAGTAGACTTTGTAGCTTTAAAATCAGGTGAAGCAGGTTGAAGAGAGACTAAGAACACATGAAGGCACATTTCATTGTCATCAGAAAGCAGTGTTAAGTCCACATTCACGTTTGCTTCAAGGCAGTATGTTAGCAGCAAGATTGCCAAAGACCAGTATTTGTTAACTTTTCACCACAAGTAATACTCTCTGATTAAAGGGAGAGGCAGGTATCTCACATATCTTAAAAATGTGAAAATATCTTCCCTAAAGGACGATTCTCCCTGGAGTTAGATATTTCAGATTAGGTAGACCTGAAATCTGCCTACACTGCCAGATTTGTAGGCGTGTAAGCACCTGGCGTTACTTTCCAACGCATATTTATGTCCAGCAGGTACCGTATGACCATGTCATGAGCATCACTCAGCTCTCTGGGAAAGAACTTACTACAACTCCTAACTAATATGCTAGGAAGTGTTTCAATCCCATCCATTCTGTTGAGCACAGTACATTTGCTGTGGGTGATGTGTCAGCTGCATTTATTTTCTCAGTGCATTGTAACGACACATTCAGATTGTCACTCAATTTGTCTCCTCTCCAGAACAGCAACAGAAAGTCAATGGATATGTATTTATCACCACTACATTTCCTCTCATCAGCAGCATGATTGATTCCATTTGTATTTTTAATATTACCCAGGGACATAAGTGGTGATTGAAGATAGAAGGAGGAAGCACTTTGGTTCTGTGTACATAAGGAAATGTGTGATTCCACACACACAATTACTAACAGAAAAGTAAAACGTTTTGTATCTGCAGAACACCTACATGGCTGAAAAAAGTCAACACTTCACCAGATGTTAAAAATCATGTTGCTCAAAGAAGTTTGTCTCTAGCAAACATACTCTATTTTAGGGACTGCAAAATGCTATCATTGTCAAGGTTTCAGGAATACCTCTAGAGAGGATACAAGGGATGGATATCAAATATTTGGGTTTGTCACCGGTACTGGGGATTTTAAACTTGATCCCAGCTGAAGATTCACAGAGACAACAAAAATTGAGTTATACAGGCTTCTAAATAACAAATATCACAAAATTTACTCTAAAAAATTTGGAGATATGGTCTCAGTCCCCATAACACTTTACATCCAAAGATTAAGCACAGAACTCTCTACTCATACCAATCAAAGCTCTTAGCAAAAGGGCAAGCAAGGTGAAACTAATTAATTTGTATTGAAGATGGAGACGAGAAAGAGAAGACAGAATAAGGAGACAGACACTGTTCTTTTACTTTCATTTTAATTTGAAATCTCAACAGGATATGCTTCATGATGAAACAAGCATGCAGGATATTTGAAGCATGTATTATTTATCATTCAAGCAACCTTTTCACCTTCTATAACTTAATTTGTTAGTACTTAGAAATGTCCTCACTAGAGACTGAGATTCATCTATTGTACAGTCATGATTTTTCCTCCAAATTCTAATTTAACAAGACTCTAAGAAATGTATTTCAGATTTGATATGGATATACAAAGAATCTATTCCTAGTGTCATAAGGTTGCCTTTCTTGCTGCAGCTGACTGGAAGTTTCACTCAAATTTCAATAGCATTTTTAAGACAGTTCTACTTTTGTTCTTTACATCTAAACTCAACTTTTTGTGAAAGGGAATTAATAGCTTCCTGAAAGAAATGGTAGACAAAACATGAATTTTTACCATGTTCACTCTTTCTTGCTGTGGTCTCACCTGTGCAGACTTCAGGGCATGTTCCTCTTTCATGTCAGGCTTTCAGGAGAGACAATCTATGTGGCTTTTACTTTTCTACTGATAGCCATTGGGAACTCTAGGAAGTGAATCCTAAAGCTTTCTAATCAAGAAGGCATACCTGTAGTGTTTAAAAGTAATAGGTTAGACAAGTGCCAGCAGCTTGTCACTTCACTTAAATCCTTCTTTCAAGTGTATTAGTTGGGTGTTGCCACCTCAAGAAAGAGAATTAAGAAGGCATTTGGTTTTTCACAGCTTGGTTCCCACCAGTGTAAGAGAGGTTTGCCTAGAAGTGCTACTCACTGAGATCCTTGTGGCAATCTGTCTTCAGAGAACCAGTGAACTCAAAAAAAAAAAAAAAAAAAAAAAAAAAA
>VXBL01000617.1:938319-977628 GCA_013400195.1 Aramus guarauna
GGGGAGGTGAGAAAGAAAGAACAAACCAAAGAACAAAAAAGATGGTGTTTGCCACTTGACATCACAAATTTCAGAGACTTCCTAGAGGCAACACTGCTGAACAGAATCCCAGTCTGTTCATGTTCCTTTATACTGCAAATCTTGGGCAGGAACTGTGGCTACTACTTTCAAAGAAACAATGCTTATTCACTGTCATTCATGGTCACTTTTGGCTCAGTTCTTACAGCTGCTTTCTGAATCTTGTAGCTTTGCATCTGTTGCAGCTTCTTTGCCTCAAATACTCTGCACAAACTCATACAACTGAGGAAAACCAAATTCTGGCTGTATCTAATAAGCCATTACTGGTTATGCTAAGCGAGTCAAGTTTCTTAGCGTATTTTCCCTGTAGATGTAGACGTACTTGGTATGTCTGATGTTTCTCTTCGAACACACTGCTCAGATAATGTCACTGCTACTAAAAAATGTCAAGGACATACTTATGTTTAAGTTGAAATTCTCTTCATTAAAATGAATGATTGGCTAATCTTTGAGCAAACTGCATAATTGGCTGTCTCTGTGTAAAGCCCTTGCTGTTCTCTTTACAGAAAAAAGCACGTTCCTCTTAGTGCCCAAAACATAGATCCCAACCACTATGAAGGTGACTCTAATACTTCAGACAAACTAATATTGGCTAACCCTGACTTCACGCTGGCAGGTTTCCATCTCCATAATAAAGTTCACTAGTCAAGGACTTGTGAGCATTTTATTTTGAACTGTATGTAGAGGGCTGACTTTGTTCCACTATTAAAAAGAGAAAAAAAAAGAACAGCCCTACAGGGTAGAACAATTCAATTATACCTTTAACCTCAGGTGAAGAAAACTTCTGAAGTTTTCTCTCCAGCCCCAGATAAAAAAATGCTGCAAAGTTGATTTTTAATCTCCTGACATAAGTCAAAGCATTTTTGTTGTCTTGAGGAGGATGGGGCATGAAAGTGATACGACAAGCACATAGGATGTGCCCCACACTTAAACATAACACACCATTGATTTAAATAGGGCCCTGGAGACGTGGACAACAGCAGCAATTCCTAAATGCCACACAAGCCAGTGTAGGACATTAGTCACCAAGAGGTGACCCTGGTACCCTGGAGTCAGTCTTTACACACTGTTCTGCAGACAAGTCTGAGCCTGAACTTTCTTTTTAGGGCCACATAATCCAGAGAGCCCAGACACAACCAGTGCAATGCAGCAACAACCAACATGCAAACCTGTTCAAAAATTCACTGCGTGCCCTGAAGGACTGTGTTTAGTAAAACCATGCTATAGCTTGTGGCTTATAGCAGTCCCACGGAAAGGCCCCGTCCTTCTCAGAAAGGCTGTGAGTGACCCTTCCAGAGGGCGGCTTAATGCCTCAGAAGTCCACCGACAGGAGCGGGTTCCCATCCCCAGGACATTTCAAAAGCAGTTCTGCAGTAAACACAAACTTCAAAAAATACAAAGAACAGCATACCTAATTAACATACCCATGAATCATTAAGAACTAACTTTAGTTGGGTTTCAAAAGGCTTCTAGAACGAAGGAAAATTTTTTTTGCAAGATGTTCACATTTGTTTTTGTTACAAATTTCCAGCTGAAACCTAGCTCTTTCTGACACAGTCCTTGATGATGTCAGAAGTGATGCACTGTGCTCTGCCACCCTGAAAAGAGAAGCTTCTTAAGAAGAGAGGATAGCTCTTCAGGTATTAGCTGATCAGCTATTAATTCTAGATGAATAACGCCCATTGACGTGTGGACTGTCAAAATATTTCCTAAACCTTTTGAATGTTGGACATTGAGGTGAATTTAGCCAATTTACTTGTGAGCAATTGAGTTTCACAGCTGACATTTTTTCAGTCCTTGCTTGACTGCTTGTTCACCTGCAGGACATGGAGGTGGACATTTGTGGAGCCCAGACTTTATTTGCACAGTGTCCAGTAAAATGAAACCTTGCCCTGTGATTGTGAGCGATAAACACTGACAAAAAGTCTCAGGTTGTGTGGCTGAGTAACTACATTTACAGCTATATAAAAATCAGAGCACATCCTTTCAGAGGTGGAGAATCACACAAAAACCCTCTGTTATCCCCTTTACAAAACCAATTGATTTTCAGACTTCAGCATTTCAAAAAAGCACAAGCATCCTCTGGGAATAGACACTATGAATCCTGACACAACTTGACTTCACTGAAGAGCAATATTGATAGCTTAGAACAAAGGAAAAATGAGACAATATTTAAATCAGCAAGGGCCCAGTGAGGCATGTAATTAGGAGAAAACCTCTGGTGAATGTCCACTGCACCAGTGGCAGGAAAGGGCATTGTTTTAATGATTTACATGAATGAGAAAAGACAACTTCATAATTGCCAGAACTGCGCCATGGTAAAAAGCTGAAAATAAATTGTTAGAAAAGCACAGGAGACAACTCAGAAATCCAAATGGCAAAGTGAAGAAGCCCATTTATACCTGATTTCTTGGAATATATAAAGGAAAGTGGGAAATAATTTATGGGAAAATTTAAGATGTTCACATTTGTTTTTTTCAAAGCATGCAGTCACAGCTTATACCAGGATCTGGGAATGCAGAAAGCTCTAACTTGCGGTGTGGACTTCCAAATAATGCCAGAGCACATCAGAAATTTCAGTCGGGCAACATGAGCCATTGTTGAAAATCTGGTACATGATTAGTACTATGTCTAACCCAGTGGTATCTTCAGAGAGTATGGGAGGTGTCCTGCTTGTAAATGTACATTCTCAGCCTAAGGGCCTCGGCACTGAGGTCTCACAGAGACAACTGGCAAGATATTTAGTTAGACCTTCATGTTCCGTAAACAAGCACACAGAGGCATTTTAAAATGCAACAGTAGTGAGTGACTCTACGCAGGACTCCACACAGTAGCTTTTTGACACTTCTTTCAAAGCAATTATGAAAGCATGAGTGGTCAGAGCCAAGTTTTTTAAAAGATACAATTGTTCGTAAATGACACACTTTTAAATGTCTGTTAAAATATGGTTACAAATAATTCTACCTAGTCCTCTGATTTCTGTCCTATTTCCAAGATATGAGATAAGAAAGAAGTGCTTTTACGTACCATGGGATTTTAGCTAGATTCCTGTGAATATCAGAGAAGGAGAGTACTTATGTTAAAGCCAGGTTCCCATACTGCAAAGAAATGGGGTTGCTCAGGAGGCCATTCAGTTTTTCCACTGGCCTGCCTAGTCTCTAAACTGCCCATTTTTTTCCTTAGTTAAGAACTTCAAAACCTGGCATGTGGCTGAAGTAGACTTTTTTGTCTGCTAATTTTTAGATGTTACGCTCCTGCACAGCAAGAGAATCAGCGAGTACCCATCAGAATGAAATTAAGCAAGATACAGTAATTTTACTCGCAGACCCCTTCTGTGACCAGGAATTGCTTCTTCCATCTCCATTCTCAGAGCAGCTGGAATTCAATATGTCAGTAAAGGCTTCACACATTTCCTAGTAAGTTCAGGTTTCCTGCTCATCCTCAGCCCCACAGGCAAGGAAAAGTAATTTCATGAGAGTGCCTGGACAAGTAGTCACAAAATTTTAAATCCCTTGCAAAAATCTTCCTACATTCCCACTGTCCTGACATGGAAGCAATGGCGTATTTAGTGGTCTAAGTACTCACTGGACCACCTTACCGCCTTTAACTTCTTCCCAAAGCAGGACAAGGAATGGTGCCAGCACTAACCACAACAGGTCCATTCAAGCAACACGTCCAGTTTTGTTCAGCCATAAATACATCACTACTTAGCAGACCCTGCTCTGCAGAGGTCACTCATTATGGGCTGCAGTGACTTCCTTGTCACTATGTGTGTCTTGATATCAGGTCCTCTTCTGTACCAGTATAGAAACTACACATGCAAAATGCCAGAAGACTTAGCTGTTTGAGTCACATACTTTATTATCAACGAAACTATTTTTCAGAGGTGGAGTCTGGCTATAGCAAGGGATCTCTCCGACGCTTTACATAAGACTAAATGCCAGCTGCCATGTGGTCTCACCATATACCTCTTGGAGAGAGGGTGACATTCTCCTCTGAATCTACTGGCAGAGCTGGGTAGAGTGGGCAAAGGCACTCTAAGCCATCCCCATAGACCCCACAGGCATCCCTCAGGATACTCAAACACTGCTGTTCCTGTCCTGGCTGACCCTGCTATCTCCTGGGACCCTGGAAAGGAAAGGAAAGGAGAGCTTGAAGACAGAGCTCTTCCTTAATACAGTGACTGGGATATACCCATCACATTGCAAAGACAATGACAAGGAATCTTGCAGAATCTTTTTCTGTCACCCCAAACCATTCTGCAGACCTAGACATGAAGTGTGAAGCAGATTTCAGCAGTCAATTGTGCTTTAGCGTTTCTGTAGTACAATGTAAAACATTATCTATAACCCTTCTAACACAGAATTGCAAGAACCATTAAAATTGCAGGTATAGACTCCAAGCCACTGTTATTGTACAAATACCACATATATTAATCACTGATTGTGTCTGATGATCCCTTTTAGCACCATGGAAAGCCATAGCAAATACCAGCTGCAAGTCAAAGAATCTGGAAAATATACACTAATTTAAGCAGTTCAGAAATCCCGTTTTTTTTCTAAAACATCAAAAGATGTCTTGACACCTTCAGGGTAAGCTATGAAAGTGACACCAAAACCAGGTCATGGCACTGACAGAACACTGCTGTTGCTATGTATACTAGCAGGACTGAAGCTGTTTAATTGACTATGCATAATATTCATCTATATGCCAGTTGCTCGCCTGTACTGCCCCTAGTTACAAATAACTTCTCTGACATGCAGTAATAACCCATATATTGCTGTTGCAAACAGATACAGTCAGATTAATGTGGAAGATGAGACGTTACTTTTATGTTGCACAACCTGCTTGCTTGTTTCCTGGTGGGGGCTATTTCTAGTTCTTAGAAGTACTTTTTAATGGGACCATGCAGAACTGGATATTACACTCTTGTTTTACAGCATGTGTTCTGGACTTAATAGCAAGAAGTTCTGGAGCTTATTGATTTGAAATGATGGAAAGCAAGCTTGTGTGTTTTGGTTGGTTATAGGATGTTCATAAGCCACCAATATGATGTTGTTGTGAAAAAAGGGAAATATAATTTTGAAATACATCAGATGAAGTATTTCCACTAGACAGAAGCAACTTCTGTTCAAGATAGATTAATCTAGAGAAGAACAGCTGCAGAAATGGATTCCTAGGATAATCAAGAGAGTGCAGAGGCTTTTTAACAGGAGGAAATCAGAAACAATTTGGCTGTTGTATCAAAGGAATATCATCTCAAGCACCCATAGGTATAAAAATGTTTGTGACTAAACACAGGCTCAAAACCAGAGATTGATGAGCACCAGGTCTAAAAGTGCCTATTGGTAGGAGCTGTGAGAACAAAGATAGGGTTAGATCCAGATATTATCAATTATAATTTATCTGTTTAGGAAGTGATTTGACAACTTAGCTACAATAGCAGAGGACTTGAGTCAGTAATGAGATATCCCTTTCAGTCCTACAGCTACCACATTATGGCAGAGCAGTTACCTTAGATACACATCCTGTACTAGATAATGGAATTTAGCATACAACAACTAACTTTTAAAAACATCTCATGGGACCTTCTACATCTATACTGGAATTTTCATGCAAGCCAAAGCTTCTAACTTTGTGTACGTACAACATTTGTCCATATAGCACAGACCTGCCAAAGAAGACAAATAAAAAGAAAGAGAGACTCTGACATCGCTGTTGACAGCATGGCCAGTGGTCCTTCTCAGTGCAATTTGCAGTTATAAGCAGACAAACCCTGCAAGAGGAGCACTCCTCCTGAGAAGGGCAAGCCCTTGCCATGGGCATTCTGTCAAAGACAGAATAAAGGGCTACATGAACTTAACCCTGCAGGGGTCTTATGCCCATAAACAAGAACTTTGCAGCCTTTTTACAAAGAACTGCTGTGCAGATTCTACAGTTCCAGTGTTTTGCAATGAAAATATTTCCTTGCACAATCTGTAAGAGTTATTATGCTTGATGAAGTACAAACTCTATAAAATCCTCTGTAAAACCAGGGTCCAGGGTTTCCAAATTCATGATATCACAGTCCTAGAATGTGGGAGAGGTGAGATTCTTTATTTTTACTCTGCCTTCCAAGTTCTTCCAGGACAGACAGATTAAAAAGACAAAAGCAAACACACACACACAAAGAACTGTTCACCTATAGTGAATGTAAGACCGTTTCCAAGAAATCTTTTACAGAGTTAAAAGCTAGAAGCAGAAAAGAGATTTATTTGCCACAAGGTTGGTAGCTGGCTGACTGCCATGCGGTCAATCATACATCATTTGAGAAATAAGATCACATATTCTGAGAAAGACTCATCCTCTGTATCCACTTGTCTCAAAAGTATCCCATTATGAACCTATGCAGCAGTTACGGAAATACCCCAAGAGCGATGAAGAACAGGTGCTCAGACTCCAGTGTTCCATACAGGAAACAAACACACCAAAAATCCTTTTACAGCTCGTAAGGTCTGCACAGCTACAAGTTCTTGGCTTCTACAAGAAGTTTTTTGTTTGGAAACAAATCCACTTCACTGGCTAATACAACTGAAAAGATATTGAAGAGCTAAGTGAATACTGAAGCGCTTCTCTGAAGTTCTTCATTAAGAAGGAGCATTCACAGTTGAAATGTCTTATGAACAAAACTTTTGCTTGGATATAGCATTTCTTATAGCTAATGCATCTGTTCTACTTCATATATTTCTCAGCATGTATATATGTGTTTACAGCTGTTTCTGAGAAACTTGGCTTCAGAAACGTGAACAAAATTTGCTTTAAAGGAAAATAAAAACTAAAGAGATGGAAAGAGTTGCTTTATTGTTTCCTTTTCTGCCTCTTTATCATGTGCTTGGACTAGACAGTATTCATAGAAAATGGAGAACGTGCACATGGAAGTGAATTTGCTTGCGGTGTTTACAACATTTAGACATCCTTATGCTGACTGGTTAGTGTATTACAGCTACCACACAAACCCTAAGCAACACAATGGCCAATACTGAGCTCTGCAGGGACAATAAAATGCTTCCCGGGTATCCTTGAAGATCCAAAAGAGATAGCTCACACCGTGAACAAGTTTGACAGTAGAGATAAAACAGACACAGTTGTTAGCTGGGAACCTGAGGTGTATGCTAATGATATGTCAAAAGTAGTGTAAAGTTTTCCCTGCAGGTGGTCAGGCAGATGAAACATTATAAATTAGCAAAAAAGAACTCTGATTTGAGTCTTCCTCTCATTCCTGTCTTAATATCTCAGGTGGAATTAATTTTCCACAAGGAGAACTGTGCAGAAGCAAAGTCAGAATGGCATGCCTTAAAGTCTTTTTGACACCTCTCTATATATCTGCACTTCATGCAAGAAATGTTCCCTATTACAAACCTGACTAGCCTTGTTATGTCACTAATATTCTGGTATTCTAGCTGATTCCTTAATTAATTGACTTTTAAATCCAGTTTTAAAAGCAAAAAAGTCAAGTATGAAGGAATTGGGCTTTTTTTTTATATCTATCTAGAGAGAGACACTTTCTAATCATTATACCTTCTTGCAACCCCTGGCCAAGTATGGATTTTTAGTGTTACTCTCTATGCATCTCATGGGTTATTTGAAGATGTTATTTTAGGTCAAGTTGAAAACAAGGTGACTCTTTTTAAAAAAAGTTTAAAATGGTGATGCATGCCTTGATAAAGCATGACCACCTTTTTCTTTCACCTCAGTTATACAGCTGCTGAGATGTAGTTATTAATTGATCTCTTTCTCTGGCCTTTAATAAAACTTGGCCCTATTATGTGCCTGGAAGAATAGTTCATAGAATAATTTCCAATTACTTTTCACTCTAAAACATGCTGTGACTAATTACAAATTGCTTTACATAATTTGCTGGACTGTATTTTTGTTTTAGAACAATTAACTTTTCTTTAAACAGATGGATGCTAGTATATTGCACAGCCTTGAAATTTTCTATTATGGTAGATCTACATAAATGAAATCCAGCTTCATTTCAGTAACATTTGCCAGGTGGTGTAATGCTTTGATTATTTTGTACTGGGATTATAAACTTTTCTTCTTTACATGCTCAGAATTATTCTCTGAAATTTCTGCCTAATGTTCAGTTTATGGCTGGGAACACTGAGCTTAGGAACGAGCCTCTTGTGCATTAACATAAAATATGAGAAATTTAATCCCTTAACATATTTAATTGCTACTTATGTAAAAAACAAGATGGTTGTTTAATTTTTGTTCTTGTAAATACCTGTTTGGTAAATTAAATACTTCAGTGTGCCTTTCTAAAGCACACTGGCTAGAGTCACCTCAGACTTCCAAATGAAAATAGAAATATTATTCTACAGCCTTAGACTGATCCAATAAGTTTAAATTTAAATCTAGGCAGTTGCTTTCTAGCTCTAATACAGTCACTATTTAATAAATAAATAAATTCATAAAAATCTCAGATCTGAGTTTATTCTCTGGATTTCTGTGGTTTCTAGATCTTCCTGGATCCAGGTGTTCCCAGTCCTGGGAACCAGGGGCAGAAATAACCCCAATGTTAGTCAAGGGGAAGGGGCTGAGTGACCCTTTCATCTTCCTGAGCCTGCAGACAGAGGTTTGTCCCCATGGCAGGACATGCTGGAGAAGCTAAAGAGAAATTATGGTGCTGTGCTGCAGTTAGAGAGTATGTGAACCGTCACTGATTTGGGGCAAAGATCAAGAAACAAAGACTAATGTCCTCTTTACCTTCACAAAATGCTTTCCCCAAGACTTCAGAGCCTGACACAAGTCCAGGGCTGAGATTTACTCTGCGTATAGAGCAGAGTAAATGCTTTGTGGACAGGAGCTAGTATATCCTGCCATTCAGTCCGTCTCCGTGGTGGCAGAATGGCTCTTCATAGCCCTTCATCCTCACTCAGTCCAAAGCCTAGCCAAATCTTTCACAGTTAACAGCAGATGGGAGCTCCTGTAGGCCAATACCTACTAAACTAAGTGCTAAAAAACCCAATAACAAATACAACCCATTCCCCACTAGAAATCAGAGCAACGCCAGTGCAAGGAAAATAACAAAGTAGAAATGCCCAGCTAAAATCACTTATTCACAGAAGCAATCATTCTCAGCAGCCCTGGAGACTACAGAAGAGAGGTACAAATACAATCATACCCATCATCTTCCCCGTCTTCTGTATTTTGCAGGCTAGAAGCTTTGTGTGCAAATGAGGGGAGCAAGAAGAGCTGCACAGCTGGTGTGCTGCCGTGTCCCTGTGGACAGCTGATAGTCTCCTCATCTCCACGTACAGGACCAGTAGCACTTGCTGTGACACAGAGCACTGCTATAAAACAGGGTTCCTGTAGGAGAAAGGCAGAAAAGACACAATATTGGTTATTACTAAGCATCCATAACTGAACTGGAAAAACATTTTGTTTTGCTGTTATAAAACTCATTCAGTGTTGGTGGAGACACTGGGGAGATTACACAAGATAATTTGTCTCAGCACTCAGGAAAACAAGAACTGAATGTTCAGCATCTTACATCACTTTATGGAAAATTCTGAGTCGAAACACAAAAATGCACAAAAGGATAGTGAGAGTTCTCACACGCCCTTAAGGATCACCTTAATACCTTAAGGTCAGCTGTATGAGAGGAGTTGCCCAAAGCAAAATGAGGTCTGTAATTGTTAAAACTGGAGGTGAGTCACTGTAAATTCCCTGGACATTTCTGCATGGCTAAGTCGGTCACAGACATTGGTCTACCCCACACTTCGCTGAGTCAGAATCATCTGTTCTAAAACTGGAAATGTCGGTGGATGGCACGCTAACAATTTTTTCATCCAACTCCAGGCTTTGATGGCTTGTGTCCTTCAGTTCTCTGTTCTGTATTTCTATTCCAGTCCCACAGGAACACCAGGATAAACTGGTATTGAAGCCTCAGGCAATTACGTGCTATTCAAGTTCCTGAGCATGTGTGTAGCAGCAACAAGAATATTAGACACCTAAGTGCAAAGTTAGTGCTCTTGTCCTGTCAGTAGTATTGTGCTCTGTCTCTGGGACATCCCTGCAATCTGCAGGCAAAAGTTTCTGCTTGTAGCACCCTTACTGATTATGACTAGTCTACCCGTAAAGGAGGCATAATGAAGGTTCATCTACTCAGATTATAACTACACATGCTATTTTGACAGTATGCAAATCTGTTGCTACACAGCCACCATGGAGGTGGCCCTTCCAGGCACTTCTGCTTGCAGAAGCCTGATATGACAAGAAAATGACACCAACAGATTTATGATAGAAACCAACAGGCATACTGGCCAGCACTGATAGCTCTGTTTCCCCCCATGAACACAGAGCATCCTCACAGAGCACTGGAAAACCAGCTGAGTGTATGGATAAAACCATCCTTTTTCTTCAATGCTCTGCTGAATTGAGCCTTGACAATGTCCTCAGACTCCACGTACCTGCCTCGCCAGTGCACCTGTTTACTTTCAAGGATGCAGATATAATAAAAGCCAAATCTGTCTTGTCTACTGTGTCATAGCTACTTTAGTGCCTTAGTCTTAGTAGTGCTAAGAGCTTATTATTTACAACTCTGTAACCGTTTATGTAAGCCAATGAGGCAGCATTTCCAGGGCGTCTGTGTCAATATTTTTCCCTTATGCTTCCCATCCTATCGTACTCTTACTGTTGCTCTCACAGCCTTGCACTTGCAAATCCTGAAGGTGGTGTTATGGCAGGTTGTCATGTTCAAATACTATGGGGACCACTGGCATGAGATTCCCACCTCTCCTTGCTCCCCCCTTCCATTCCCTTTTTTAGACCTTTTTTTTTTTTAATATGTATTAGAAAAATCCAAAGCACAGTGCACAAGCAGTTCAGAGCCATTTAAATCCTCAACAAGTATCCAATAATTTATGTGCACAGAAGCGTAACAACCAGTCAGTGTGCAACACTAACACCTAACCAGCATACTCCAATCAGCACTAACAACATTCTAGTTGGGAAGAAGTCAGAGGGAGTTTGTGGGGGGCCTAATGAAAAAATATATAGCGTTAGCAGAAAGACACCAAAAACTCATCAGAATCATTGTCATCGCAGCCTGCTGCACTAGAGAGAGCCCCCAGAGGAAGACACTTGTCTGGGACCCTGTCCCTGTTACTCCCAGCTGGACACTGGGGAGAGATTTCTTTTCTTTTCTTTCCCCTATCTTTCTCTTCTTTTGATTTGTTTCCAAGAGCAACTTTAACCAGAAGACCCATCAACTGTGGATTGACCTCACTCAAACTTTTTTGTAAATGAACCTGTCTCAATACCCTTCATCTAACAGTCTCCTGGGCTACTCCCAAGTACCACTGCTACAAGCAGCACGAACAGTATGTTTCTTGCTGTCTAGCCACAGTGGTATCTCTGTACACATGGAGGTATGTGTATATAAATCCATATATATTTAATTATGCTTGCAGGCATATTATGCAAAGTGGCAAAAGAAAATCATAATGCGCTTTTGGGGCACCCATCTGTTTCAGTGTGTCAGCATTGAAGTTTCAAGAATAAATCCTTCTTTGACCTATTTTGACTTTTCTAGTGTCCTCTTTTGTCCCTTCTAACTTTATCTTGAGCTTGTAAAGTGGTTGACACCAGATGGTTATGCAAAACCCTTTTTGTTTGTCCTGATACACTTGTGAACATGAGTACAATACGCCTTCCTAATGTTCCCCACAGTAACATATCCCTCTCTCTGGCCTGAAAAAAGTAACCATCTTTACCCACTTTGTCTTCAAAGCTGTGATTTTGCAGTGTTGCACAATGAAGCACTGAACAAGTATCTGAAGATTAGCTGCTTCCACTTGCTTAAAGATGATTGAAAAAGCACACTCAAGCCTGATATGTCAAATGCAAGTCCCAGATGATGGGATGACCACTGGAACCAGTGGTCATCATCTGTTCAGATTGCTACCCCTAACGATAGAGCCTTGTCCTGCCAGAAATCCTCAAGGCTCCTTCACAGTGAGCTTTGTGCTGCAGGCTGGGTCACCTCTATGGCATTAAGAGAAGGGCAAGTTACAGCAGAAGGGCAGACTGAGCGGCTCCTAGCACTTTCTCTCTGCCAGTCACTCATGGTCAATTGACACCAGAGCCCAGAAAGGAGGTAAAAAGACACAGATCATGCAAGTATTTCACCTGGGTACATGCTGCACAGTATCCACTATGGACACAACCACAGCAGGTCGACACACTTAAAAGACCTAAGTCTTAGGCTCAAAATTGGACTGAAACCACAGTAAGGAGTCTCCTAATGTGTAGACAGTATGAGGAATAATGAGAAGGTCTTAACGGAGCAATAATACCTCCGGCAATCATAGGAACAATCTATTATGTGCACCTGGAAAGGCTCATTACAGCATCCAGCCTACAAGCTTTTTTTTTTCCCTCAAATGCTCTTTTAAAATAATTTAAATGTAAATGAAGTTGGCCTAAAAGTCTGGTAATATCTTGTCACTTCAATGCTTTTGCAGTTCTGCTCTCCCAGTCAGAAAAAGCATTACTTCCTCAACTGCTCCAGAAAAATCTAATGCAATGGTCGCATAAAGCTAACTATTTGGTTAAATAGGCAGAGAGGAATCGACTATCTACAAGGTCTTTCAGAAAAGACTAGCTGAAAAATAGAGAGGATTTCCACTTGAAATTCTTGGCTTAATTTAGTAGATTCCAAAGCAGGCAGTCATATATGAAGCGTATAGGATTCTTTCAAGTTTTTTCCTGTGGTTTCTCTGGGCAAAAGCAGAGTCCAGGCACTTGCTGCAGGTAAATGAGGTGTGCTTCATTTTAGATGCCTTTAAAGGCGAGGCAATTTTAGGTTAGATTTCTGTAAGATCCCTCACTGTGGGAAAGACCATATTGTAATGCATCCTTCCCTGCCCCCTGTAGAATTTCATAAATCCTTCTCTGCAGGAAACTGTATGTTTCAGCTGTCATATTCCAAAACCTCTCAACTGCTATAAATTTTAACTCCATCATGATATACCCATTCTTAACTATTCCTTTCAATAAATCATGTTTTCCTACTCTCATATCTAAAAATAAGATTTCTAAACATCATATTTCAACAATGAGTGAAATAACATTATAATTACAACCATGTTATGAAAATAATTCTATAGTTTTGTTTCCTAAATGGATGGAAAACCAAGCCAAATACATGATACAGAAAAGCAGTTTCACAGAAAAAGCACTCTCCAAAATGTTAATAGCACCTCCTATTGTTTACTAACATATTAAAACTTGCTGACAAAAGTATTGCTATACAATAACAAAAATTCAAGTATATATCTACTATAGATTATATTTTAAAATATACATCCATTAATTCAAATAGGCCACTCTGCAAAATAGCAGATACACACAAAACTATCTTTTCAGGATCTTGGAGTCTTTGAAACCTATTGCCTAAATCAGAGTTCACATTGAAGACCTTTTTCTGTTGCAAGGATACCAAATATATCAGGGAGGAAACATAAGCTGTTACATTTCTGTACCTAAGGGTGAAGTTCCTCCCCTTCTTGGCCCTGGATATAACCTAGTCCTCTAAGTCCAGGTATATTTGAGGAATGTTCCGATTTAAAATTGACTTAGGTCATGGACACACAGAGGAGGAATCAAAGAAATTTCCTTGCTGCCCAAAACAGGGAACGATGCACAAGAGATGGTAGCCCTCCCTTCAGGCTGTCACCTCTGCCCTAACCTGGCTTGTTTTACCTCCATTGCAGAGCTCAGATTTTCCTGGGCACGTTGTTCTCTTCTGGGGCTACCTGATCATTTGCACTTGGCAGGTACCAGGAGCAGTAACCTCCATGCTTTGGTCCAGGAGCTCCTTGCCTTAGGGCTGCTTCATTCATTTCAGTCACAGCTTTAGTCAAAATGTATTCACAACAGAAACGTAAACCTCCTGCCTGCCAACAGCAGAGGAAGCTGTACTGCAAAACCCCACTGCTGCCTGGCATGCAGTCACTGAAACTGTTGGCAAAAAGTCCTTCCTAAGGCTGCAGTCTCAAATGGCTTCTATTGCCTTAGTCTCTTTTGTTTCCCTCTCCTCAGAAAACAAACAAAACAAAACAAAAAAACAAAAACCAAAAACAAACAAATTAAAAAAAAAAAACCACCAAAGCCAAAAACACCCATCAAAAACCAACCATAAAAAACCTCACAAAAACTAAAAAAACCCTTCTGAGGTGGTGTTTCTGTGAAAGGGACGTTGACCACTGATGAACAGAATAGAGGCTCTCACCTCACCTCTGTTCCTGGCCCATAGTCTAAAGTCCTATTCATCAGCTTCTCATTATTTCACCTTCATCCCATAAATCAAATATGGGGATATAAAAAATATTCATCTCACTACTAATGTTCTGAATTGGGGTATGATGCTTGCCTATGCAGAGGTGATGGATTATTGCACTTTTGATTAAACGATTGTTTTAGGAAGACAGCACTATGACATGCTACACCTCCTCTGATGGACTGCATTGAAAGTGCAAGATGTGACCACATGTTTACATCAGGCTATCCTGAGGGCTCTGAGCCTCATTTAAAAGCAAACTGATCATTAAAAATAAAAATGAAAAAAAGTCTCTACCATCCTGTCAGACATCAACGCATCTGTTGTAACAATGTTCCTCTCATACAAGAATGCATGGGTGGATAGACGAGAAAATCATCAGCAAGAGCTTGGCTTTCAAAAAAAACTTTCAAGAAGTCATATCCTCTTGGTCTCCTTTTCTTCTTTTTACTTCTTTTTCTTTCCCTTTTCCCAATCTCCACAATTCCCATGTATTTAAAAGACCTCCTACACAGGCACTGTCTGCATAGAAGCCCAGAGAGTAGCCTGTGGTGCATTGTCACCTACATTTTCAGGTTCTCTAACCTGCCTCTGTGAGTCTTTCCCAAATTCACCAAATGCAGAGGACATCTTTACATGGGAGTGCTATAATTACAATTTACCTCAGAACATCAGTTAATTTTTGCTTCATGTGTGGAGAACACTTTATTACCCATCTTCATTCTTAGTGCATTTACTTCATTTGCTGCAGCAAACCAGCCAAGTGTAAAATCAAATTATTTAAGGAAGATTATAGGATAATAAGGTAGTCAGCATTAGTATAATAATCATTTTAATGTGCAGAATATTGCACAGTGTGTTTTATTGCAGAAAATACAGCAATATGCTAGTGAGTAAACTGACTGGAATTTTCTAGTGGCAGAAATATGCTGGTCATATATTTCTCTTTCTTCAGTAACTTTCCCTTTTAAATCTCATTCAGAGAAGAAAAGTTCTTACACTTGATTGCATCAAAAGGCATCAATTTACAGATTAAAGTTTAAGTGAGTATCTCATCAGATTCATTCTGAACCCAGCAAAAATCAACACAAGGCAACAAAAAGGATTCACACTGCATTTTGTATGCTTTACATCATTACCTGTAGATCCCAATAGACAGTCTGATCTTGGAGAAACCCTCCAAAGCATCAGTGAGCCATCATCATCACAATGAAGCGAAAAGCTAATTTTTGAAGTTTTGCTCCAGTGGAATACTCAGATTGAGGCCATTTGTAGTACGAAATGATTCTCTTAGTCCATCTGTTTGCTATATGACATTAACCCACTAAGGAATGGGCAGGGATAATATAGAAACAAGATTACATGTGTGAATCGTGGAGATGCATTGTGTCTATCTGTGGGACTTACTTCAAAAAACAGCTTTAAAAGTCTTCATTGGAAAATAATTAATAAAATTAAATATATCAGAGTGTTTAAAACACAACTGTCACTTAGGTTGACCTTGAAAGGTTGAATGCATGTAAAATAATCCTGGATGAGAGTTATAAATTCAATTCTCACATAGATGTCTTGTCTTTTTTTTTTTTTTTTTTTATTTACTTTCTCTTTTTCTTTTCAATTTTTTTTTCAATTGACTTCACTTGTCACTTTCAATTTCTCTATTCTAAAAGGAAGAAAAAAAAAAAAAAGGCACAGAAAAAGAAGCAAGAATTACCACTAAGTACCTCAAGACAAAATTCCCATTACAGCAATTGGCTCCCCTAGAGATATCCAAATATGTCTCTTCTCGTGGCTTGCAAAAGTGCTTCAGGATATACACATTCATATTCACACTGCTCCAGTTAGGAGTGTTCAATACAGAGGAATTTTCCGTTAGATTTGAAAGCCACGTGAAATTACTTTATCCTTCTCCTGAAGTCTATATGCAGAGTCATGGCAAAAGGGTCAGTTTTCAGCCATGGATGCCTTTGTTAGTGGAATTCTCCAGACCAAAACAGTCACCTCCTGAACTTCTCTGTCTGTAGCGCTGAACAGAAAACTTGTACATGCACACAATATCCTTCTGTTTTCACTTAATTGGTTCCTCTGTTCACGTGGATATGCACATGCCGATGTGCTCTCCATCTTTTTACTGCTTATCACTGGGTCAGTTTTCTTAATTTTGAACACAAAACTGGAACAAATGTTAGAATTTCTTTCACAGTGTGCATTAAGGCTTCAGAAAATGTTATTGAATGACTACATTTTAATTAATCATGGATTTAATGAGTAATATTCATTAGTGTTTCTGATACCTTTTCAAACATATTTAAATTAGGAAGCCTTCTCTCCGCAGCACAATGCTGAATTTCACTGTTTATTCTGTGCGATAATATAATCAGAAACTGCATCATCATTATCAGACAGATCTCACAGACTTCACAGGGACTTAGGCACAGGATTAAATCTTTCCTGAGAGGGATAGAATTACTTGTGCAAAAATACTTTGCTCTTTTGTGGCTCTCATGGCTTAATTTCCTGATCCCACAGATGAAAAGATCTATATATCACTATCTACTCCTAACATCTTGACCTACACAGTTTCTTCCCTTTGGAAAATTTTCAGAACCTGAGAAAGGTTTGACCTAATAAGGGGTTTTTTTTTCAAAATGGAGAGTGAGCTGATCCTCTTTATCATCATCTCCTATTGCAAATACTTTATAAACATATTATTACATACACATATATATGTTTTATTTATTCATTTATTTTACATGTATGTTTATATATTTCCATATATATATATGTACACATATGCATTTTCTATGCCTTTCTTAATTTTGCCTCATATGCATACCTGGAATTTTCTTTTACGTACTTCACATGCCTTAGCTACTGAGCTATTTCCTTCTTTTTCACTTCAATACTGAAAGAAAAGTCTATTCTGAAATAGCTAGAACGGTGCTTTCATCATTGTGTTCCTCTCCTCCTCTCCCCTGCCTGAGCTGTGTGTGAAACACACAGGGATGCCATGCTCTGTATTTCCTGATCTTCTATAGAAAAATACATCAAAAAACAAGGGTAGATGCAGTGTAACAGCAACAGAGAAACTACTGAAGCCTCTCAGAAGCATCATACCTGCCACATAGCACAAAAAAATTAGGAGATGAGAGATGGTAAGAGCCAACACTGATTTTTAATAACATGCTGTGATTTATTGGGCTACAGAAGATGTAAAGTACATTGCCCAGACAGTCAATAAGTAGAGCTAGACAAAGTACAGCACAAAGCTAATTTCTAAATAGAATTTTAAGCAATCATTGTTTATCATTTTGCCAGCCACAGACTCTAATGTCTTTGGGGCCTGTCTGGAACAACTCGAGGGATCAATCAACAGCTATCCATTAAAAATCATTTGCCTTTTATTTATAAATAAAATTTACATAGATGATTCACAAGTCACAGAAAAACAGTAAATATCAGTAATTAGGTCCTGTCCTTGCCTCATGCCAGATCTTCCCAAATAACAGACTTGCTCTTTCTTGTCCTCATCTGCTTTCTGTTTGTTCATATTTTTTAAGGCTATGCCCTCAGTGTTTGACCTCCAAACAAACAAACTAAGCCAATCAGGAAATTCTAGATACAGGAAACTGGAATCTATCAAAATATGAGTCAGTTCCTTCTCCAAGTCAACAAATAGGTTGCCCTTGATTTCATAAAATGTTCAATTAGTCCAAGAAGTGGCTATTACCACCCTGGCACTTCCCCTGCATGCTCACAGTTGCACAGCAGATAAACCCTGCCTTTCCTTACCAGTTGTCCATGCACACTCCAAATTTGGATACTTATTAATGAAATAATTCAGTGATTCATTTTCAAAGTCAGCAGCAAACACAAAACCAAAAGAAATTAAATTACACATTGTCTATTGATTGTAACATAGAAAGGAAATGCCTAACTGAAAATTCTTCCTGGAAACAAAAAAAACCCAAACAAACCAAAAAAACCCCAAACCTCCAATAATCTATATGAAAACACACCTCCCGTAATAAACAATTCAACAAAACTTTACTGGGTTCCCAACTGCATGATTCATTGAACTGGAAAAATAAAAGATCATGACTGTTACCCAGAAGTGTACTGCAGATGTACACAGATATTTCTGCGAAAACTCCTCCTCAGTCAAATGACAGGAATTATACTGGTACAGAGAAATCAAAGTGATGTATGAAGGTAGGGCATCTCTCCTGAAACAAGAAACAGCATGACCGCAATGACATTGTTGCAATATTATCTATACTGGGAAATAACAACATACTACACCAACTAAAATCAGGTTCTTTGGCTCTTTTCAAGTAACCTAAACTCTCAGAGGATTTTGTATTTGATTTTTAGTGAAACAGTAGTGTGCGGAAGTGAAAAAAAGGTCACTTGAAATCACCAATGTCATCACAAGTCGATGGAGGTTTTGGATCATGTCTCTTGCATAAAATTAAATATTCTTCTGTGCAAAATATAGTTATTCCCCTTAAAAGAAAGGGAAGTGAACTGCTGTGATCAAAGTTTCCCCATATACTACACAACTGGTCCTTGTACACTGTAGGTTAAAGCACCAGACTACTGACACTGAACTTTAGATCAAAGCATGGATGCTGGCATGGAGAACTGTTCCCTCAGAGATTATGTGTATCAAAAGATATCACAGAGCTTCAGAAAGCCTTGCAGAACGAATGAGGACAGATGTATTTTACAATGAACCAGGAATAGTTTATCCATAGGAAGGCAAACAAAAACAACCAAACAAACAAAAAAAACACACACACAAAAAAAAAACCCTAGAAGAAAAGGAAAGAAGGAAAAAAGGAAAGGGAAAAGGAAAAGGAAACACTTCCTTTCTCCTCCTGCATATAAATTAAAAAAATATTTGTTAGCATCACAGCGTGTTGCCATGTCTCAGCCTGCAAGAAAAAAACCCAAGTCCCTTAGTCACTTTAGGAAACCAGGACACATTCAAACAGGTCCAGTGAAATCTGGCAAAATGCACAGCCTAGAGCAAAGCATAAAGGGCAAGCTCAGAGTGTGTCAGAGAGGTGGTTTTCCTTTTCTCATGGATAGGTTAGTGTGCAGTCAGGCTGAGGAGCAAGAGATGCCATTTCATGAAACACTGCAGGGCTAAGAGGAAATAAAACTACTCTAAAACAGTAATAGAGTAATAATAAGAGCAATAGAGGAAAACCAGTTCACTGTGCACAGTGATAATGATATTGATAATTTGCTAGGTGTCCATTTCAGATTTCACCATTGCATTTTATGTCATTGCTGCTCTCAAAACTACATTCTTTAAGCATTTGAACAGAAATATTTCAGAAAACAGAAAAAAAAAAAATTTCTCTTTCCATTTGCCTACACAACTCCTGGAGGTGTCTCCAAAATTGTTTCCAAAATTAATCACCATTTCAGAATTTGACCTTGTCAGATAACACAACCAAACACTAGTGTCAACTGCTAGGTGAAACCCCAAGATGCCTATTTGGAATTGGCAATCTTTCTTCTAATGTCATGAGATCGCATTATTATGTCCTATGCTTTTTCAAGACAGTGGCGGTACACCTTGCTACTCTTTGCAACCATAAGAGATTTCGGTGCAATTTTTGCAACAGTAGATGTGGTATACACCAATGTACTGACCAAAGTCTCTGCAAATTATTTCTCGAGTCTTTTTAGAGGTTTCAGCCTTAAAATGTTCTTTAACCCAACAGCCATACCCCTCAGAAGAAGAAGAAACTTCAGTTCATGGGCAGCAGCACCTTTGTCTATATATTCCACCTTTCTTCTATATGGAGGATGTAATGCAAAGACAAAATGTTTTTATAGTAACCAAGATGGTCTCCCTAGAAACTCACAGATAAACTGAATTCTTCAAGTCATTAGCCCAAAGCTATATGCAGCTTCGACAGAGTAGCTACAAATGTGTTTTGGAAAAGAAAGGAATGAAATTCTGCAAGCAGGTCAATGAGTTTAGTATTACTTTGCTTCTCATGGCAAGTACCAGCACAGCCCATTTCTAAGTGCATCCGTGCCTAGAGTATGCTATGGTCTAAGCAGGTTACATTTTAAATGGTGGGGGTATGCTACATCTACAGCTTCCCAGTACCAGTTGTACACTATGCTCATACTTTCTTTCCATTGTCACAGTCACCTGACAGAAAGCTG
Organism: Aramus guarauna; assembly: GCA_013400195.1. Taxonomy (NCBI): domain Eukaryota; kingdom Metazoa; phylum Chordata; class Aves; order Gruiformes; family Aramidae; genus Aramus; species Aramus guarauna. Next base: position 958,919 of record VXBL01000617.1, read on the forward strand.
AGCAAGCCAACCTGATTATTCAACCTGTGAAAGACTTACCAGAAGTACTTATGACTGCCAGGTCACTGTTTTAATTTATTCCTTCTTCCAATTTGGAAAGAGTTAAGTAACATTTTTCGTTCACTGTGTCTATCTTATTTTCTTCATGTAAGCAGCACATGAAAAGGGAAAGAAAAGATTTCTGTTCTGGACTGACCAGGTAGAATGGGAGATGAGTGGGCTTCAGTTACTTAAAAATACAATGTTTTGCAAGTTCATTTAAAAATGGATATTATTGTCTAAAAATATATGTCTTGAAGTGTTAATGTTATCCCCCAAATAAAGGATTCAATAGTGCAAGGATTTGCTTGAATTGTTATGAAATTAAATTCGTTTCTTAAAAGAAAAAAAAAATTCCATTTTGGACCAAGCCAAATACAATTTTGTTCCTTTAAAAAAAAAAAATATTGTGGATATTATGCCAAAATAGTTATTATTTTTTTCCCCAAATCTAGCCATCCTTGTTCTAAAAATAGCCTTCTTGGAGACCAATAAACAAAACAACATTGCTGATATCTTGGAAAATGATCCCCAACATAAAAAAAAAATGTATATTAGAATCAAAGTGAGTCTCTAAAACCCTCTAAGAAAACCCAGTCAAATGAATCCTTATGAGTATTTAGGAGCCCTCAGTGACCTTCACAGTACACTTGGTACCTCATTCCAGACATTTCCCATTTGAAACCCTGGTCTGGTTTAGCCACTTAGATGAAGTTGGTTGGCTCCGCATTAAGCTCAGATTACTATCTCTATTAGTAATTTTGAGGATGTGATAATCTGCCTGTGAATTTCACCCATGGAATTGGAACATACTTCATATACTGGGAAAAATAAATGAATAATACAAAGTCATCCTTTCAAGTCTGAAACACCGGCACTGCTACCCTCTTGCTTCCCTCCAGCTCCCCAGTTTTCCTTTGTCTGTGATGTGTAGAGAGCACCAAAGCCCATTCCCAGCATGTGGCCCAAAATGTGTCCCGTATATCAGGACTGCAGTGATGTGACAGACACATTCAGACTGTCTGTGAAAGACTATTAAAGAGAAAAAATGGTGACTAATTAGCAAAATACAGGATGGGGTGCAATGCTGTGAATCTGAGATCAGTTGGAAATAACTACTTAGAAAACATCAGTGCAGGAAGGGGCAGCCATGGTAAAGAAACTACAAGAACAGCAGGTGAGAGATTCGAGTTCACTTTTCAGCTTGACTACAGACATCTTGAATAGCTTTGGACAACTCAAATGGACCAACATTTTCAAATTTGGATGCCCGTGTTTGTGCATTAAACTTCACTGTTTCACCAAAGTTAATACTTCTGCATGACTAACAGTCACTGCAGTTTGACACCTCAAATTCACGTTTAAAAGTCTAGAGTTTAAGCACCTCCACGTGAAAAGTAACTTTTTAATCTCAGTGTCTCAGATTTCACACTGAACATCATGCAGCAGATGCTAAAAGATCTGTTGTGTTGGCTGAGAAACTGATGGATAATGATGATAATAACAATGATGACAAAAAGATGAAAACCCTAAAATGAAATAATGTACCAAAACATTAGTATTATGGCAAGCTTCACACTGAGGCCCTTGAGGAAAGATCATTCCATTTGACACAGCATTAATGTGGCTGTTAGAGTGGTAATTTAAATTATTTACAATACCGTATCTTCTGTTAAGCATATTTCAAAGGGGAAAAGAGTACACGAACAGATATGGTATTTGTTAGATTAACAACTTCCATATAGTCTTTTCTGGTAAGAAATTGGAGAAAAAAAAAAAAAAAAAAGTGTTGTCTGTAGGATGTAGGCTGCGTACTGATGCCCTCATACCACACCCCAATTCAAGCATACCAGCGCATGCCCAGTAGAAAACAACATAGTTGAGATAACACATAAACAATCTGATTTTCTCGCATCACCATTGTCTATGGTACACTTTGTGGTCTCACCTAGGTGGTCCTGGAGGTCCCTTAGCCATGTCCAGTGCATAATCAGCAAAGATTGTACAAGCTTCACGTCTGGTATGATGGTGGACCTTTACAGCGTCATAAAAGAGAAGCATAAGCACAGTAACAAATAAACCTCAGACTAATTCCTCATGCTTTTTCTCTAAAGAGCTATTGCAAGTTTTCATCTGTCATTTCAACCTAGTGCTGATGCCTGAAGTTTAAACACCCTTGCTGGCTATAGTGAAGGTCACAAACTGAAAGGAAATTTTCAGCAAGAGCAAGTGGAGAGAAGATGCAAAATACTATATTTCTACAACTGGATATTGTTTGTTTCTTTAATGTCTGCTGATGGTTTTAAAAACAAAAAAGCATATGTAAAGAGTAAGACTTCTCTTACTCATATGCATTAGTTTCTCCTATTTGAATGTTAGTGCTATAATTACATTTATTGGGCCTGTTTCTCCATGCTGGGCACTGTACCGACAGAATTACAGGCAGCCGCACTCCTGGTCTAAACAGGTGAGAGAGGGAGTGGGGGCAGCCGGAGGGGGGAGGAGGGGGGTGCAGTATGATAAAAACAAACATCGTGCTTGATAAAAATCAGTGTTTTACCTAAGGCAGCGGGAGCTAAATAGGAGCAGGTAAAGGGATATCCCAGGTGTGCTCCAAAGCAGAGGTGAAGAGACTGCAGAGGAAAGAAGGGCTGGAATAAACTGCCAGTCCACACAAAGCAGGGAAAGTCCAACCTCAACTGTTGTTTTTTCGTTATCCCAGCAGAGATGGGTTCGTTGCATCTGCTTCTGCTCACTAAAGTCTCTAGCAGTCCTCTATCTGCAGAAAGTTTTGCCCACAAATTTCATTTTAGGAGACTTTGAGGGATTACAAATGCCAAATTATGAGTCAGAACAAACAAACAAGTTTTTACTAACTAGACCAAGAGCACAATTCCTCACGCATTTTCTGGGTTTTGACCCAAAATGTCATAGTATCCTCCATGCTCTAACTCACACACACTGCATTGGTAAGGAAAATACAGATATTAAACACTGTAATTCAATTGACTATCAGACGGATTTGAAATGCTGACTGTATAACAAAGAAGATTGCTAAAAGAAACTTTTAGAAATAACATTTTGTATTCATAGTAAGGGAACTGGGTACTTGGGCTCCTTCTGCTTATGTCTACCAGGGTTTCTCACACAGGAGGTATTGGAAATCACACAGGCGTTCCATTCTGGCAATTTTCATTTGTAAAATGACACTATAATAGGTGTGCTGCCATCTATAATTTAGAGAAACTCTGGAGACACCCCCAAATTACGGTGGAGAGTGATCCAGCCTCTTGCAGTGTCAGCAATCATGACCGCACATGGGGAACTAAGCTATCTTTGCATGTCCAGCCTCTCCTTTGGTTTTCCAAGTAGAAGAGCAGTTACACAGAGCTGACCTAACCAGCCTGTTCAGCAGACACTAATGAAAGCGTACTTTAGAAATCAAAACACCATGAAAAGAAATCCTGCGGAGAAGTTTCTATGATCTTCAAGCAATTACCCACAAATACTGCTATCTACAGAAAATCAATTACTTGATTAGCTTCTCTTTTGAAAAGGCAGCTACTGGGTCATGTTGTCACTGCAGCGGATAACAGAGATGCTGTGCCTGCAGGCAACAACGTTTGGGCACAAAAGATCGCAAAGTTACCTCTTATAAATGCACCAGGTTTTGAACAGGCTTTGAGTCTGGATGTTCAGGCAAAATTCTGCTTCTACTGCAACGAAGGTACTAATGGATTTTAAACCCCCTGAGAACACTGACATGAATAGAGCAGCAAAGATGTGCACCAGCAAGAGATCTCAGTGCTCGCTTGCTTAGAGTCCTTGAGTTACACAGACCGTAAGAGAATTTGTCTTTACTTCTGCCTTTTCTGCAGTACACTGCTAATGCACACTCGGAGTTGTTCCAGCAACTACTCAGCTTCTTTCTTTCGCCTGTATTTACTGACATAGCAATACACGCACACTTTGAAATCTTTTATTCTTCTCCCTGTCAATTTATGCCTGGCCTTCCAAACACCACTTCTTCAGCCTGCACCTACTTGAAGTCTCCTTTCTGAGCCTTATCCAGCTTCTCCATTGTGAAGTCTAATTTCTATTTCAGGTCACCACAACTGCCATGTTTATTTCTCAGAGAGGCATTTGCAGAGAGTGCTGCTATGTACCTACCGCTTCCTTTTGCTTCCATTTCTGCTTTTAAAACACCGCAGTTATAGCAGAGCATGCAGATAGTAACTTGGCCTTTCTCTAGACCACGATTCTGCTGTCTCCATTCCCAGAATAATTTAGAGATCCCACACATTTACTTAACACTTCTTCATATATAACAGTTTCCCCTATTCCTTACCCCGCTTAGGAGTCCAGTAACTGAATTGTGTGTCACGTTCACTCCTTCTAGAGGAAGTCTTAAGATTCTTTTCTAAGTTTTGGAAAACATTGATTGGGATATAAGCACAGTCTTATCAGAGGAGAATTTGGGTCTCTGCCAGTGCTCTTTATTAGAAAATCTGCTTTCTTTTATCATTTCTATACTAAACTCTCACTGTATTGCACTAAATATGCTTAAATTTATGGATAAACATTAGAAAAGACCCAACAAGATGATATCAGATAGGTCTATTCTCTTGTCAGTGTGGGCCATCTCCCTGTAGTTCAGTCTCAAAGCACTTACCCACCATAAAGTCTTCGGTTCAGAAAGTAAGAATTCCATCCATTGCTGCTTAAGAGTGTCTGTCTCATCTTCAAGCAGACACTACTGATACAATACTATTCATTAGCAGTTTGCCTAAATTTGTTTTGAGGATTCTTGTTGGGGGTTTTGTGGTTATTTTTAATGACTATGTTCTCCTCCATTAATTTAGACAATGACATCATGTTTATGTGCACCAGTTTGGTTGTCATCACACAGAGAGATAGTCGCAAATGCTCCTCTGGTGAATGAAGATAAACTTCCCCAGGCAAGTAGTCAGCGCATGAGTAATTTGACTCGGCACTGCAAAAGCTCCTCTCCTCCATTTGACTATAGTAAGATGCTTCGGCTTCCTAAACTAAAATATATTCTATGAATATAGTCCATATTTCCTAGAGAACTTCATAGTCAGCTTAGGTACAATTACCTTTTCTGAAAATAATTTTCTATATAGATCAGCTCTGCTTGACATTTGATCTCTTCCTGTTTCACAGGTTTCAACTGTATCTAAACCCCCTCTACTGCCAAGCAGCACGGGTGGTACTGCCTGTGTCGGTCTAAGGATGTTTCAATATTTACACCTCAGATTTGCCAATGCTTTTTCCTTTTACTCATTCACCATTAAATTATCAGGCATTATGGATTTATGGATTCTAGTTTTACTTTAGCATAACTGCCTTCCAGGTGCTGCTATTTCAATGTGCATCCTGATACTTTTGAGTATATTTTCCAAGAAGCACGTACCTCCATTTGCCACTTCTATTTTTGTACAAAACTTTACATAATTGTTTTAACTTGCCAGGTATTTTTACATTAGCGATATCCATGAATTAATCCTTAAAGGAAAAGATAAATGATCATATCTAAAACCGAGTATGTAGGAACATGCTGACTTAGTTCCTAGATCCCCACTCTATCTTTGAATGGCCCAGGACATTTACAAGGCACAGCACAGCCACAGTGAAAGGATAAATCTCACTAAGGTGGAGGCCATCAGCCATAGGACCGATCCAAGAGACAAGGAAGATGGCACTTGGTACTGAGTGGGAAACTTGGGTCAAATTGGGAAGCTGAGAGCCGTAATGTGCAAAAGTGACTAACAGGCACAATGCAAAATTTATGGAGAAACTTCTGAGCTGTTAATTTAAAAAGCTCCAGGTGAAGAATGGTGTATCAGTAAGGATGCAGCTGCAATGAGGATAATGTGTTATCACTTCTTGACCAGAGTGTTTCAGGGGGGGATCAGAAAGTCAATGTGAGAACGCAGAACAATTCAAACACTCGCTATTCATTGCTGGTTATACACAAGTGATTATCTCAAAGTAGTTCACATGCTATCTGATAGCTTATCTCCCAGTAAAGTATTAGTTTTTCACTACTCTGAGCTGGATTTGTTTACTAAGTTTCCAAATACGTGCTTATTTGTGTTTTTCCTCAATTCCTGTCTTTTTTTCCCCAGCCAAAGCCATCTTTGATCTAGTTACATCTTTTGAAGGCCCAATTGATTTACTACTGCACTATGTCAAAATTCTCTTCCATTAAAACATGTTTATGTGTTATGTTTTACTAATAACACTTCTAGGGAGTAACTGTCAAAACAACATGATCGGTTTAAATAATTAAGAACATGAGTAAAAGCAATTAATTCTAGTGCATTACTCCTCACTCTATTATGGGTGGATGATCACCAATAAAAAGTGGTTGCTCAAAGCACAGTTCAGGTCCCTGTTTTAGAAATGCAAATAAAATGGAAAAAATGTGTTAATATGTATGGTACTGAGCCAATCTAGCAGCTCCATAGCAACCCTTCTCCTAGGTCCTGTGCGGGGGAAAAAGGACCTGTTTAGCAAGAATCTGTACAAAGGATCAAATCAGTCTTTAGCTGGCTGTAACATGCTGGAGCTGAAAATCTGCCTAAGGTATGCTCCATACTTTCCAAAAGCAGCATCTTTAGACGTTCAGTTATAACTGCCCATGACTGCTGATATTTTTTTTATGGAACATCTCTGACCTACGTTACAGAGCAGGTTAATTTAAACTGACCACATGGTCAGTTTTGGTGTTATAATTGAAAAATATGTGTTAACAAACTAGCTTAGAAAAGGCAGTTACTAGCCTCCCAAGTAGGATAACTAATGTCATAAAATCAAGGAAAAGGCAGGGTGCCTTATAATGGGAGTTGTTTTAGTTATACTGATGACAAATAATCAATAATCAGAAGACACAGATATACAGAAACAATTATTCATTCAATATCAAGCAAATCTCTTGCACTTACCTCTGACGAGCATAAAACATTTTCCTGGAGAAATAATGAGTTTAATTGGATACTACCATCATTCTCATATTCTACATGATTATCTGAAGTATGTTTGTGGAACAGTAAGGCTTTCAAATTCTTGATTAAGTCCTTGTTTGTGTACTGTTAATTACTCTACACTTCTTTCTCCCCTGTTAAAAGATGGTTGCATTACCTTTTACTTAGGTATCAACTTATTATTTATATTAGCTCAATATGCTGTATGCATTCTGTACAAAGCCAGGAAAAACTGTAACATTTTTAAATCTGAAGTATAAAGATGGATATAAAGTTGGCCACTTTTGTGTCTCCATTTTAATCTCCCAGTTGAGTCAGAGACAGATATACATCATTAGTTTCCCTTTATAGCTCATAATCATTCAGGATTGGGCAAATATAACCATTCCCAAACTTCATTATAAAAATTATTCAATGAGTTCTGATCCTATGAGGACACCTAGTGAGCAATTCCATATAGAAACAAAATAGTAACTATTCCTACAACACACACTATGAATGAACATTTTCATCAAATCTTTTATTGCAGACAGATATTATTATTACTGCTTGTATTACAGCTTCTCAAGCCAGGCAGTAGTTGCAATAGGCTCCCTATGTGCTTTTCTAAAAGCATAGAGAAAAAAGAAATCTATGACCCAAAAGTTTACACTCTAAGGTAAAATTGGCTCCCTCATTTTCACAAGTACTTTTGCAGTCTCCGGTAACATAACTTTTGCAGCCCATTTTAAATATTCATCCTGGTATTATTCCTGTGACTACCACGGGACCATGACTGTAGGCTTTTGCTGGAGCAGGAGCCTTCTGGAGGGGCTCTCTAGAGAGGCAGGCGGTGGGCAATGGCTCTCCTTCCCAAAGACAGCTACGCCGCGTCCTCCACTGCCAGATGCAGCGAGCCGGCTGCCAACCAGGTGCATCTGGCACATGGACACACTCCAGACCAGCAGGGAAAACACATGAGATGTAGGAGAAGGGATAAGGAGCATGTCTCATGCATTTCACGTGGACTGCACGAGACTTGACAAATCTGTATTTACAGACGTTGAAACCCAGAGCTTAATCCGGCAACCCTCTACATTCAGCTAAGAACAAGGCATGGTATGAAGGTGGGCTTTCTCTCCCTTGCTTTCTCATTTTTTTCCAGGCAGAGTGATTCTCCAGGTCACTACCATACTCAAATCCGCACATGGTATTTGAATGTGACTGCAATCACTGCTTTATTAGACTGAAAAAGGGGGAGCAGGAAAAAAAACTGTCAAAATATGCAGAGTTTTGATAAATCATTCTGATGTTTGACCCTCTCTAGCTACAAAATATGCAAGTTTTGTATCAGAAGAGCAACTACAATCAACAAATGACCAGCTATAGAGTACCTTAGCTACAAAATATGCCATAACATCGTAATGAAATTTTAAAGGAAGGAAACAACATTTCAAAGAAATTCTGTTACATTGTATCTACTTGTAACATCCGAAAACTTTGACGATTTGGAAGAATATCGCATTCCGCTTCCAAAGACAAAATTTCATTTTGTACAGTACATAACATGTTTATTGAATTATGTATACAACTGCACTTCCCTAAGGTTCTTTTTGTTCTCTGCAAAGGCAGTGTCACTGAAAAACTACATGTAAGAGACTCAAACTCTTCTAAATTAGTAACACACCAAACACTGTTTATAGCAGAAGTATTAACTGATAAGGCCTCCAATTTCCACCTAATTAATGCGTTAGCCAATTTCACCAAATCCTCGCTAATACTTAAGAAGTTGCCAGGTAATGCAACAAGCTTAATGAAAAACAGAAATTAGCTACAGAAGAAATTTTTGCTACATTTCATGGCATGACCATAGGGAATTCATAATACCTGAAAAGTCCTGCTAAAGGAAGAGCACAAATAGATAAATGCTTTGGTAAATTCATTAGTTCTGACCTGTGCTAAGGTTTTGCATGCTTGCCCTTTTTGAGTCATCCAGACACATTTACACTTCCAAGAAACTTCCAGTCGAGAAGTGGTAACTCTGTCATTACACTGAAAATCACACCCTTACATTAGTGGACCTAGCAGAGAACAAAGGAGTTAGTTTTATGTATTTGAAAAAGTTAATGAGGTATTGTTGGAGAAATATCTTTCTTAATTTTTTGTGAAAGCCATTCACAAAATAAACAGTAACGTGTACGTGCAAATAAGCAGGATTTAAGAATGGGTATAGACATTCTGAAAGCATATACTTTTTTTTTCTAGCATATAAGCATTGAATATTAAATAGTACTTACTGAAATGATTGTGTGAAAATATTTCGACAAACTTCAGAAAAAGAGACGATGCTGATTTGATTTACGTAATTATGTTAAACATCGGAAGGATAATTGCCATGTTATTTGATGAGTTATTTTGTAAAGAGCAACCTAAAATAAGCTTATTATACGGTATTGTTTCTGCTCTGAGACTTTTTAAAGTTATCCACAGATATTCATAGTTACTGGAAAAAACTAACACTTGGGAAATGAAAACATTTATAAAAATTGCTGCAGAGGTACTTTTGGCATGAGTCTTCATGCCAGTAGTCATGAACAATAGGAGCACCCAGAAATGGTAATATTGTAGACCTATAATGAAGTGAAAGGCAAATGTTAGATAGAATGGCAGAGAAAAAGTTAAATAAAATCAGATATAAACTCCAACATCCAGTGCCTGCACCCAGTTTACTAAACGAAGAATAATCCCCATTGATCACCAAAGCATCGTTGACTCTGCCCCTCACAACGTCTGTAGCATCTAAAAGGAGCCTGATAGATTTGAACAGCTATCTAGGGCAAGAGCTACTCACTCATCAAAATTAATGCCTCCTAAATGGCTTTGAAAAATTCACCCTTGACAATCATTATACGGAATGCATAATATACATAGAGCTGCACATAAAAATGATAATGCCCTATTTTATTCTAAGCGAAAGGTTAAAACATGACCTCTCATTTTACATAAAACAATTTACAAAACTGTTATTTGATTAAAAGACTACTTAACATCATCTATGTCTAATTTAGTGTGGTTTAAATTTCCCAGAACAATAAATATGAAGATCAAATAAGCTGAATAATCAAGGAGTGTTTTTTGTCAGAACACCCAAACCACCCTTAACTGCATCAGCTGATGTAGCTCAGGCTCTTATTTTTCTTACTGTTTCTGATTTCATGGCATGGCCAGACATCCTCATCCAGACCCAGGCCAAGGATTAAACCATTCCTGCCCTCACTAATGTATCTCCTCAGCTCTGTTTGAAAAGGGGACATGGTGTGCTGTCACAGATGGAGTCACGCACTTCACTCATAAGAGAGAAGCAACAATATACTTTATTCATGTAAAACAGTGACTTAAAGTTCAACAGTAAATGTGACAGTGGTTTAACAAGATTCAATGGCAAGGTACACTTGATTATTTACTGCATAGAGGACAAGGTCAGACTACACTGTCACAGAGACCCTCCCACTGAGTCATGAGGCTCAAAAAGGACCCCCTTGCTTTCTAAACTCCTTCTCAGAGAAGAGTCTAGGTGCAGCTGGATCCAATCCTAGTCCCAGACTTGGTCAATGCTGAAAGGTATATACATAAGCAATCAATCTTTTATATCACTTAGCAAAGATTTCAAAGTTTAGCATGCTATTAGTCACTTACTGAGAATCTGTTGCAGCAAGGAATCTCTCAACCTCGAGGAGTAACCTTGAGAGATGTCCCTACTCAAGGGGAGATCCTGACCTGCAGCCTGCTGCTGTGCAGGAGAGCTCAACGGGCTCTTGGGCTGCTCACTATTTATGGGAGTAAGATGATCGACTCTGTCACATTTGCATACCAGCCACTGATGTTAGTTTCTTCCAAACTTGGCTTGAGTTGGACATCGACCAGCACTACGGTTCGGTGGGCTCATTGCTCAAATTAGCCATTGGCTATTGTGTCTTTATCTGTCTCCAAATCCACTTTGAGCCAGGTGCAGCCATCACAACCAGATGCATCCATTTCCACTGCCACTGGTGGTTATCACTTGAGCAGGGTTACAGGTAAAGGTCAGGGTGCGACGGGGATGGGGAGGGAGCACACCGTCACATGTGCCACCCTTAAGATGTGCAAGGCAGAACAGTATAGCTGAAATTACTGTGTTTACCTCAAGTAGCGAAAGAAGTGCTCCCACCATCTACTTCTACTAGCAAAGCTATGAAAATTTCCAACACACCTTACAGGGTGAGGAGGGATGGTATAATTTTTAAGCAGCACACCATCTTGGAAATGAAGCGGTTTAGGTGAGCGGAGCTTAATTCAGGCACGCTGCTTGGCAAATACACTTTGCTGCTTCCACAGTAGGTTCAGATCAGAACTCTTTGCATGAGGCAGAACTAGCAGGGATGTCAGGGACTTTATGCAGACTTCTGCACCCCATTCTTACAATCAAAAGTGCCAGGAAGCACAGCGTGGGGAGGCTCTGCATGGGGTGACTGAGGTCAGCTGAGATTTCTCAAATCAGCCATGCCACCTCTGAGGTTTTCAAAACCTCCCTGAAGCTTGTTTCTTCAGCTTATTCCCTTGCAACTCCGTGTCCAAGAGTTCACTAAAGCAGGTGCAGTTGCACAGCAGTGCAAAGATCCAGCTTGTGGTTGGTGCTTCATCTGCCTCCACACTTATCTTTGAGAGCACTGAGGAGCAGATAAAAAGGAGGCAGCCTACATCTAGTGCAGCTTATGTTGCACTGGATCTGAACCAAGCTGTTGGGACACCACTGTTGTAGGAGGGTTTATTTACTTGGCTCAAGGATGGGCCTGAGCTGGCCATTTGTGTTTGCTCCAGTAACTCTCCTAAGTAAATCCACACCTGATTTCATGAGAACTTCTATAGTCATGTTCTTTGTCTCCATCGGTTTATCCAACTACTCAATTCAGTACGGCCAATTTTACACAATTTTCCCCAATTTTCACTACAGCTGAAACACCTGAGTATTCACCGTTACCATACCATAGACAAATGACTCCCTTTTACAGCACCTTAATGCCAATCATAGGACTTAGAAGAATAAAGCAGCAATCCTTCCCTTGGTTGTTTCCAAAGCTGAATGCATTATCTTCTATTAGAAATCATGCAAAACTATGGCGTAAAAAGATGGGATGCAAACAGCAACCTTCAGTGCAATATACAGCATGCAATGACATTGGTCTTTATTGCAGTTGTCATTTATGAATGTATTGATCTTAGACTTTCATTAATTTCAATGAAAATATCCTGTGTTCAAGAAATGAAAGATACATAGAAGTTTTAATTTGCTCATTGCCAATCAACTTTATCAAATCTTAATATCAACTGCAGCTGAAAAAATGCATGCAAAATTCAATTACCAGGGAAAGTAACCATGCTAGATTCTGAAGTTTTATTTGCTAGTGTCCATAAATAAGAATATTTTCAGCAAACAAAAATCCAATGTGCTTATCACAACTCAATTAGTTTGTTTTCATACTCCCATAGATATTTCCCCCTATGAAGTAAGATTCTTACTGTTTTATTTGTTCCTGTCACTATATCTTTTTCTTTTTTCAGATAAACTCAATTAGGAATTTTTTTTCCTACTCATTATAGCTAATTTTCTTTGTTAGCTTAGAATTTGAGCTCATGCTTGAATCTGAAGAGAACCATCTGGATCACATGCCTGGAGAACTGAAGCATGAGGATGAGAGGGGGAAAAGGAAGGAACTTTCTCGAGCTTCAGACAGTGTTTGCTTTAATTTCTCTCTCTCACCACAGCTATATTCTGTTGCAGTAAAACAAAGTACTCATAGGAAAACAGAAATGGTAAAATCATGTACTTCTAAAAATTACTAACAGGTTCTAGATATAACTACAAGCACACAAAAAACCCTCATTCAGAATACTGAGCCAGGAAAACTAAAGCTTTCACCATTTACTGGCAACATGGCACAAGAGAAATCACAAGTTTGAACAAAATTTTCAAAAGATAATAGTCCCACAACATTGATTGAGAGGAGAACTAGATTTTATTTTTTTTTTTTAGAGAGAATAAAAATAATCTGAAAGCTTTCCGCAGTTCAGAGAGTAAACAGGAAAATGAAACACCCTTGAAAAGTGATATTTCAAATGAAATTTTGTTTTCAATGGACTAAGATTTTATTTTTAAACTAATTAAAATGTCATTACCTCATTGAAAATCCTTTCAGCTTTTTGAGTAAAGTAACACACAACTTCTCAAAACAGAAAAGAGCTGTTTCAAAGCAAAATATCCTGTTCTATAAACATCAAAATGGAATGCAAATGAATTGTTTTATTTTGCTGGGCTTTTGTCTCAACAAGAATTCACTGACATGGGTATGCTTCCACAAAACATCTGGCTTTAACAAAAACATTTTTAAATGAAAAACCTTCTGACCAAAAATTTCTGATTAATGTTAATCATACTGTCTTTAAGAGAAAATGAAATGAACAATCAGCTACATCCCAGATTTTCAGATTTATATAGACACCTAGATACACAGATAGTCCCCAGCTGGAATATTTTAAAGTAAGTATATGTATACATTGCCTTTGAAAAGTAGAAATAGCCTTCTAATCCTTTCAGATACTTTTGAGAAATAATTTAAATCTAATTTTTCTGTCACATTTTGAACTATCCTTGTTTCCTTCTTTCTCAGAGAATATGCAGAAAATTCTCATTGTAAGGCTCAACAGCTTATTTTTTTAGTTATATTTTATTTAAAGAAAAATTGTTTGGGGAAATTCTGGCAACTATTTCCCAGAACAGAAGGTAGGAAAGCTTCACCATTCATGTTGGACTGTGTTTTGTCATTCCTACTTGACTACACAGAGTCACATCAGTAGCTGGACTAATGGATCATTAGGGAAGGATTGGGATATTAGCACGGTTGGCTCTGCTCTACTCTTGGCTGCCTTGTTTGTTCTAAACAAGAAATCCATCTGTTGTTATTTTCCAGAACTTAGAGGAGGAACTAATAACCAGAGCTAGGGAGCTGCAGTTGCCACAAACCCCCTGGCTGGACTAAGCTGGCTGCTCTCATGTCATCCCAATTCCTGGCAACTGCTAGCGTCTCTAGAACAGCCGGCTCTCTTCATCTATCTAGGTCTAGCTTTCATTTCTGCAATATTTCAGACCACCTCAATATTTCTGAATGCAGTATGTTAGTCAACACTGTGCTATAGTATAACAAATACCAGAGAAATTGAAGCAGCACAAAAAAGCAGAGGAAACCAAAAGAGGGTGTGTATATAACTATTCTAGCCAAGTTTCAGGAAGAAATAGCCACAGGCTTGATTTACCTCACTGGCCTGTATACCTTAGTACATAGGTCAGCCATGTTATTCACATCTCATTTTCATTCCGCTGGTCTGCACAGCTCCACCATTTCAGTGTTTGCAATCTTGGTTTGGACAAATCAGTACACCTACTCATATCTGCACCAGCCATCGTAACCCAACATCTCTGCATTCAGCCTGCCCAGTCCCACCAGAGGCATGTTATCACCTCATCATGTGTTCTTTCATTTGCATTCACTTGCCTTTCTCAAGATAAGAGTTACATGGTCACCAGCAACTGGAACAAATCTTGAGTAGGCTCTGTGCCTCCCTGCTATCTGGGGGAGAATCTCTGCGCTGCCGTGCGGAGGATGCCATGCCAGAGGTGCTTTAGCTTACCAAGCTGATGGGTTAAGAGCACTTCTGCACGTGGGTCAGGAATGGACAGATGTTCTCCGAGAATACAAAGAACCACAGAACAGTAGGGGTTGGAAGGGACCTCCAGAGAACATCTAGTCCAACCCTCCCACTAAAGCAGGATCACTTAGAGCGGGTTGCACAGAAATGCATCCAGGCAGGTTTTGAATATCTTCAGAGAAGGAGACTCCACAACCTCTCTGGGCAACCTGTTCCAGTGCTCGGTCACCCTCAAAGTGAAGATTTTCCTCATATTGAGATGGAACTTCCTGTGCTCCAGTTTGTATCCATTGCCCCTTGTCCTGTCACTGGCCACCACTGAAAAGAGTCTGGCCCCATCCTCTTGACACCCACCCTTCAGATAATGATAAGCATTGGTAAGATCCCCTCAGTCTTCTCTTCTCCAGGCTAAACAGACCCAGCTCTTTCAGTCTTTCCTCATGAGAGATGCTCCAGTCCCCTAATCATCTTTGTAGCCCTTCACTGGACTCTCTCCAGTAGTTCCCTTTCTTGAACTGGGGAGCCTGGAACTGGACACAGTACTCCAGATGAGTACTCCAGTACTCCACTCTGAAATGTTTCACAGAGAAAGGCTGCTAAGAGACATACCAAGGGCTCAGGATTTCAAGTGCCAAAATAGTCCCTAACTGCAGTTCCTTTATGAATGCAACTACATGGGTATGGCTCAACATTGCAGATGCTCACACTCCCAGGTAACAGCAACAAAGAAATTAAAAAACAGAGTTTGCAGTTTGTCAGACAAAATGGTAAGGTATAACTTAGGTGCTAAAAGCCATCACTACCACAGTAACCACTAGAAGCAAGCAAGCAGCGCAGAGTACCTGGGATCTCAGCAGTGCTGCAGACCACAGACTCATCTATGACTTGCCGTAACCACCTCCAGCCCTATCGCAGCACAGCAGCTTCACCAAGAGTTACAGTCCTTGTAGGCCTTCATAAGATTGTTACCTGCTCTACTCTACATCGTCTGCTGCAAAGGATGGCCTCTCCTGATCAGAAATGATGCTGTTAGGTCCCTTTTGCACTGACCCAGCCCTTTTACACAAACCTCTGCAAAGCCATGAGAGCAAGAACCCCATTCTGAAATGGATAGCAACAGCTGAAAAAAGTTGACTGCATAAATAGAGCATAGTCATACCCACATTGCTTGGATTTATATCTCCACAAAAACAATCCTCTGTCTCCTGCCCTTTTCTTATATACACGCTCCATTTACTTTTTTTTTTTTTAATATATGCACCAGAAGTTTCACATCTACATTTTAAAATCTGACAGACTATTTGCAGTGTCCCTTGATACCAAAATAAACACCGTAATAGTTGACGAGATTAGGCAAGTCAGCAAGTTTTCAATATTGCTGGAAAATAAAATGTATTTTTTCCCTGTAAGATCATGAAAACAACCAGGAGAGATGGATGGATTAGCTAATGCTATTATTAGAAAACAAGGCTAATGGTTCTTGTACTAATTAGTTCCCTATCGAGACTACCTTAACACATTTGTTCTGCTTGATACAGTTTAGTTACTCATCAGCTAGCCTTCAGTGATGCAGGTTTTGTTTCTTTACTTCATAGCTTCTGAATAGCTCTGATTAGAACTTGGCCTGATTTTCACCTGGGATAGAGTCAATTTTCGCCAGAAGCTGGGAGGAGAGACAGCCAGGAGAACTGACCCAAACTAGCCAAAGGGTTATTCCTTCCCCATGCCGCAAGTCCCCCTTGCTGAGCACAAGATGGGCTCTGCATCAGTGCTCCTGGGGACATCCTGCCTCCCCTCCTCCAGCCCACCCCTACACCCCTCTGGTTTCAGGAGGCAGTTGCTCTCATCATCCTCCTTTGACTTGGGGGCCTTCCTCTTCATGGCCACCACACTGCAGATTGGTGCCAAGAGCTCCTGTGCCAACCCTAAGGAAAAAGCAGGAGCAGGCGTTGACCCCAGCACCTCTCGAGGAGCCTGGGAGTCTCCTTGAGGGACTCCTGTGACAAGGGAAGGGTGTCCCCAGGGCTCACGAGTCAGAATGCCTCTGCACAGCCCTTGGGGCTTCACTGTCACAGCCAGCACCTGCCCACCCCACATCCCACTGCTGCTGAAATGCCCTCACCAGGCCAATTCTAGCCTCACACTCTCGCCCAAAGCAAGGCTCCCTCCAGCACCCCCAGCCTCTGTGGCTCCTGCTCTCTCCCTGTCCTCATCTTCCCCAGCCCTCCACAGCCTCCTTGGCCCCATCGAGCTCTGGGCAGCACCTGGGTGAGCTGGAGGAGGGTGGGCAGGGAGCAGAGGCTCATTCTGCTCCGTCCCCAAGAGCTTTCCCTGGCACTTAAGCTTGTCCCAGGCCAGGCCAGGCCAGGAGCAGACTGACATGGCAGAGCCCAGCAGAATTAGCCCAAGCCCTGGTCCCTACCCAGCTGCCAGGGCCACATGCAGATACTCAGACACCAGCAATCTGCTCTCCCCTTGTCATCCATGGACTTCATCTCCCAGGACATCATCCCTCACCTCTGGCTCAGCCCACACAGCCTCCTGGGAGCCAGCAGGGCCAGGACACATGCCAGGGCTGGCCATCACCACCATTGCCAGACATCTTCATAGCCGGCTGTACATGTTGTGACTCCTGGAGTCCTTTGCTGAGAGAAATGGGCCTGGGCAAAGCCCCAGAAGCCCTCTCCGTTGCTTGGAGGAGCCTGTAGTCAGTGCCACCAGATCTGGGGCATCCCTCCTCCCCTGGAAGCTCAGATCTCCCCTAGGAGAGCTCTGGCTCCTCAACACCTCCCCTCCGCTTCTTTGCAAGGCTTTCAGAGACCTGGCCAGACCCTACTGAGGCATTCACCTCCACCAAAGATGTGGGGAATTGCTCTTTTGGAGACTGACCCCTCCTCTTCCCACTGCTCCCTGCCTCCCCAGTACAGGCACCAGCTGGCATCACAGCCCGGATGCGTTTGCTGCAGTGCTTCCTCCTCATCCCAAACTGGCTTTTTGCAAGAGAAGGAGGGAAAAGACATGAGCCTCCCCCAGCCCTGCCCTTGCTCAGCAAGCACCTCTCCTGGAGCTGGGACAAGTTTTGTGGCCCCCCATCTCCTCTCTCCTCCAGGCAGCCTGTCTCCTTAGGGACAGCCTGGCTGCAGGGACCACATGCCCTGGGGCCATTCCCCTCTCATGTGTGGTGGGAGAGAAGAAAAAAAAAAAAAAAAAAAAAAAAAAAAAAAAAACCACAACATGTTAGGTACAAAGATCCTCATGTGCATCATCTCAGGAAGAAATGTCTCCTGGCTATTTTGGTGGGGACAAGCAAAAAAAGGTTCATCCCCACCTGGGGAGCTTAGTCTCTCTCCAACATTCATAGCCACCTGACATTTTTGAGGAAGAGGGACAACTGAAAGGAGCAGAACTCTGCTCTGCCATGTCCTTGAGACACATTTTTCCTCCCATTATACCAGACATTTCTGTTTAAAAATAGTAGAGGCAACATCCTGTTAATAGAGATGAACATCTGTAGATGAAGAGTTTGTCTACAGCATGCAGGTCTATTTGGAGAAGTCACTCTCAAGTAAAACAGTGTATGAGTTTCCAGCGCATTTTTTGTTTTGTATGATCTGCCCATGAGAACAATCTTAGTAAACAGCACACTTATGAGACCACTAAATGAAGTTGCACATACTACTTGACAAAAACACTTCAGTGCAAAGTTGTTCATACATTGCAAGTTTACATTTTAGGAATTGTAAATAAGCTCTTTGCCACACTGTATCACTATTAAACAAATCAGGAAAAGCTGATAAATAACAGGTCAGTCACACCATTCTAGTTTTCATAAACATGGGGGAAAAGCAATGGCAAGGGAGTGAGTATTTGTCATTCTTCTGTAGCTTGTAGCCTTAACTCAAAACTTAGCCAAATTCCTTTCACTGAATTTAATGATTCGGGGGG
>VXBL01000617.1:977653-1006205 GCA_013400195.1 Aramus guarauna
GGGGGGGAAGATGACTGCAATTCAATTAAGAATCTCAGCCAGAAGAGAACCCAGGCTTGCAGCTCTGAAAATGCCTGATGCCTGCTTTCCTTTCATCAGAGCTGACAAAGCCTTGCGCTGGAAGGTCACAACCTCACTTGCTACTCTACACTTGGAGTCCTGGGTTTTTTTCCTCTCAGAGTGAAAGCACTTTACCTTTTTCACTCTCTTCAGACAAAGCATTGTGTCCATTTGAGAATCGGGCAAAAAAGGACAAAGAGGAGGAATGTCTCATGAAGTGAGGTGTGGCCACTTCTCAGCTTTTCTGTTTGAAACCCAACAGAGAGCAATGATAAGCCTTTTCCTTTTGCAACAAAAAGAATTTACTGACTCAGTAGAGTGACGAAAGAGAAACATGCTGTAAAATACAACTGCTGGGAACAGTTAAAAGGTTCCACACAGTTTGCCTTCCTTTTCTGAATGCCTCATTTTATAGAAAAGTATCTCAAAACCAAGAGAGAAAAAAAAAATCGACAGGAAAGGAGCTGTTATTCATCGCTTACGCCGCTTACTATCTGTGGTACTGCATATGTGTATACATGTATATAGGGGTGTGCTTGTGCACATGTTCATATACGTGTATGTTTACAATATTAGTTATGTTACATAAGTGCTTGTGAGATACGATAATCTTGGTTATCATTTTATACTAACAAGAACTGTATATAGCATTTCAAAAAGTGAGGGAACAATACTGTCGATTAAAGCAGAGGCGTTAGAGAACACCAGTATACCGTAATACCTCCTCACAACTGCTACCAGAGCCAGAGGCTGCAGAGAACAGCAGAACTGTTCCACTACAGATCACAGACTGCCATCTTCTGGTGCTCTTAAAGTCATGCTTTGTAACAGTTGTCTGTTGAAGGTGACTCAAAACATTACCTTTATTCACACTGACTTTTTCAGAGCACATTTTGCAAGCACATTTATTGCAGTATTTTTTTTTTTTCCTGATATTCCACGAAATGACTCAGGTTGCATCTATATTGCTTTTCAAGGTTTGGTCTGTTGCCAACTCAAATCCAAATCCAATCGGTGTCTAAGCCAGCCCCGTACTCAAGCACTGACTTGAGGCTTGGGTTGGGATGGAAGACAGAACAGGTAACTTGAGCTAATATTCTTTCTACCTAGGAATGCTCTTACCTTAAGCATAATAGATGACCCAGTGTCATGGTTTAACCCCAGCCAGCAGCTAAGCACCACGCAGCCACTCACTCACTCTCCTCTGCTTGGGATGGAAGAGAAAATTTGAAGAGTGAAAGTGAGAAAACTCATGGGTTGAGATAAAGACAATTTAATAGGTAAAGCAAAAGCCACGCAAAAATCAAAGCAAGACAAGGAATTCATTCCCCACTTCCCATCGGCAGGCAGGTGTTCAGCCACCCCGAGGAAAACAGGGCTCCACCACGCATAATGGTTACTTGGGAAGACAAACGCCATGACTCTGAAAATCCTCCCCTTCCTTCTCCTTTCCCCAGCTTTATATGCTGAGCATGATGTCATATGGTACGGAATATCCCTTTGGTCAGTTGGGGTCAGCTGTCCCAGCTGTGTCCCCTCCCAACTCCTTGTGCTCCCAGCCTACTCACTGGTAGGGTGGAGTGTCCCAGCAGAAAAGGCCTTGACTCTGTGTAAGCACTGCCCAGCAGTAACGGAAACATCTCTGTGTTATCAACACTATTTTCAGCATAAATCCAAAATGTAGCCCCATACTAGCTACTATGAAGAAAATTAATTCTATCCCAACCAAAACCAGCACAGCCAGGTATACCATGGCTCACCATACCAGCCAAGACCACCTGATGTTCCATCTGCCCTTGTGGCAATGGTACACAGACAGCGTTACAAAAAAATGACAGTCGGAGTGTCCCATATTGAGAAACACCTTCGATGTTCAGTCACAGGCAGCCTTTGCTCAGTAATGTCAATGTTGCACCATGTGGGCGTTATACCAGTCCTGCATCCTACTTCTCACAGTGTGCTCATACAGAGTTCAAGGCATGTTTAAGGTCAGGCTGGAATATGGCTTTGGCTCAGCCTTATAAAATGCAGTGCAGGTATAGCATATACATAAACAATGTGAAAAAATTAGCATATTAGAAGCACATTACCCACAGATTTCTTATTCCCTTCCACTGGGTTGTATAGCATTTGTTTTAATTTGCTGAAAATGACAAATCTGCCATCATTTGACCCAGCCTTCAAAACAAAATACATTTCTGAGATACGTTCCTTAGGGAAAAAGTGTTGAGATAAAAATAATACAGAAACTAAGATTGGATTCATCTCCCTAACCACTCAAAAAGAAAAATTTTCATATGCACGCTTGGAAAGGCAAGACTAAAACCTGGTTGCTCTGCTCTAAAACTACTGTGTAGTGAGAATCCCATAGCAGCAGCCATAAGATTAACCTTCTCTATGCAATATAGTTTCCAGTCTTCCCTCACTTGAACAAAGCCAGCAGTGCATTATAATTTACTGCATTCTTTCAGCCAAAGAAAAGTAAACTGAAACACCACAAGCTCAGATATAACGATAGACCACTTGCACTCATTACAGTTTGACAAAGAGGTTTCCCAAATTACCTTTAAAACTCTCGAGTTTTCTTCTAAAGAGCAGCATCTTTCCTGTAAGGCTTGTTTTCTACCATAGCCATGCAGAATTTGGTTCCCTTTTACTCATTTTTCACTTTTGCTGTTATGGCAATCTTGTACAGCATCTTCTCAGCCATACAGTCCTCGGCACAAGCTCAGAATTCATTTTCTGAAGTGACTGCATTTCTGGTATATGTGGCCAGTTGGGAAGGACTTGTATTTTTTGTCAGGTATGCGGTCCCAAAACCCTGCTTCTCAATACAATACAACCCCACCAATACACCCAAACTATCTGAAACTCAGAAGAGCGGCTGGTGCTGGAGTTCAGCTGAGAACGCAACTTTTTCATTTGCTTTTTTTCTGGTTTATTTACCATCATTCAAGTTCTCAGTTTGTCACTTTAATGTCAATTTTCTTTATTATCATCCTTCTCTGTAAGATACAAACAGCTAGGTACATCTTGTTCATGATAGCTCCGATATTTTTCAGCAATTATTTTAAAATTTACTTTAAAATAACCTTTTCTCTATTTATTTTACAAAGGTGGAGATCTTGAAGCCATGGGAAAGTCAATGACATGCATCATTTACAATTTCTGAAATAAACTGCAAAATTTGAGCCCCTACTTTTCTCTCACACGCTACCCACCTCTCTGTCACTGATTGACACGTTATCTCTCAGACCAGATTATTAAACTAGATATATACTACAGCTATGCAGGTGGTTTTTTGACTTGAATTGTAAATAAATTAATCTGATAAAAACTAAGTCCTGATCAATAAGTTTAAGCAAAAGTCTGCTGCAAAACAACTGCAAAAAGAAACCAAACCAACTTCCCCAAACTTATAAACTAGTTTTCCTGATTGTTTCAAAAAGTATCACTTTCCTTTGCTTTTCAATGGAGGTAATGAAAGATCTGCTTAATTATCATTTTGGTAGCACAGCCCATCCAAAAATTATAAAATATTGAAAGAAAATGCTTTAACATTCATTGGATAGATGCATGTATATAACTTACTAGTCTGTGAAAGATTATTCATAACTTCCTATTCCCTTATTTGGCTTCAAATGAAAATATTTGCTTTGGTCCTTTACTTTTTATTAAAAAAAATCTACTGCATTCTCTATTAATCAAACAGTATTACCTGTTTCCTAGTAATGCACGTGTTACCAGTATTTTAAAGAGGGAGCAAAAACCTGGATGTAACTGAGGTTCCTTAGTAACTCTAGGGTTTTTTAACTACAGTCTATCAAAAGATTTTCTAGAAAAAGAGAATGAAAGGAAATAAATGCAGGAAAAAATAAAGCTCAGATTATCATATTTTAAAGCCAAAAAGAACTAATACCATCACATAGCAAGGGACAAGAGCTTCTCTTAAACTGCATTTGTGAAGCAAAATCCCTCTGATAATGCCTAGTACAAAAATTTACTTGACATATTATTAGCAATGGAGGTAACCTCAGAGTTTAACACCTGTCCCATATTGGGTTGGGCAAAATTCAGCATGCCATAAATCTACCATAGTCCCTACCAACAGGAAAGTTCAAGTGCTACTGTTCAGCCTGTAAAAGGCAATTGCAATTTATTAGTGAACAGTGATTCTTAGAGTCACTAATGACTCTATTAATCTTTTTCCTTTTTGTTTTTAAAAACATGAAAGAAGTGCTATTATACAAAAATATTTCCAACTACTTTTAAAAGCCTTTAGAAAATACAAAATTTCTTTTAGGTCAGAAAGGAAATTTAAAAGAAAGATTTGAATTAAAAAAGAAGCCAATAATCTATTTTTCAAAGAATACAGTAAGTTTTGATCATGCAACTTGAAATTTTAATGTTCTATTGTGCAAATAAATTCTCCATCCACTTCCCATTGTATTTAAAAAGCATCTAACATGGTCCCTGAATTGTGAGTGAGAGTGATGCTAAATGATGAAACTGGAAATACAATGGGAAACCAGCCATAATAGATGAAAAGCTCTAAAAATTTAACTCCACGCAGGCAACCACAGGATTAATAAATATTCAGTTCTTAAGAATTAAAAAAAAAAAAAAATAGATCTAAACCATCCAGAATAAAAAAAAAATTACAAGCAGAAGAGTGATTACAATAGCCCATATTAAAGTCACGTCACTATCAATAGTGAGTCATAACTGATTGTATCTGGCTTCAGTTTTTAAATGTGAAGATAAAAATCTTTTAAGTGTCCATTTCTGTTTGACGTTCAAGAGAAAAATCTACAGTGAATATCATAAGAAAAGGACCCAAGGAAAAGGTTTGACCTCTCTTCATTCTGATTTAAGTTTGATGATGCACTATACATGATGAGGGTACCACTACCTCACAACCCATCAGCAGGTAATTCATAAGGAGGTCAAAGAAAGGAAAAGGCCATAGAATCATGCATAATTTAGCAATTTCATCAATAAACAATTCTTCTGATAATAAAAAAGAGCCCTGAAAGAGGCGTATGAGAAGGAGAAAGGGAACAAAAATACCAACAACACCATCTTGCAAGCAAACTTCAACTTTTGGTGCATACAGGAAACTAGGTAAAAAATTCCCCAATTTGCATCAACAACAATAATAATCATGCATGGAAATACAGACACACTTATATTTATACTTTGTACATTACACTTGATCCAGTTGGGTAGGTGATACTGCAAAAATAAATAAGGGAAATAAGAAAAAAATAAGAGGGCAAAACCAGTAAATAATTATTCAATCACCTTGGACTTCACAACTTAGCTTTAGTAACATAAAAAACATCAAAGGCACAAAAGTAAAACCTCTGAAGAGTAAAACTCTTTACAGAAACATGTAGCTAAAATGATTTAATCAGACCTGACATAGTTGTTGTGATTCTGCAATCCCGTAATAGTCACGAAGAATTTCTCCCTATTGTGTGTGGCAGTCTACCAGATTTTTTTTTTATTATTATTATTCTGGAGTGGTGAAACTAATGCTTCTAGAAGCTATTACTAGCAATTCATATTTCAAATTACTGGAGAACAGAAGAAATTGGGTTTTGATCATCCCATGGTCACATATTTTAAGAAAAACTGTCATTCCAAATACATTTGTAGTAATACTATAATGTATAATACTAGAAAGAAATATTAATATGCAACATCCTAGAATGTCTAGAAATATTTTATTGTTTATATCTATAAACAGTAGTTTTTAAACATGAGACTAATAATAAATAAACAGAAACTAAATACTGAATTTTTTTAACTTGTTTTAACTTTCATACATGTTAACTATAATGCATGCTTTCTAGTCAACCTTATCACCACAGGTCTTGCAATTGCAAAGTCTCATCATGTTAGATATTAAAAACAAAACGAGAGGATAGTCAGAGAGAGTAGGGATGGAGTCAAATGCTTTGAGTTATCTGCTCTTAGCTGTGATATTCTGAATTTCCTTTCCACAGTACTTTTTTCTTTCAACCCAAATATTACAAGGTGACAAGCACAGGAATTTTTACAATGTAATGTGGTATTACAAATGCAAAAATTTAGATACCAGAACAAAGCTAGAATTCCAGCCACTGTCTATCACATTGGTTAAACATACCCTGCATAGGTATGCAAGAACCGATATTTTTACAGAAATAGTGTATAGCAATGTGTTAAGTTCTCATAGAAAATAAAATTCAATTCTTTGAGACAAAGCAATGACTCTCTTGCTTTCATCTCAATAGCACATAAACAATAAAAAAACCCCATCACTTAATTCTAGGAGTACCAGAAAAAGTCAGTTATAAAGTTAAATGAACCAATGTAGCTCTTTGATACTAATTTTATATAAATTAGATTATTTAATTTTTATTTTATTCTCGATTATTCTCTACTATCTAGGGATTATTCTACATTCAGAACATTAGGTAATTACAGGCTCATTTCAGTGTACGTTAGGTCTATTTTTTTGTGAAGGTGCCTCTCACCTTTTCCTTTTGCACTTTTTCAAGAGGCAAATTTATAGCTTTTTACAAGTAAGCCTCAATTGAAATTACACATACAATTCCTATATCACTAAGTGCCATTTATGCCTTTAGAAATCTTTCCACTGTCTGAAACCACAGGACTTGCATGCTTGCATGCTGAATAAGACCTTAACATTCCTTCTTCTTCTTTATTCTGAGACAAAAACATCTGGTTTGCTTCATCCTTTTGCTATTGCTGTGGTCTAACCTGGCCAGCAGCTAAAACCACCACACAGCTGTTCACTCACTCCTCCCAGTGGGATGGGGGGAGAGAATTGAAAAGGAGAAAAAAAAAAAAAAGTAAAACTTGTGGGTTGATATAAAGACAATCTAACAGGACAGAAAAGAAAGACAGTAATAATAAAACTTAAATAATAATAATAAAGATAAAATAATATATAAAAACAAGTGATGCACAGCACAACTGCTTACCAACCAAAGCTGATACTCTGCTAGTTCTCGAGCTGAAATGCCTCCCAGTCCACCCCAGTTATATACAGAGCATGACATCATATGGTATGGAATATCCCTTTGGCCAGTTTGGGTCAGCAGTCCTGGCTGAGTCCCCTCCCAGCTTCTTGTGCACCCCTACCTTCTCATTAGCAGGGCAGTATGAGAAACTGAAAAGTCCTTGACTGCTTGGGCAACAATTAAAACATCAGTGTGATATTAACATTATTCTCATCCTAAATCCAAAACACAGTGCTATACCAGCTACTAGAAAGAAAATTAACTCTATCCCTGCCAAAACCAGGACAGCTATCTTCACCGTACTATCCCAAACCTGGGGGATTAATTTAGTACATGGGTAGGGCTTGACAATTTTTCAATGTTGGTCACATAGATTTACATTTCAATCTCCATGTTTAGGTGAGAGCCTGTTCTTAAATCCACTCTTATAGCTTAGAACACAAACCTACAATCTATGCATTTTTACCTGCCTCTTCAAGCTGGCACAGTGTAATATACCTAAGTGGAAGCATGTAGCCTCAACTTTTTTCCTGACAAAGTGAATCACATCTTTCTCAAATTTCAGTTCTTGGAGTAGTTCTCACACACTGGAACAGACAGACCTTGCACAATGGCTTTCTCCTACCACATGAGTGACAGGGAATAGGAAATCTTACAAAGACGTATGGAAAGAAGATCAGGAAGAAAGTGAGACCTAATTAGCAATCACAAGAATTTGACCTATCTTATAATTTTTGTTTCCCAGATGGTCCAGGTGACATATAATTAGCATCTTACTAAGGATTTATATTTGGGTGGGGGAAGGGGAGTATAGTCTCTTTTATCCTTCTATAACCAATACAGTTGAGGTCTTTTGCCTATAAATTCCTCTTTTCTGTCCTTCATTTTGCACACCACACAATCAATTATCTCTACACACTAACAAATAAAGAACAGTTTATAACTCATAAAAATTAAATGTGGCATTCTATTCTTAAATAACTCTGTCTAGTTTTGCACAATCAAGGTAATTATATTATTGAGGAGAACAAAATGTGAGTAGAATATAAAAAAATGAAGATAAGTGATACATTTTTCTTGCATCTTGGACTTTTTTAATTAGAGTTCTGAGAAATCTGTAAATAAAACCCAAGTGGTATGAGAACTGGTATCTTTTCACATGGCATCAATCTGTTCTTGAATGCTGATTGCTTGCTTGTAGTCTTCTACAGCCTCTTTATTGAAACCCAATTTACCACGAATATCAGCTCTAAATTTATACATCAAAGCATCATTAGGCTGGATTGACAATGCTGTAAAAATAAGAAGTAAAATGTTAGGCTTTTTTTTCCCCCAAATATTATCACATGATTATAAAGAGAAGCATCATTCAAAACCTTCAGCCAATGCTCCAATTCTCCTCCAGACATGCTCTCACAAGAGAAGGTATGTTACATACATCTACTTTACATCAAGAGGTAGGAAACTTTGTTATGTTATTTATACTTTCAATTTTTTTTTTCCTCTTTTTGATGCCATTTATTAATGCCACTTTAATTTTGCCCCAACAGCAGGAACTATGCTTTCCTCTGAAAAACAAACAAAACCTTAGAGAACAAAACTACCACTATCCAGCTTCTGGAACATGGCAAAGAACCCAATATCTTATTCAGTTTCTCCACTGTGTAAAAAGGATTTAGGTACTTGATGGAAAGCTTAATCTGCTGGTTTTAAATTCTACCTTAGATAGAAATTTTTCCAAAAATTCAATCAGCTCTCTCGTCTAGTCAATTTTCACCACCCACCACTATGAACACATCAGTCATGAAAGCCATGAAGCAGAAGCACTATTTTAACAAATTCCACTGTAAAAGTAAACTAATTTCTAATAAATAAATAAATAAATCTAAAGAGCGTTGTCCTTTCAGGAAAGATCATTACCTATGCAATCAAGTCTTGTCAAATCAAAGTTGCATTACTAATTTTTGTTTCAATAAAATTAATAAAAACTAAACATAGGTTTAGTTACCAGAAAAAGTTTGCCTGTTTTCTAGGCACCTAGATATCTCAAGACACACACAAAAACTCACAAAAATTTTTCAGACTTGGTAAGTCTAGTGTTTTCCCATAACTTCTTGCCACAATTTCACCTAGAATGGGGCTCTGTCCAGCTGCTAATGACAGACATTATATGAAATAGTTTATCTTGTAATTTACATATTCTTTCCATTTTGAGATGGAAAACACACAATTAATTAGCATGTTTACTTTAACTTCCTCTTTTTAATCACATCATAATAGCTGGCCAAATTAGGCAGAAAATGTACTAGCAAAAATACACACATACTTTCTGAATCACGAAATAAAGCCAAGTAATTTGTTATCATAATTGCTAGTATGCTACCAAAACATAATCATGACAGATAAATAAAGATTACCTGTTGAAATGTCTTTCTCAGCTAGTTCATATTGCTTCAATCCACTATAGAAATTTGCCCTGTTAAAATACACTGCTGCAGAGGATTGGCACAGACAAATCGCCTTCTCAAAGTCTTTTTTTGCTTCTTCAACATTGTTTAGTAATGTATTTGTAATAGCACGATTCATAACAGCAGATTCATTTCTTGGGTCAAGTTGTAATACCTTGGAATAATAATGATAGGCCTACAAAACACATGAATTGGAGACAAAGTACACTGTTAAAAATTGAAGAAATGGCTTATGTACAACTTGTAAATTCCAGCTTGTTTCTTTAAGCTGTTAGTATTCTGAAGTCTTTACCTGTTCTGTTCAGTGTTCTTTGTGCACAGAAAAGAGACGTACAACATCAGCATGTTTACCTGGGTGGCTGATCACCACCCAGATAGATTTTTGAAAAATAACAGCTGTTTATGCTGAATTGCAATTTTAGCAAAAGAAATAAGCTACGCACTAAGGCAAATTTGAATTAACATAGAAAAAGTTTATAATGCAACACCTATTCTTGAACTTCTTTCTTCACAATTAGTCTCTGAGAGAGCAAGGAGTCACAGAAGCACAGTAAAGAGGAAGAACAGCTAATGCAAGACCAGTCATGGAAGAATGATGCAAGACACAAAAGAAAATAGATTACATGATCACAGAAGCAGCCATACACAGGGCATTGCCCTTAGCCTCCTAAGGAATTTCTGATCCAAGTCTAATACTCAAGAACAACCACGAACCTAACTCAGAGAAACATACAAGAACATTAAATTTTTTTCTTACATGATCTATTTCTTGTGCTCTATGAAGTACAATCTAGGTTCAAAACCATATGCCAAGCCTGTACTATACATGATGAATTCCTTAATAAGTGAACTGCAAGCTGAAGTGTTTACAGATACAACTCTAGGAGATAACTAATTCAAGTAGATGAAATGTGCTGAAGCATCCATGTTGGTTTCCACAACTGCCAGACCACAAAGCTCAAATCAAATAAAAGCCTGAGCCTATGCTGAGGAAATGTGACTGGAAAACCAAAGGAAAAATCATTGCAGGCGTTTCCTCACACAAAGAAAATTAAATGGTCCTTGCCTTCAAGTAGATTTCAAATTCTCTCACAAGGGGAATTTCAGTATCCAACTCTTCTGCATTTGAAGATAGCCACTGTATTTAAGCAGAATTAAGTGATTTAAAACTCCAAAGTTACTCTGGTAACAGGAGGAAGATCTGACCTCTTGATTAAAGTTCATCAGCAGGAGATTCTTTTCATTCTCCTCGTCATGGTGCTATAGTGAATCTGGGCAAGTTATTTAATGTATGGGAGTTAGGCTGGGGGGAAGTTACTGAATTTCAGGAGGATTTTGATATCTCAATTATTTACAAATTTTTGTGATATGTATCCTAGCTGTCATGAATCTTAGTTCATTCATATCAAGGATAAAATACATAGCAGTAGGGCAATTAGTTATTATTAATTACTACAGATTAACTAATCTCCTGATAGAGGATCATGAAAATCAATGTAAGAAAGCTTCATGTTAATTATACTTAAAGACAGTTTTATTTCAGCAGTATTTATTCAAGGAAAATGTTCTGAAGACAGTATAAATTTAGACTATAGAGTTACCTGTGAAAACTGTCGATTATGGAAGTAGATATTTGCTGCATTGAAATAGGCTAATGTATAGTTTGGGTCAACAGAAATTGCTTGTTGATAGTCCTTCATGGCACAGGGTAGATATCCCATTAACTGGTTGATGACACCCCGATTTGTTAGCAGTGGAGCAGTGGTAGTGAGCTGAAAGGAATACGTAGATGCATTCTTACTCAGATAAAATTTCCACTTCTACAGTAATTTATTCTGGTTGTCAAAGATACATTTACCTTAAAAAAAAAAATTAATTGCACCTTTTGATCAATACTGGCAACTGTTAACGTACAGTATTGGCTGGATTCATAGCAACAGGTTGATTTTAGTAAAATCCCTTTAAACTAAGATCTACCTTTAGGGCAGCATTTGTATCTTGAAATGCAGCAAAAGTTTCACCCATTTGAAGACAGACTGAAGCTCGTCCATCATATGCAGCATAGCATTTTGGATCAATGCAAATGGCAACTGTAAATTGTCTCCATGCTCTCTGAAGCTTTCCAAGGGCCTAAAATGAATTGCAATGTGTCCACAGTAAGAAACATAAGAAATGCCAAACATGCTAATGGTCCCACTTAAAAAAAAAATCACAGCAGAGAATGGAAGCATGTCTATATTTACAAATGCAGCTAACTAAATTACAGAAAAAATGAATTCAAATATTTTGTTAATTATGCAATACTTATTGTCTTTGCAACTATGTAATGTATCTGTCACAACTGTTTTAACTGTAAGTATTACCTCTTCTACATCATAGAATCCCAGAGTGGTTGAGTTTTGAAGGGATCTCTGGAGATCGTCTAAGGCCAACCCCCTGCTCAAAGCAGGGTAATCTTGAGCAGATTGCCCAGGACCACATATAGTTAGATTTTTTAATACCTTCAAGGATGGACACTCCACAACTTCTGTGCACAATCTGTTACAGTGATTGATCATCCTCACAGTAAAAAAAAAAAAGTTTTCTGATGTTTAAATGGAACCTCCTGTATTTCAGTTTGTGCCTCTTGCCTCCTGTCCTGCCACTGTGCACCATTAAGAGCCTGGCTCCACTTTATTTATACTCCTTCATCAGATATTTACACCAATTTATAAGATTCCCCCTTAAGCCTTTATCTCTCTTTCCCTTCTCCTCATATGACAGATGCTTCAAGACCTTAATCATCTTAGTGGCTCTTTGTTGGATAGGCACTGGTACGTTCATGTCTCTCATACTGGAGAGTCCAGAACTAGACACTGCTCCAGATGTGGCCTCACGAGTACTGAAGAGAGGAGAAAGATCATGTCCCTTGACTTGGTCTTCAGGAAACTCTACTGACTGCTATGACGCTTCAAAGATAAGTGAGAGCAGCATCACAGTGATGTTGGCTAGCTCCTCAGCACTTGTGGGTGTGTTCTATTAGGTGCCATGGACTTGTGTATATTCATTTTGTAAAAATATTCCCTAACCTGATCTTCCTCCACCAAGGGTAAGTCTTCTTTGCTCTGGATTTTTCCCACTGGTCACAGGGACTTGGAACTCCTGAAAGCCAGTCTTACCAGTAAAGACCAAGATGAAGAAGGCATTAAGTACCTCTGTATGTCCTTTGTCACTGCATCCCTAGTCACATTCAGTATCAGGCCCATAATTTCCCTAATTTTCCTTCTGCTACTGATGTACTTTAAAAGCCTTTCTTGTTGACCTTCGTGTCCCTCACCAGATTCAACTCTTGAGGGACTATATATGAGCTTATGACGTGACTTATATTGGACTTCACATAGCAATAAAATTAAGCCACTCAGTTGTTCAGCAAAAGTACCTCCCCTGGATGGTCAAATGGAACTCTGGTATACTTTACATTGTGAAGGACTTAGCACAGTCAAGGAAGTGCTTCATTCTGGGTGAGCAGGCCACTTGGGACCGTAGGTAAAATGTTAATGTATTAATATATGTATTAATTAAGCAAAGTGGAAGGTGAATCATCTAGTTCCCCACACCAAAATACTTCTCCATTTGTGTCTATGTTTAAGACCTAAAAGGTATAACTACACTTAAGAGTGAGATTAGAAATTAAATCTTAGAAATTAAACACCTGCCACTGTGTGAACTTTCTGGGTTGCCTCCTGCACCTAAGATATCCAATTCCTACCTACTCAACAATGTAGTCACTCGAGGTTTTTCTCTTGCACAGTACTTTCCAAAGCATTGTTAAAGCATTAGTTAGAATTTAAGCGACTTGGCAAAGCTGTAAAAGGAAATTTGTATGACACCTATGCAAGATTACCTGACGCAGGCTACTAACATTAATCCCTCATTTACACTGGCAAAAATTAGTTCGCAACAAGATTCATGACAATTCAAGATATTTCAGACAACTGAATATAATAAAGCACAGTAACTAAATGAAAGACAAAAACTGTCAAGTCATATCATATATCCCTTTGTTAATATAGAAGTTCATTTTCTATATAGGTAAATAGTTCTCAGAGATGATTATAGATAAGGCCTTTTCCAAGGGATTTTATCAGATTCACTAACAGTTTAGTTTGGATAATTAGGACATAATATTGTTTTACACAGATTTGTCAACACTTTGGCTACTTTTTACTTCAGTACACAGCTCATACACACAAAACATACTAGTGCTTAATGGGAGTTTATCAGAGAACCATATATGCAAATCAAACGAGTGTAAGGTTACTTGATATTCCATTGAGAGCAGAAGTCTAACAAGATTGGGCACAAAAGTGAAAAGAAAATAATGGTCTATCCATTTACTCCAAAAAGAAAGATGATGTTATAATAAGGCTTGTCTAAAGTACATGGATTGTTTTACATTTATTATGACTATTTTATGTATTATATAAATGTTTGCATATAAGATTGATGTTATTTTGTTTGATTAAACATAGTATTGACAATAAATTTTGATATGTTACCTGCAAGTTGTATCCTAAGCAAATTCTGGCTTTTATACACTTTGGATTCAGGTGAATGGCTCTCAAGAAATCTTTCTGCGCTTGTTTACAACCAGCCTCATGTCCATTTTCCATGTACGAATTTCCTCGTCCAACATAGGCATCCACATAAACAGGATCTAGTTTGAGAACCTGGTCAAATGATCTCACAGCTTCTTTAAACTCATGAAGTCTGAAATCAGATATATTAATGTTTGTTGTTTAAAAATTGTATAAATAAAATTCTCAATTTATGAATGATCAGTAAATACTACCCCTTCATGCCCATTGAAAGTAGTTCAATTCTGACTGAAAGGGACACCTTTTTTTTTTTTCCCCCTTAAGTTTGCTTTCTGTATGTGCTCCCTAGCGGTTATAACAGTGAAGGTAGTCAGTGTAAGACCTTGCAGACTTCAGTTTGATTTCCCTGCCTTGAGGAAGAAAACAGCAAAACTCTCACTTTGCTGGGCCAAGGTTTCACCTTTTCAACAGCCGTACTCAGACAGACTTTGAGTTATTCATGCTGTCCAAATATGTCTTTGGTAGTCTGTTCAGAGATAGATGTTTCAGCCATAAATAATTTACTTCTAATACTTAGAAGCTTTCTCTCTGTTTTTTTGTCATACCAATTCTTGAACTTATCCAAACTATGCTAAACTTGCAGGGTAAAAAGAGACAATATTCAGGGCTCTATGCATAGACCATTCTGGCTAAGAATAAGCCAAATTTGAAACTCCATCCTTAGATAAAACTTTATGCATCTGAAGTATACTGAGTAGGAATAAAAAGGATTAAATAACTGAAATGTCAATAAATACTAGTAAGTATCTTTACACAAAAAGCAAAAACTTTAATGTGTCAAAGTACAAAATTGTTTTACTAAGATGATACTCAAAGATAAGATATTGTTTGAATATAAGCTACCTGTGTCTAGCTGAAGCACAGCCTGACTTCTTTACCAAAAGAGGAAAGATTAATTATATTTAACTAATAAATAATTTTAAGGGTTGTAAACCAAAGGCTTTTTAAAAGCACAAGACTTGTTGCAAAACAAATTAGGGCTTCATTCCTATCCTGTTGATAGGCAGTCACGAGGAAAGAGACTGCAGGATGCAGATCCCAAATGCATCTTAAAACAGGTTATACGGATGAGTTAGTTACTAGTGACTCCTTTTAACAGTTGAATACAGACATGAACACCAAAATCATATGCTCAGTTCTTAGAAGCAGGATTCAGCATTCCTGTGTGAGCTCTACAGCATCCAGACACTGTGAAAGATGGAGCCAGTCATGCCTTAACTACAGACATAGTAGCACAAGTTTTGATGATACAATCCTGAATATGTTCACCTCTGCCCCATCTTAGTAGCAACAAAGTTAAGCAGTGATAGATGGCAGAGTAACTGTAGAATAAAATAGATTAGACTAAACTAACAGGCAGATAGCTGTTAAAATTTCCTTTTTATCATAGCTGATATTTGTGTGAAATAGGAACTTTCAGCTCCAAGTGCCAATATGATATGTAGACTGAAAAACTAATGTACATCTTATTTCTTCCAATTTATATCTTTCTCAGGTGATCAACAGGTGTAATTCAGTCTTTCTAAATATATCTCATTTTGATGAAACTACACTTTAGAATTTCAAAACTAAAAATTCAGGCAAAGATAACCGCTGAGGGTTTTGCTTTTCTTTAAAGGACTAAGTCCCTATTTAAACAGAAATTGTATCCTAATTCTGAACAAGCCAACACAACTTTATAGCTACTTCATATTCCACCTGAGGGTGTAGAATAATATCTGTTTATCCCATAATTTGTTGTTCTTCAGACCTTCTCTTGGTTCTATTTTATCATCCTAGTATTTCCTCCTGATGCTGTCACGAACACATAGTTACCTGATACCAGAAGATTTTAACACCAGTTCTTAAACTTGAAAAATATCTAATTTTCTTTTTTCCATTCCTCTTTACCACTTTACCTCCCACAGTTCTCAGTGCAGTTGGTATGAAAAGGTGAACAGGAATATAAAGTTCAGGAGTTATTTCATTTTTCTATTCTGCATCAAACAAAACTGCATGTCTTACCTATGATAGCAGATTCCAATAGCGTGAAAGATCTGGCTATCATCTGGACTAAGTATTGTTGCTTCTTTAAAGTCCTGAAAAGAACAGACATTAAACCATGCAAATTAACATTGTTTCACTTCACTTACAGCTGTGGTTATAGCTAAACAATTTTGTACTTCTATATAAAAAAAGGAGATGACTTCTGACAAAGGCATTATACTTTCAAAAGTACTGGAGATGTTTTTAACTGTTTTCATACTTCTTGTCCCAGATTTTGATAGAATAAAATCTCCAAAGTTATGTGGTACCATGGTATTTCCTACAAAGCTTGGGGCAACATTTCCAGAAACAAAACCTTCCAGAAAGGTATTTTTTATTTGTTTTTAATAGTAATACTGTACCTCGACTGCTATTATTAAATACATATATATTGAAAATATATTTTGCCATATACAATTTCAGTAGAACTCTTCCAGTAATAAAATTATCTAGTTACTTTCTGTTCCCATCCAGCAAAGAATTTACTGTTCATCCTGCTGGTTCTGCCCTAGTCTTTTTCTACTGACTTTACATATCAATTTGTCTCACCTCAGCCTCTTTTCTGACCTATTCTGATCAACTGCATCTTGAAGCATAAGACACCAATAACATAATATTTCTACCTAAACTGTTTCTATGCAAGGTCCACCAACTGTAAAGAGCTTTTGTTGTGCACTTCCAATAGGATATTTCTGGGTCATTGCAATGGCATTCATATTCATTCTTCATTTTCTATTTGCAAATAAGAAATATTACTCAAGTTTTAGAATGCCTATGCTGAAATTGTTGCTATCACATAAAGAAGATAACAGATTTTAAAGTTACTAGTCCACAATGGAAGCAAGAATGCACCAGCTAGATTGAAAATAAATACCCCTGCTTTTAAGGCAAGAAAAACTAAAACTTTTAGAAAACTTTAAAACCATTTAAAATTGAAAAATAAAAACCCATGTGTGTGAAAGAGTAATGTTGCACACTGTTAGGTTTCAAGCCTATATTTGTCTAAGAGATAGAGTCCCATTGAATAAGAGTCATCTGCACTGTGGGTCAGTGTCAGAAATATGTGCTATTTTCTTACATTTAACAATGTAAGAAAATGACTTTTCCTGCTCTTTCCACAAAAATGATCATTTACATACACGTATGCACACAGAGGAACAGAACAAGCCCACTCAATCAGAACCTCCATTTGCTTAGGCTTCTGTAATGAATTAGTACTCATTTGGACCCAACATAAATTACTTCAAGATTAAAAAACAAGGAAAGTTCTTGCTTATTAAACTTTGTGCAACTCCCATGTTGAACTCTAGCAGCATAAAACTAAAACAAGTAAAACTGCATTTTATTTGCATCTTCACTGCGAGACTGGTATTATAGACTTATAAAAATCACAGAGTAGTTTGGGTTGGAAGGGGCCTTTAAAGGTTATCTAGTCCAACTCCCCCTGCAATAAGCCAGGACATCTTCAACTAGATCAAATTGTTCAGACCCCCATCCAGCCTGGCCTTGAATGTTTCCAGAGATGGGGCACTACCACCTCTCTGGACAATCTGTTCCAGTGTTTCAGCACCCTCTGAATCTACCCTCTTTTAGTTTCAAACCATTACCCCTTGTCCCCTCGCAACTGCTAAAAGGTTTGTCCCGATCCTTCTTATAAGCTCCATTTAAGGTGGCTGAAAGTCTGCAATAAGGTCTCCCTGGAGCCTTCTCTTCTCCAGGCTGAAAAACCCCAACTCTCTCAAGTCTTTCTTCATAGGAAAGGTGTTCCATCCCTACGATCATTTTTGTGGCTCTCCTCTGGACATGCTCCAACAGGTCTATGTCTTTTCTGTGCTGAGAACTCCAGAGCTGGATGCAGTACTCCGGGGGGGTCTAACCAGATCAGAGTAGAGAGGCAGAATCAGAATAGAATCATAGAATGGTTTGAGTTGGAAGGGACCTCAAAGATGATCTAGTTCCAACCCCCCTGCCATGGGCAGGGACACCCTCCACTAGACCAGGTTGCCCAAAGCCCCATCCAACCTGGCCTTAAACACTGCCAGGGATGGGGCCTCCACANCTTTCTGGGCTGCAAACATGCATTGCCAGCTCATGTTGAGCTTTTCATCCACCAGTACCCCCAAGTCCTTCTCCTCAGTCCTTCTCTTCTCAATCCCTTCATCCCCCAGCCTGTATTGATGCCTGACCTGGCAAATGGGTCAGGGCAACCTGGCCTTGCTCATAAGGTTCACATGGGCCAACTTCTCAAGCTTGTCCAGGTCCCTCTGGATGGCATCCCATCCCTCAGACATGTCCACCGCACCACTCAGTTTGGTGTCATCTGCAAACTTGCTGAGGGTGCACTTGAGCCCACTGTCTATGTTATTGATGAAGACATTAAACAGTACTGGTCTCAATACAGACCCCTGAGGGACACCACTTGATCTCCATCTGGAGATTGAGCCATTGACCACTACCCTCTGAATGTGACCATCCAACTGATTCTTCATCCACCAAACAGTCCACCCATCAAATCCATATCTCTCCAATTAGAGAGAAGGATGTTGTGGAGGGATTGAGTCAAAGCCCTTACAGAAGTCCAGACAGACAACAGCCATAGCTCTTCCCTTGTCCACTGATGTAGTTACTCATCATAGAAAGCCACTAGGTTGGTTATGCAGAAATTACCCTTGGTGAAGCCATGCTGGCTGTCTCGAATCACATCCCTGTCCTCTGCATGCCTTAACATAGCTTCTAGGAGGATCTGTTCCATGATCTTCCCAGGCACAGAGGTGAGACTGACAGACCGGTAGTTCCCAGAGTCCTACTTTTTACCCTTTTTAAAAATGGGTGCAATGTTTCCCTTTTTCCAGTTACCAGGGACTGAAACCTGACTGCCTTGACTTCTCAAATATCATGGAGAGTGGCTTGGCAGCTGCATCAGCCAGTTCCCTCAGAACTCTGGGATGCATCTCCTCAGGTCCCATAGACTTGTGTATGGTCAGGTTCCTCAGGTGGTCACGAATCTGATTGTCTCTTATAGTGGGAGGGACTTCTCTCCCCCATTCCCCATCTTGCGGTCCATCCACTCAATAGGTGTTGAGCAAATGAGAACTGGGCACAAACTATTTCAGAAGAATATAAAAACTGCCAAGTTGGTTTTACAAGCAATGGCTCACAGTTGACAGAAAACTAGATTTACTCAAAGAAGGATTTTGTACCTCACATGCATTAGCATAATCACCAAGTTCCATGTAGAGCAGTCCACGATTAATTAACACTTTAAAAGCAATTTCCTTATTCAATTCAAGAAGGAGAAGAATTCCATAATCTTTCAAAGCCTACAAAAATATAAAATTATTTTAATCTATCATTTATTCAGAGGCATACAATGATACTTCAACATTTAAGAGACACACTTTCAAATTCCTAGAAATCATGTGCATATGCACATGTGGCTATTCTAATGTTTCACTGTTTCCAGGTTGAATTTAACTAAATTTGGAGCTTTCTATAATTACATAGCTACCCATTCCTAGAATACAAAAGCAAATATAATTAAAATGTATTAAATAAATGTAATTAAAAATTATTTTGTCATTATGTAAATTTCAGAGTTAGAAATAAATTTTAACTACTTCATCTGCTAAATTTTATGTCCAAATTCTCATTGCAAAACAAACAAATTATTCCAGATGTCATTAGTCATGATTTAATGTCAAAGTAAGGCACTTTTAAAATTAAGCATCTTCAAATATAATTCATTGTTATTGAAAAATCTAATCATTAGTTGTATTAATTAAATTTGAGTGTAAGTTTTGTAAAACAGTAAATAGTGACACAATTAGGTAGACTGAAGGAGCCTCGATTCTCAAATTTATCAAAACTGAACAGTATTTCAATAATGCTTGATCTGAAGAAATTCTAGTGTAACTCTTACCACCTGAAGAATGCACTTACTACAGTATACTTAAGACTAACTGGACAGTTCAGAGCTAATATGACAAAAATGTCCTTGATTGCAATATTCCATATAGTAGCCACTTAAGAGTTTTTCTTTACCCATCTGCATCATTCTGGCCAATTAACCTCTAAGCACAAATAGCCTTTGCGAAAGGTCAATTTGATTTGAGACATCCGAGCTCACTTAGGAACTAGCCCTGTCTCAGAAAACAGGCCTCATTAAAAAGACCATTCAACATGATGGTGTTCGCAGTCTGAAGCTGCATGGTGCCTTTGGGTGCCCTGTTGTGTTTTTGCTTTATAACAAAGATAGAAAGTAGAAAAACTTCAGAGGCAGGTCACAGGCAAGTTGACAGAAGTATAAACACATCCAGAAAAATAGGGCTGTGAATGAGGGTTGGATGTAGTCCAAATCCCTGTTTTGATGTACTCTTCTTCTGGGTATATTCTTTTGAAAATATAAGAACTATCAAATGCAGTTAATGTGATAGTAGAGACCAAAAAGCCATAATTTTTAAACAATTTCCTGAAGAGCACAATCATTCAGGAAGACATTGCAAGAGGTCAGAAATTTTGACTAATTGTCAATAACAGGTTACTAGCTAATATGAATACCTGAGTCCTCATGTGATGTTGAAAAAAAATTAATACCATACCTTTCTGAAGTCCTTTATTTGATGGTAACAGACGGCTCTGTTATAATATGCCAAAGTGCAGGTTT
Organism: Aramus guarauna; assembly: GCA_013400195.1. Classification (NCBI taxonomy): domain Eukaryota; kingdom Metazoa; phylum Chordata; class Aves; order Gruiformes; family Aramidae; genus Aramus; species Aramus guarauna. Next base: position 998,541 of record VXBL01000617.1, read on the forward strand.
TGTTGAGGTCAATAGTTTTGGAAAGATCTTCAATTGCATTTTTAAATGTCTGCAAATGAAAAAACACTACATATAAATTGTAATTCAGAGTTCATGACACAACATATTCTTCCTCAAATAATAGCCTACTGTAAAATTTTATTTCATGGTTTTACATTTTGATTCTTAAGCAATAGTGGAAGGTATCCAACCATTTCACTATGTCCTCTATGGACTACTTATTGCAGATGTTACTGCAGTGGGAGCACTTCAGAAGCTCTATTCATGCAAAGCTCAGCAAACAAACATTCTAAATGTTTTTTACATCACATCCATATACTGCAGAACATAATTAATCCTTAATTTTACTAGCTTACATTTTATATCTTAACCTAACATAGAAGGTATCTTTTGTGGAATTTTGGTACTGATATTACTAGGTAAGAATCTATGCTTTGGAACTTAAGAGGACAATAACCAGATAGATGCTCAGTAGCTTTTCCAACCCATCAATCATTTTCAGTTACGTAGAACAACCAGAGAGTAGCTTCAACAGGGTATAGAAAGGATAATAATCAAGTGGAATTCCTGGTTTCCATCAGCAACACTTTTACCTTTATTTCACCATTATAAAGTGTCAAGTAAGATTTAAGTTTTATTAAGTTTTAAGAGAGAATGCAAAAGCACAATAAATACAGTCTCACCTTATTTTGATACTTTAAAGTTCCTCGGTAAAAATAAGCTTGCACACTGTCAGGAAGAATTTTGATTGCCTCATTGCAATTCAGAATTGCCTTAGAGTATCTACCTTTACTTCCATAGTAAGCAGCACGACTCATATATGCCTGTAGAGATAAAGACAGAATGATGACATGGTAAAAAAATAGCTTTGCTTGGCATTATAAAACAAGAGTTAAATAGAAGACAGAAATTACAGATTTTATAAAATCATACATCTTACAAAGCTTGTCATTTCTTTTATTTAATGCTTGCTGGCAGATTTCAAGGCAATACACCCATAACTGCAAATTCTGTCAGTCTTTGAAGCCATCCAAAAATGCCTCACAGAAGCAAACTATCAGGAGTCTTTATATTACCTGGAAATGTGACGGACAAAGGACAAGCACTCGATTGAAATCTCGGATGCACTTAGCTTCTCTGAGCTGCATTCTACACAGCCCTCGCTGATAAAAAGCATCAGGGTAACTTGAATGTAGTCTGATAGCCATACTAAAAGCATCACGGGCCTAAAAGGATGACATATCATCTGGGTTAAATATGGTCTGTTTGTTCAGCTGAAACTGTAGGCTGATTCTTTTGTACAGCTAGGTATGACCAATTTTTGCAGTTGGAAACCACCATGTACCTGCATTGGTTTTTATCACTTTCATCCGTTTACTGCTTCTTAAATTTTTGTAATGTTTAACACCCTACCTAATGCAATCATTACCTGAAGGAGGCATAATCTAACTCATTTAATAATCTCATTTCTTCAGTGAGATTGCAAAAGTTTAACCAGGCACATCTCTTCTGTCTGTAAGAGCTGAACAGTGAAGTTGTTTGGGTTTTTTAACAATGGACAATGGATTAACATGGCTAGTATGCAACTCCTTTAAAATCCATCCAGATAGTTTTTTCCTCTGCATTGCACATTAGCTTACAAAGTCACAGGATTTTCCAGGATCTACAGCAGTAATATGAGATGTACACTGACACAGAACATCACCTTTTGCAATTTTCATGTAGTACCAGAGTAGATATTTCAGACAATTTTGACAGTCTTCTTCCAAAAGAATATGATTTATGGCAAATGGGGTGGAAGTAGACAAGGCAAGAAATTCTCTTCCCTGTGAAATTCTGATATTGGAAATGTTTCTAGTTTGTCTTGAGTCTTTTGAGCAAATCAACAACTGAACCATATTTACTAAAATAACACAGAAAACATTTACATGAACTCACAGTAGGCCTGCCACAAAGCTCACTGATACGCTTTCAATAGCTTTCAAAGAAGTTAAAAGTATTGATTTTGTTGAAAGAAGGGAAATATGTTTTTCTTAGGTAATGCAGGTTATTTCTTAAGTATCATACCGAAGTGCCAAAGAGAACCAGTTAGGGGTTTTATGAGCTACAGTAATAAAGAAAACAGTTAACAAATTACAACCAACTCCATAATACAATAGTCTAGGAATTCCTTTGTCAAAGTTTACTACCAATTTACTAAGCCACCAATAATACTACATGACTGTTGTTTGTCTAAGATCTGCGAAGACATTGATAAACAGATAAGAAATTCATGTAGGTTTTTTATTCCATCAGAAAGGCAATTAATGACATACATTTAAAAAAATCAGAACATTAGCACTGGAAAAATCACTCACTAACTTGCAAGACAGTCTAATGTACATCATGAGTTAAAAACCTGCTAAAGGCAGTAGAAGCTGTTTAAAATATTGAAATCATTCACTCAGTTATCATAGTTGTTGTTTACAAGCAGTGGAATCAACGCTTAATATATTCCATATAATTAATACAACCTGTAATAAACTTTTTTGCTCCATGTAACACAGGCCTGTGAGATAATACATTTCTGCAGCTTCAAATGTATTAGGCAGGATTTTTGCTGAGGTCATCAGGAGCTTCATAGCTTTTTGAAAACTTCTCACAGCATCCTACAATATAAAGAATATTAATAGTTGTAAAGCACTTAAATGAAAATCTGCAAGATTTTTAGACATTTTAAAATATTTTGAAATGTTTTTTAATTAGTCTTTGGAACATTATGGTAAAAATGACTAGTCCAGAGTTCCTTGACATTGCTGAAGTAACACACACTCCTGATCTCTGAATGGTTGGTATTAATAAATGATTAGAAAAAAAAAAGAAATATTCTTGAGTTTTATTTATACATGACAAAGCAGCTAACGTACATGATCTAAAACTAACAGTCAGTTAGTTTATACTGGTTTTTAGGTACATCGTTAATTACAATTATTTATTAATTTTATTTATATTTATTTCCTCAGGAAGAAAAGGTATACCTTTTTATGAAGTCTGATGATAATGAAGTACTTGCTATAGGTTTCTTTATGTAAATAATAACAAACTATAGACAACGTACATAAATTTAATAACCACTAAGAAATATATTGAAAGGATCAATCCTATATATGCATTGGAGGAACTTAAGCAAATAGCCTCTCAGAATCTTACCATGTCTCACAGATCTGGGCAATAATTTATACATATTTAATAATACTTTAGTTTAAAGGAGAGTGTAAGGAAAACAGCCAAAAAATTAAGAACTGTTCAAGATAAGCCATTCCTCAGCCTTTGAGGATTATGCAGGGACCACAGTTGAAAGTTTCAATATCAAGAAGAGTAAAAGAACTTTTCAAGATGAAGAACTATTTGTTTAGAAAAATCAGTTTGAAATACCAGAGCCCATAGGGCTGTCTGCAAATAATACACCAGCCTCCCTTGTCAAGGGAGTAAAAGTTTTAAAAACAGGTCTGCATTTACTGCTATTTAAAAATCATTTTTCTCTATTCCTACAGTTCTAAAATACTCTTATTTTAAGAGGAAAAAGAACTGTAGATACCTGCACTCACATATAATTCTAAAGGCACAGCTGGTTCTCAGTGTGCTATGGCCTGAAGTCTGATCATGTTCCCAGTGTATTGTGTCATGACTCTCCAAGAGAGGTGGCAATGCAAGTCCTCACCTCTGGGTGAAGCACTCTGAGAAATCAGGGAATAACTAATACACATTCTCTTAGCCACAACAACTTAAATGGGATGAATTGGATCACAGTCTCTAACTTAGCATTCTTTCAAAGACAGCCAAACTAGTAATGTCCCATTATGGTTTGAGACAAATAAAACACCCAAGCCTAACAAAAAAAATCTGAACGGATCAAGAGGTTTTATTGTAATTTTTGGAAAGTGCACACCTTTAAAAAGAACCTGCAAACAAGAGGCTAAGAGGAAACAGGCCATGCTTTTCAAACACAGAACTCAATAGACAGTAGATTCAAGGTTTTAATGCTGCTGTTGTCTTTAGGGAAACAGGACTCTGTACATTTTGTATAAACAAATAGGACTGTACAAAAAGAAATAGCTAATCCATACTGCCAATTTCAACAATTCTGCAGACCTCAAATACTGGCTAACTGCAGGTCTCAGAGGAGTGACAATATTGGTTAAACAATACAACACATGACTATTCACAAAGCTGGGAATATACATGTAATTATACATTATATATTCAGTTGACATATATGAATTAAACTTTTGTACTTAATTTTATTAGACAAAAATGCTAGACATTTCTGTATTATTTTATTTCAAAGGCAGCAAAATTATGACATATAATGCACCTCAATCTACATAATTGTCTTTCAATTTATCATCTTAAATGTTTTAAAACTGAAATGGCCTAATTTATGCTGAACTATTAGTGCTGTTGAAAATTTTTAGTCAGGTCTTCTTATAATTTAAACAATGAGGTACTCTGAAGGTTTATTTATATAGTAGCACATTTCATAAAATATTAAAAGAATATGGAAATAAAAACATTGTCTTGCTTGGCATGTATATAATGTAAATTTTTCTAACCTTAGTTTTCTTGGCTTTCATTTGTATTTTTCCTAAAATAACAAACATTGCAGGTTCAGGCTGAGTTGCAGTAGCTTCATGTAAGCACTCTATGGCCTTACTGTGATTTTGACAAAATGACTGAATGAGCCCTTGCTGAACAGGCTGAGACGTAAAGGATTCTGGAAGGAAATCACCATGAAAAAAAAATGTCTTTTATGTCAACCTTTATTTTTTTACAGTATAAAATACCTTTAAATTATATGCAAACTTTAAAATGCTATTAAAATATTTGGAGTATCAAAGTTTGTTTTAACATCCATAAAAATATAGATGTAAACTAAATTCCTACAAAAGTCTGAGGTTGAACAGTTATTTATCAGTGAGTGCAGTTTGATTGCTAAACATATGCAAATATTTACCTCCTTCTTCCCACATCTAAGGCTTTGCCCTGCAGAAGTATCACCATATGTCTGCTTTGTTTGTTTTTGTAGTCTTGTGCCCTGTGTATATACATCCACTCTTGGTCACTACCAGAGACAGGAAATTCATCTCTATCATATGGCTATTCATATGGATTCACCAAGAGCTTCAGGAGGCACTGAACACTGCCATTTTATGCCCCGCACGTAACAAGGAACTACTATACTGCAAGATTTTTACTGTTCAAATACTTTGGGAAGGTTCAGTTCTAAAGCTATTTGACATTTGGTAGGAAAGACTGTACATAAGTACAGACCAGAATCCTTACTCAATATTCATTTAAACCAGAAATTACCAGTATTGAAAGGCAGAAATAAAAAACAAGAACTCAAAGGAAATTCTGAAATCACAAGTGATAGTACAGGCAATAGCGTACTCCATTATTATCTCTGAAGGCTTCAGACATGCAGACAACATACTCTAGATATGTTCCTATATTTTAGCTGAGTCATGGTAACTAACTTATTTGCATGCTTGAACTTTTTTTTTTTTTTTTAAACAATTCCTTGGTTACAGACTTTTGCCATGGTTCACAAATATCTAGGAAAATTGATGGAAATTGACTTTACCTTCATCCATTTCTGCAAGTTGGTAAATACATAAACTTGCCAGCTCATACTTCTTCAGCTCCATTAAATACTGTCCCCTGTAATGAAATATTTGTTGGATGTAATTAGTAAAACTATTTCAGGCATTTCTTTGAAAGTGCAAATACTACTGAAATATGTTTTCATTAGTATAAAAAGAGAAAAAGGAAAAATAATGCCTTCCAATAAAAACATCCAAAGTTTTTTCTTTTTTTTCATCAGAAGTATCTGTTGATTTTTTTTTTTCTCTCATATCACAGTACCAAGAAATATTATGCTTACCTCTCTTCAGATTGTAGGAGTTGCAAAAATACATTTGGATTCCACATGTAGCAATCCTTACAATCTCAAGAACTGCAACAATAATCTTAATAATACTGTTTCTAAAATCCACCACAGACTGATGGCTGATACATTCTGTTTCTATCAGCAATTTTTTGCCTCTTCACATATCAGCATCAGTATAAGAGGTCATGCTAGCCAAACCACACAGAGACAAGCTGAGTAAACCCACCCTTAAAACTAGTAAAATACAGTATTATTGACTGGAACACAGTAACTAATTCTCCTAATACACTTGAGGAATATTATCCTAGCATGTCCTCCTTAGATCTTACAGCTTTTCAGAGGAGGAAACAGCTTTATCTAGTAATTTATTTTTTAGTATGGATAAAGGTCACCACTTCTCACTGTGCTGAAGATGGAGAAGAAGAATAGTTCAAATCTAAATTGGCCTGGACTCAATCCTTTACATTCTTTGCATTTTAGAATCATAGAATTATTAAGGTTGGAAAAGACCTCCAAGATCAAGTCCAACCGTCAACCCAACACCACTATGTCTACTAAAACATGGCCTGAAATATCACATCTACATGGTTTTTGAACACCTCCAGGGACGCTGACCCCACCACATCTCTGGGCAGCCTGTTCCGATGCCTGACCACTCTTTCAGTGAAGAAATTTTTCCTAATATCTAATCTAAAGCTCCCCTGATGCAACTTGTGACAATTTATGTGGATTATAAATGTGGATTCCGCAGACAAATCCACTTGGGGAAAACATCTAAAACTATTACTTTTTTAAAAGTTCAGACTTACTTTTTTGTCACAGCACCTATTTACTTCTTTTTCCCCAGAAACTATATGTACCTCAAAGAGCAGAATCCTGTATATGAAACAAGGTTCCTCCCTCCAAAGTAACCATTACAATAGTTGGGTGACACTATGCAGATAAAGTTCTTGAGGTTTGAAAATTCTACGAAAATACTACATTTTTTAAAATCCATTCAGAGCAGGTTTCAAAGAATACAAGGGTATCTACCAACAGCACTCCAAATGGACTTTTTTTTTTTTTAACTGAGATATCTATGAAGTTCTCAACTAAGTGCTTTCCTACCTTAATATGCAAAGTTGTGATTTATTTGGATAAAGATGAATGGCTCTGCTTATATCCTTCAGAGCATTTGGTAAATTATTAATCTGTAATTTATAAAGAAAAAAGCACCAATTAAATTGCTAATATGAACACAATTTGGAGAGACAATTACTATTTCTGTAAATGTGATTCTGCAGGATGTAATGCCCACATGGTAGCAACTCACAAGAAACATACACTTGTAAAGGAGCTCTGTGTTTTTAATAAAGGTCTGAAACATTTACCCTACATATTTCCATACTGTCCTACAGGGCAGATCCAAACTCCAGACAGTTTCTTTACTTTTCCAAAATCCAAAGAGTCTGTACTATTGGGAAGGAGATTAGGTCATGAGATTCACATGCACATGTCCTAATGAATCTTCATTGCTGTAATGAATTTGCATTTGTTTTTTCAAATGTCTGTGCATGTGGTCCTATTTACTGTGCTTCAGATGCTGAGGAGAAAGGAGATCATTATAATGAAGATCCCAAGGACTCGTTCACCCAGCTGGGATAGCTGCTAACTGGAATTCCCATTAAAGAACAGCATTGATGGAATGCGTGTACTTTATTTTACTGCTTTAGACTGAAATTTTAAAAAAAAAAAAA
>VXBL01000617.1:1006259-1032555 GCA_013400195.1 Aramus guarauna
CCCCCCCCAAAAAAAAAAAAAATTTCACAACAAAAAACCCTACAAAAGCAACCTGAGCATTAGTGGATGACCTCAAATATATACTATAGGGTGCAAGTTCTTAAAGACAGTATAAAAAAAATTTGAAAAGTGTAAGCAATTTCTCAAAACATTTTGGAAACAAACTGAGCACTGTGAGACACAATAGTTGTTTGAATTCTGCCAATGAAATCTACAGAAATTAGGTCACATTGAATATTCAATTCCTTGTACTCCTGAGAGGGTCTCAAAAAGCAACTACTAACAGAAACTATTCTCAAATCCCATGCAAAAGTAAAAAACATTCTGTTTCAGTGTAAATTAATATATTGAAAATGTTTTCACTTCCATTTTAAAGCTTAGATTAGATGTACACTGATGTAGAAAAGATAAAATGGCACTTGAAATATTTTGTGTCATTGCACTACATGCCAACAATATTTTACAATTGCCATGTATGTAATTCTATTACTTGAAACATAAAGATATAAGCAGGTTCTAACATCTGTGTAACAACAAGGCATAAATATTAAAATAGTCACAATCATAAATATAAATAAAGCCATATTAAGTGGCAAACAAAAGCAAAAAGAATGTATTACCTTATGATATGCTTGTGCTCTGCATACATAGGCTCGAACATTGAGAGGATCAATTTCAATGGCATTAGTAAACTGTTGAATAGCTTCATAGTATTGATTGAGGTGCAACAGCAGTATCAAACCAATATTTAGGTAAGCAAAGATGACAGAGCTAAAAACAGAAAATTTATTTCCTTTTGCTATTGCATGAAATATGTCAGTGTATTAACCACAACATACAGAGTCTTCATCTACTGCTATGATATTTACCACACATTTATTTTGTGATCACATTGAACTAAAGAATTGTAATTACCAGCAGAGGAGATAGCTCATTAAAACAACACCATTTCAGTAGCTTGTGATGTTTGACTGCACACTAGAGGCTCTCTGATCACCAAAACCAGCACTCCAAATGCTAATTGTGAGGAAATTATGACAAGCATCTGTTGTAGAAGCTGGACTGGAAATAGAGCTAGCTGATAATATTGTATATACTGAATACTCCAATACTTAATTCTTGAACACAAAAAACACGTTGTAGTTTTAAAAAAATTACAAAGCTTACATGTTTTTCATCTAGCCTGGTCCCTTATTTTCTGTCATTTCACTTGGCTAGCTGCTAAGGAGACCTGGATTTCCAAGATCTGCAACATCTTGTGCAGTCCACTCTTACATACTGTTTTTAGGCAAAGTTCAAGACTTCCTATAGCAGAGCCAAGACAAAGGAAGAGCTGAGGGGTCTTTAGGCCTACCACAGATTGGAATGGAAGCTTTTGCTCAAGACAGCCCTGTTGAGGTTGCCCAGGGCTGAACAAGAACTTTAGAGTAAGGTAATTCATAGAATCATAGAATCTTTAAGATTGGAAAAGGTCTCGAACATCATCAGGTTCAACCATCAACCAAACACCACCATATCTACTACACCATGTACTGAAGTGCTACGTCTACAGATTTTTTGAACACAAAATTAATGCAGTTGACTGGTATGGGAGGCTTGTTACATATTTTAAGATCATTTGCATGGCAGGGCTGCTGCAGATATAATTAGTTTCTGAAGTATTTTTAAGTGGTGGGAAGAAATGCAATTCAGAAAAACCACATCAGCTTCAGTCACCAACTATTAAGGACCACAAATAGCTTTATTTTATTTTACTTTCTTTCAGGGATACCATCTACTGGCTTTTGCTAAAGAAATTATGGTAGCATTTTCTTTAGGGGAAAAAAAAAAAGTTTAACTTTTTACCTGCATTGTGGACAGATTCCCTCCCAAAAGACCAATAAAATTACTATGGCATGAGTAGTCAACTTTAATTAGGACTTGAGTTTCATCTGTTGTCTGCCTACCCTGAACAATGTATTTTCCAAGTTGCCATGTAAGACAAAATAAAATTTCATTTTTAAATACATTAATAATTATTTTTATTACACTCAGATTATAGTAAGTGAGGCAAAAGATACTAAAAGAAGATAACTTTATGGTTTTGCATGGTTTAATTCCAGTCTATTTGCTGAATAACAGTTCTGATTCCACTTCCCTTTATTAGTACTTGTACGCTACCAGGTAATGAGAATATAAACAAAATACATTAAGATTCTCAAGTCAAATCACCTGTCCAAAGCTAGGACACTTTCAAAGTCACAGATTGCAAGTGACCATTGACACTGTTCTGAGTAAATGATCCCACGATGAAGAAAAGAACAGAAATTTTCCTGAGTGTCATTGATGAGTACTGTGGGAGAGGGAGAATACAAATCAACTGTTCAGATATTGACATATACTTCACTTATTCCATGCAACTTATTTGCACATTACTGTTTAGTTTCTTAGAGTTTTATAAAATATCATAAACTATAACATAACATGATCATAAGAGAAACTGTTCATGTGGCACAAAATACCTTCAAGACATTTAGATTTCTCAGTTACACCCACTCAAATTGTTAAAAGTGAAGCAGAAAAGCTTAGGAAGCAGAGGCAAAATAACTGAAGAATAGCAACAGCAGCAAGAGTCAATGTCTAATAGGAAACTGAATAGAAATGAAAAGGAGTAAGTTATTACCAAACACTGAACGACATATTTGCAACATGAAATCTCTGTGTTATACTGCAGTATAGTGATTAGCGGTGAACGGTCCTTCATCTTTTTAATGATAAACATATACACCATTAAAAGAAACAAACAATACCAGAAACACTGAAGTCCTGCACAGCTCTTTTTGGATCAATCTGTCGCAGTATGCAACCTCTATAATAGAATGCTAACCAACAAGAAGGGTCTAGATGAACTGCTGCTGTTAAGTCTTGTATTGCATCTCTATACTGCTGCTGCTTCGCATATGCTCTTCCTCGATAGAGCCTAAAAAGGAAGAAAGTTTCTCTTTAAATATACTTTCCCTTCAAAAATTATACCTACTGCACTTGCACAAATCAAGTTCAATATAGTAGAACCCTGTATTAGCTTTGGGCATCAGAGTTTAGTGGAACTCTCTCCAAGGTCATCCATAGCCTATTGGTGCAGCAGTTTCTGTATGGGAAATACCAAATTTTGTTAAATCTGATTTTAAAAAAATATATAAAACTGCTGTCATTACTATAAAAGTTTTCTGAAAACATCCATCTTAGTCTTCAATATTTCTTTCAGACAAGTTTACAAAATCAGATCCTATTATTTTACACTATTCCTCCCCAAATTCAGGAAGCTAGCAATGCATTTAAACAAGATAAATCACAAGCACAGGTGAAAAAGCTTGAACAGACAGCAATGGCTGTAAAATTATTTTATCAATGCAAAATGTAATATATAAAACATTTTTATATTACTGAAGATAGCTTTCACTTATTAAGCAGATCTTATCATTCCACTTCTATGCAGAATTATGCAAAATATGAGACTCCTTTTTAAATCTTACACAGTAAAGTCAGTCAGTTCCATAAGAATTTAAATCACGTGCTTAGCTCTACACAAACACAAGGCACTGATGTTAACCATACTCACAGAGCCCATGCATCAACACGTGAGCCTCAGTGAACTAGTGAATTTCAGGAAGCCAAATGCAGCTTTATGTTGCTTCAAGTTTTTATTTTGAAGTCAGAGTTTTAAGGAGCATCTGCAAATTATTTTAGTAGCATAGGAATCTAATGTCATAAGAAATCTTTGCATGATTCTGTGGTTCCCTGTGATGAAGGAGACGGACTGACAGGTAGAAAATACACATAGGGCAATCCTTTCCCTGCCATTTCTATTAAGTTTGGATGGGAAACCATTCCAGAATAAGATGTCTGAACTTAGATGTCTATTTGTAGATGTCTACTGCATATGTTAGGTGTCTGACTTTCCATTACAGTTGATGATGATCTAGTCAATATTGTCCAAGGACATGAGAGCAATTCACTTCACCCAAAAATATACACTTACTGGCTGTTTAGCTGAACAGCTCTCAGGCTTTATAGAAGAGTCTATATTCAGTCTACCTAGAGTCTACTAGCTGTCTTCATTAGGTTGTTCTTGGTGATAATGGCTGCTCAGACACTTACATCCCATGGATACAGCAAGCTGACACCTAAATTCAGGTATCATACTCTGGTATTGAATATCTGCTTTTATTTTTATTTTACATCTGTTTTCATTATTCCAGAATAGAGTATAAAAAGAATGTAAATCTTTGCAGGAATGATATTAAAAACAAGCAACGTTTCCTAGGAGGGAAATCATATAAATTTTTTTCAGTCTTTGTAAGTTAAACCTCAAAATCATCATTATAATTAAAAAATGAAGATGCTTCTCATTCATAATTCAAAATTTCACAGAAAATATTAATTCAGCATATTGCTAAAACTAGAAGTGTCAAGGCAACCAATGGAAATTAGGCATAGAACTATGTAATCCTTAAGGACATTCTTCACTTTGAGCATGTATTTAAATCCAGCTCTTTAGAGCAAAGCACACATGCATGTGCTTAAGTCCAACTGACTCTGTATTTGCATTACTCCGGCAGGATCTGAGCACATGGTGCTATGCTTAGCTAAATTAAGGTCTAAGGACTAATCCAAAGTCATTAAAGCAATACAAAGATTCCCCAATGAATATCATGGCCTAGAAGTCGTCTTCTATTTCTATTAGACATGTCTTTGGAAATGCAATTTCTTTATTATTGTTTAATGCATATTCAGTCTTTCACATATTAATATTATTTTGATAATCCACATAGAATTCAAATACTTTTGTCAAACTACCTTGCCTGAGCATTGCTGGGGTCTTCCTTGATCACAGCTGTAAAATCCTGAATGGCTATAGTCAAAACTGAACGGTCAAAGAAATGTATTCCATGTTTCATAAGTGCATCTGTTCTTTTTGGGTTATACTGAAAACACTATAATGGGAAAAAAAAAAAAAAAGTACATTATGTTATTCCTCATTCTTAACCAGCATAAAAATAATATATTCCTTCATTCTCAGACATTCTTTTTTATCCCTTTGTCCTTTAATGTCTATTGTCATTTCCATTAACTGTAAAGTGAAATAAAAAAGTAGTGATGCAAGCTTATTAATGGCTGATAATTTGTAAACATTCAAATTAATTTACTGAATGAGCCAGCAGGAGTAACAGAAATTACTTATTTATTTCCATAGCACTGATTTTTTTAAAACATCATTTATTTGAAAGTATATCTGCTCTACAAACTATTTTGAAAGGATATCTGTTCTACAAGCTACTTCACAGATATATCCAAATACTGTTTACTTTAATAAAAGTTACACAAAAGTTACTACATTATCGTAACAACACAAAAAAGTGAACTTACTTTGGCGTAATCATCCATGGCCAATAACAACTGATTTTCCTCAAAATACAACTCAGCTCTCCTAAAATAAATGTCATCATCTGTAGGACTGCATTGTATAGCAGAGCTATAATTGATGATTGCCAATGCATTATCACCCTGTTTCCTGTAAATTTCAGCCCTTGACAGGTATGTATCTGAAACAACCACCCAAAATATAAAAGGTACTATTTAGCAGCAAAATAATAAGTCATCTCCTCCTTACAGGGTAATTAACACAAACAGTAGAAATAGTAGATTATACAAAGGTCAGGAAGTCCTCAGAACTCAAAAGTGTAAAGCTACAGCTGTGTGCTCAATCATGGAGCCCATGCACCTATAAACTGATAGCTCTTGCAGGATTCACAGGTACTGAATATCTTTGCTCTCTGTAGAGCTCTGTAGAAATGACCCATCAAGCCATTTAGTGTAGACCTGTTGATCACAAACAAATATGAAGAGATTTAGTTTAAATGGGCCCACACATTATTTATCCCACTGCATTGGGTCTGGTCAGGATAAAGTTAACTTTCTTTTTATCCCCAAGTATTGCTGAACAATGCTTGCACAGAATCAAGGCTTTCTTTTTTATTTTTCTTTTCCTCACTCTGCCCTCTCCCCAGCAGTTGGGCAAGAAGTTGGGAGGGGATGCAGCTGGGACAGCTGACTTCAGTAGGCCAAGGGGATATTCCATACCATATAACATCGTGGTCAGCAACAAAAAACTAGGGGTAGAGGAAGAAGTGGAGGGAGGTCTTCCAAATCCATGTCCAATTAAAATTTCCTTTGGTGCAGCCTTTCCTTACACAACTTTGGCTCCAGACCCCTCAGACCATCTTAATGGCTTTCCAATGGACTCTCTCCAGCTTGTCTCTCTCATACTAGGGGTTCCAAAACTGGACAAAGTATTGGAAGTGCAGCACCACAACCTGGCAGAGGGGAATCACTTCCCCTAACCTGCAGGGCCTGGCCTGTCAACCAGAAATGGTATCTTTCCCTTTTAACCTCCTCCTTCCCAGTTTAAAGGGTACAGCAGAACAGGGCTGACAAGCACAAGAGCACACTGTCTCCATTATAGGATTGTTATCAGCTTTCCCTGTTAAATTAATGGATACAATTTCCATCAGCCCTTTTTTTTTTTTTTTTTTTTCATTTTTTAAGAACACACTAAAATTAAGTACTTATTCTCCCCTTAGAACCCCAGCTTCTGTCCCAAGCCTTTGAAGATTCACATCTGCTTTAAAATATTTTTTATAATAAAGATAAAACAACTGATATAAGGTTAAATACATACAGAAACATTTGCAGAACTAGGGCCAAAGGCAACTAGAGAAAAAAACACTATGAAAAATTAAACTGTTAAGTTACACTTCGATGACACCTACCTGCTTTATTTTTGCTCCACTTAATTATAAAATTCAGGTCATCCAAAGCAGCAGAAATTCTGTCTTGAAAGAGGTAAATCAAATGTCTATGCCAGTAAGCATTAAGCAGCAGTGGTTCTAAGCTTATAGCCTATAAACAAGATAAGTAAATAACTTATCCATATTGCAGAAGGCACTTCTCAAATGTGCTATCAATAGTACATAAGAAATGAAAACATTTTTGCACTGAAATGATTATTATTTTTTTAAGAAAACTCCTAGATTGACAAACTTTTACTTAACAAAAAAATCTGAAAAATTTTTCTAATGTTACTTGTTTACCTAAAAGCATCGTGTACTTATACATATGCAGAATCAGAGTCCAAGCTACCAGAGTACTCAGCACAAAATATTAATCAGCTGGGATATTACCGTGTTTGATGATTTCTTTAAAATAGTTATGTGAACTATTTCTAGAAGTCAGAATTCTTCTATTTGGAAGTAAGAAATAATTAACCTGTCCCTGTGAAAAAGGAATCAGCTTTTCAAACCATGCTGTTATGACTCATATAGAAAGTACTTAACAGCCTCTAACAAAAATCACTTGGCAGATATTATCAATCAAATAAGATATTTCACATATGTTCATTATGCATATAACACACACTTAACAGCCATATGGAAATGAATATGTAGAGACTGATACAAATCTGAGACTGTTCTGCTACAACAGTATTTCTCAAATTTTGGTCTATAAACTATTTCTAAGATCCATAAACTACATAGGAATTGCGTTCATATATCTTAAAGAGAAAAGTCAATAATGTTTTCACTAAAATATACAATAGGAATGGCAAGCAATTTTGACAGTTGATATCAGCCCATTGGTCAACGGCCCCCAGTTCTGGGGTGTGGAATTTTTAGCCTTTCAGATCCTTGACAGTCTGTTTCTAAAGTTTGGGGTGAATAAAAAAGACACAAGATAATCATTGAGTTTCTATGAATATAGTCAATTTTCTGATCAGATAATTTATGAAGTTTGGAAGGTAATATGTACAGACTGTAGGTGCATAAAATAGGTGCCTATGTCCCACTAAAAATAAAATAAATAAATAAATAAAAATATTTGGTATTAGAAAAAGAAATTTCACCCTAAGACAATATGCATTTTGGGAAAGGCAAACTCTAGAAATAGAGTAAAATATTTAGGGTGCATCTTACTGTAGGACATACTGAGAGCATCCTTACAATTTATTGTGTTTTGAGACTGTTAGCTGAAAGGAATGCAGAAACCAACATGAAGCCAAGCAGGTTTGCACTTCATTGTTTCATTCCTCTACACATTTCCAAATACTCCAACTGACTGAGCTTTGCATTTTAGCAAAAGAAATGCTATTTACATTATTTAAAGATACCTGTTGTTTAGATTGTTTTCAGGGACACTGGCAGATTGATGGCTTTCTACTCCCACAGACCAATATCAACACAAAAGATCTGGTTCAATTTTGCGTTATCAAACACTCCAGTACAAGGATCATGAACCCCAAAGTAGCTGCTGAGGAATGGTTCACCAAACACCAAATGCTGTGCTAAGAGCCAATATGTTGGTTAAGGAAAGGAGGACATCTTTTCCTATACAACGTTATGTATAGGATGAAGTACTTTGGGGTCCCAACCCAGTTATGACTGGCTGTGTGTAATATAGATGTTAAATGACAATGAAAAAACCATACTGAAAGTACAACACAAGACTCCACCACCCAGGTTTCACAACCATACAAAACTATACCATTGTTTAAAGAATGCCTTTGAAAGCTTTTACAGCTTCCACATTTAAATTAGAGACTTTAAAAATACTCATTTCTGGTTTTTCAGTAATGTTTATATTCTGTTTTGGTTGTTTCTTTCTAGTTGTGCAGGGTCTTGGGCAGAAGTAATGGCAGGTTTGTAGCACTTTTATAGTGCTACAAATTCCCTTTATGGGAACTTAAAAGTGTTGAAAA
The DNA here is from genome assembly GCA_013400195.1 of Aramus guarauna. Taxonomy (NCBI): domain Eukaryota; kingdom Metazoa; phylum Chordata; class Aves; order Gruiformes; family Aramidae; genus Aramus; species Aramus guarauna. Next base: position 1,015,051 of record VXBL01000617.1, read on the forward strand.
AATAAACATACATAGAAAAACACTAGTATTATTGTATAAAATCTTAGTGTCAAAAGACAGTTTAATTATAAACAGCAAATACATGACTTTTCAATTTATTTGCTTACTATGCTTTTGCAGGAATTAGAAATATATTTGCCAGCTTTGCCAGCAACAAAACTTTAAGCAAAAGACTTTCTGTCCTTTTTGTCTATCCTATCTCCAACTCCATTTAGGAGTGTTGTATCCTGGGCAACGGGCTCCAAAGAAACATTATGGTGCTTGGACAACACTAGGGTAAATAAACACAGCTTATTAAGAGCCCGAATCTTCATTCTTGCAGGACTAAACTTGGATCATGATGTCTTAGAAACGTAAAAGGTGGCAGTGTTCAGCTAGTTATCAGCTCTCCTGCTTCTAATTCTTCACCTGTTCAAGAACTCAGATGCTTAGTTAAAAAAAAAATGCTTGATAGAAATAAAACATGGCATTAAACTTACTTTTTCCAAGTCATCCATAGCTGACTTTAACTTGCCTAACTTTCTTTGTATTGCTCCACGCCTGCAGTAGTGAAAAGCTGAAGGATGCTCTTCCTTTTCTATTAGCTCAGTCAGCCTTCTTACTTCTTTTTCTAAGTCTTCAGTACTAACTGTTGCACCTTCAAGAAGAACAGGTTGTATTGAGTCAACTAGTTCTATTTGTAGATTTGCTTCTTTAGAGTCCACTGTCTCAGTTCCTTTCAGTAATTCAGTATCCTTCTCCTCAGAAGCAGTCCCACTAGGAGAGAAAGTTTCATCAAACCAGCAGGTCCATATTCCACTGACCCACATGCGAGCAGAAGTTTCTTTTGGAATTCCACCCCTCATTCTTGTAAATTTTTCAAAATCTAACAAGCAAGGGATGCTGCAGCTCTGATATTGTTTGATTGCTGAAGACACCTTGATACTGAATTTATCATGAATAGGAAGCCTTCCCAGAGACACAGACCTAAGAAAAAATATATTTAAAAAATAACTAAGTGTTCCCAGATATATTAATGATATCAAATTGCAATATGCCAGTCAACTATTCAAAAACCTATTGTTAGTTCTCTTGTTCATGATAATTTTTTAACTTATCAGTCTTCAATCAAAAAACATTATTGAAGCTGCAGGTAAGCAGAATTGTTCTGAATGATTCATGTCCCCAAAACGTTCAGCACTTACTCACAGTTGCGTGCTTATTTCCTCCAAATTTTCTAACTTAGGTTTACAAGGACAGTGCTAAACCTAAGAAAGGACAATATTTCAGAGTGGACAACTACTAGCCTGGCTAAATGATGATAAATCCTAGGTGGATGAATATATCAGTGATAGATCCCAGTGACATTAGGAAGAGACAGTAAGAATAACAAGCAGAAGCAGCACCACCCAGAGGTGAAAAAAAGCACTTGAATTTACAAGGACATTTCCACAATGATAATCTGGGAAAATTCATAGCTTCCAAGATGAGAACCTTCATAAATGTTCAATATCAACATCTACTTTGAGATGTCAAAGTGAAAAAAGAAACCAAAAGTCTTTAACAGAAACACTTAATCTTTATCACAAACATGAGACTTGCTAGCATAGAAGGGAATTCCAGAAGGGAGAAAATATTTTATACATATATATATATATATTTGTAATACTATGACCTAATATTTATACATATGTTTATTTTATACATAAGGATCCTACTAGGGAAAAAAAGGGAAATTAAAAAATGTAGCAGGCTTATGCATGAATGATGTGCAAAATAGTACAAAGATGAAATCCCCTTGGTTTAGCAAAACTGATATGAAAGCCTTAGACAGCAAAGAACATACAGTACCCCTCTCTAAAACAAGACTTTGAAAAAAGTCCACCTTCTCCCTCAGTCACAGCTCTCTCTACCAGTATATCACACCATTTCAGTAGCTTTGATTTTCTTAAGAATAAACCTACTGAAAGGTGCTTAAAAGCAGAAAAAAAGAAGAGGCTGAACGGAAAACTGGCCTGAAGGACCAGGCCTGAACATCAGTGTAAGTACAATGTGAATACATATGACTGTACACAAAAATAGACAGCATTTGGGTGGGGGGGTTACAGGTCACACTTCAAGCATAAGTATTTAAGAAATATCAAAAAACTAGCAAGAACATGATTTTTTTTTTTTAAATACTTGAATATTTTCTAAGGTACCCCATATCTGAAGTACGTAAATAATAAGCATTCACTAGAAAAATATTTAGAGTGCTACATGAAAACAAAAAGTTAGAAGCTACTTGATGTAATCTGCGAAGTTCATGGTACAAAGGAGGTTAGTCCAGTCTAGCATTTTGGTTTCCTAAGAACTTAGAATTTCCCCCTTGTTTTTCAAAAGAAAGAAGTTTGACTATTTTATCATGCATTTATACTTAGATAAAACTTTTTCTGGTGTTGCATGAAACAATACCAGTTCCATTTAAAGTGCAGTATGTACTAAACGTCCTAAAGATACCTGAGCAGTATGGATTTTTGATTTGCATTAAAAACTATATATTATTCCTAAATAACTAAACTATTATTACTTCCGAGCAATATTTAATATTAAAAAGATAAAACCTCTAATTAGATAATACAGCTACAAATTAAAATATATTCTTTAAAAAGGCAATATACATTAATTAAAGAAAACCTTTTAAGAATCTTTGGGGGTTGACTTAATTTCTTAATCACAGCTTCTAATATTCTAGGACTTATTTTCTTTGATTTCTTTGTTTTCCTTCTTCTTGGGAAAACAGCGCATTTAATCGCAGCATTTTGAGGTCGCTCCACAAGAACAATGTCATTCTCACTATCCTCTTGTCCAGTCAAAGTAGGCATTTTTTCTACTGGTATGTCTGTCTGCATTGACTGAGGATCATCACAGAGTTGATTCAATAGATGCTTGGTAGGGGAGCTTTTCCCAGTCTCTGTCTCAACCTCTGTCTCAGCTATCCGTTGCTTCATAACCTTCAACTCTTTCATGCTGGTTTTGAAATTAGCTGACATATTTAACGTAGTTTCATCTTTGAAAGCTGTCATCTGGAGAGCAGAGACTGATCTTTTAATCAAACTTGTCTGTTAAAAAAAAGAAACTTAATTTATTTATATGTTCATTTGAAACACATTTCCTTAGTTTTAATGGACTGGATTATATTTTATGTAAAATTGTAAAGAAAAAGAAAGAGAGCAACATGGGGACCACACAGTTGAAAAAAAATTATAGTATTTAATGGGAAAAAAGATGTGCATACCTCAGGATGTGTGTCAAAGCAAAGAGATATGAAACATTAATTCAAAGTTATGTGAAGCTCATAAAGGGCTAAAACAATTTTTTTCTAAAAGAAATTTCACAATAAATTTGAATTAAATATCTGCAATCCTTGTAGGAAAGTTACATTTTAAAATCAAAAATGTATGCCACCGTTGGTGGCATTTACAAAAAGATGAACTGAGATACATTCATGAACTCACAAGAAAAGACAGGAAGACTGTATAATGTTTGGAAGTACAATTGTATTATATGAAAACACAGTTAATATCTGAATAGAATAATGCACCCTCATACTTTGTGCCCCCATCTCTGAATCACCTGACGAAATCAAAATAGTAACTGTTATCTTCTGGTGTTTAATTGTTATTAATTAATAAGCAAGTACTATTTGCAATAACAAATGTGTTGCTTCTGTCTTTTTGTTAATTCCAGTTCACTAAATTGCACTATAATGGTAGGCATAACACATCTTTGTCAAAGAAATTAAAATGCCATTTCGTGTCCACTGCCCAAAATTTAAAGAGGAATACACTTGTTAGTAATGAATAAAATAAATGAAAGCATAAATGAAACATTGAATAATTTTGAATAATTTTAAATTAGAAAGACAATCTTTATTTTAATAATAATTTAAAGCACTCCATTTAAGTAAGTAAATATCTTTCACTCTATTTGTGGCAATGCATTAAAATGTGAAGTTTTGAGAAGATAAAAAAAAATCTCAATGTCACAAGTGTGACACTTTTCCTTAGGAAAATTATATTTTTTTAAAAAAAAATCTAAGCTTCATACTGATTTATTAAAAAGGTGAAACTCAATGTGGAGCTATCATTTATCACTACACGTATCTATTGCTAGCTGTCATTTATCAACAAATCAAATAGTTTGACTGCAAATTGCATAAATATTGAATTGTTAATTGATAAATTCTTTTACTGAACTATGCATAGTTTTGTTAAAGGATAGCTATCTGAATTCAACAAGACTACTTCTATTTGAACATGAAACTAGTATTTTAAAAAAATCAAGCATCAATGCTTAGTTCAAATTGCAAATCTGGTGTTTACATTGTTTTAGTTATCATTGCATACAAACTGCTGCCATGCTTCATGTCCATCTAAAATAACATGGTCACAGCATTTTAAGCAGGTCTTTACAGACTATATAGAAGTTTTAAATAAATATATATTCCTGAAATTCTTACTGAAAATCAAATTTTTCAAGAAAATATTACTTGTATAATGCTATCAAGGTAATCTTTGAACAAGTGTAAAATTTGCACTGTTTATTGCTGCTTTATGTATTTTGTGAAACAGCTAACATAACTTCAATAGCCATAAAAGTACATAGCACTTTTACAGATTAGAAACTTGACAACATTGATGCCCTGAAATATCTGAAATCCAAGGACTGACACTCCAAATCTTTACTCCGATATGTTGTTCCACTCATTTCAGGTGAGCTAGAGTACAGATTACTCACATTTACCTCTATTCAAATACCTGTAAAGTTAACAAGGGTTTTCATTGCCGAGCTATGTTCTCCTATTTAATATAACCAATCCACTTAAAGAACCTTTGAGACTTTCACTTTTGCATCTAATAGGAAAATATTAAGTTCAATTCAGTTCAGTGGAAGAATTTCTTCCACAAAATCACAGTTCAGGAACAAATACAAGTAAATATAAAATAATACCTCTGAGCTCTCACTGTCACAAAAATCAGGCAAGGATTGGCATCTTCTGAGTAAACTTTTTGTCTATAGATAAAACAAAAAGCAAAATAAGTCTGAATTAGTCTGAGCCTAATATGAATAGAGCTTTCAAATACATTCTGCTTTTAAAAGCAGACAGTGCTAAAAATAGAGCTAGTATCCAAAGAAATCTGTGTTTTCACAAAAAAAAAAAAAATCAACCCCACTTTGGCCAAAGTGAAGGACTGCATTTGTCTGGATTTCTGGATGTCTTAAGCTCATTCCACTGCCAGATGTCCAAAAATCTGAGACATATTCAATGCAGTCATATAGATTAATGCTAAAGAGCAGGCATAGTCAGTGGACATATTCTATGTATGTGCTCTAGATGCTCCAGTCTCGGAACACATCATGAATACGTCGCACTGTTGATCACCTAGTGAATTTACTGCATGCATGGAAATGTCTTTCCAATTAACGTGTTTTAAGCCAGACACTTCTTAAAAGTATCAGTTTCACTCCACATTAAATGACATTAGCCACACACGTTTCTATCTTGGGAATCCTGGACCAAAAAAATGGCCACATAACATCACTACAGCATAATTTCCAATGAGAATATTACTTCTACCTGAGAATCTGTATGTGCTTCATCTGTTTTTAATAGTTGTTAATAGATTTACTTGTAGCATAGCAACAGGAGGGGTTTTTTCAGTAAGAGAGACACTTCCAATAAGTCCACAAGCAAACACGCAATAAAATATTTTAGTAACTGTAGACTTTATTACTTCCCATTGTCATATCTAATGGCCCAGTCAACCTGTAGGCAAAGGACTACCAGCACTTTTCAGCTCTGCTGGACAATTACAAATCAGTTTGCAGTTACATATACAGCCATAACCTCTTTGTGCCTGCAGTCAAACATGATGCAAAATTCCAAATAGTTTTTAGCCAAACACAAACTAACTATTTTAAGTTGCTGCTGCCAGAGGACATAGAAGATGTGCAAAGCTGATCACAAAACTCTTCCTTTTTGACATCCTGAATATGGTTCTTGTCATTATTTCTAGCCTTGCTCCTGCAAGAAATGTTCAAACCAGCAAGTCTTCCTTTATCATAATTGAATTTATCTTTTTGTTCCACTTCAATGTCATCTACAAGTCATATTCTCTGTAATGACATATCCTCAGATACTCACAGACACTATTAAAAAAGCGTCTTCCAAGGACAAAAGCAAGCATGTCTTGTCCAGCATGTTTCACCTTCAAATAGGAAGCACATTATCCAACATATCTTAACTGCTCTAATAGTCCAAACTTGCAGATGGAGCCCTAAATTTTCATATAAAACAGTGCTTTTAAGCACTAAATTATACCTGAGAGCTCAGTTGCAGTAATAATATGCTAACCTCAGTTTGCCCGTTTCTGGCTGCAAATACATCCACTCATGCATTAGTTGTCCTCAATTCCAGCTGAGGTCCCAGCAGTATCCCTGGACAGTCACAAAGCTTCAGCTGTGTTTTAGCTATCAGAACACTGAGTTGTACCTCAGATTCTCTAATAAAGAAATATTTTCTTATGACTAGATCTTCAAACTTGTTTTGCTATCTTAATTTTTAATGTTACACTAAAAAAATTGTACCATAATACACACCATTCCATAATCATAGAAATCACGACCATCTTGCTCAGCTTCTAACTCTTCTTCATGATCAGTGAAAAAGTCTTCAAATACAACATCCTCAATAACATTGCTCTGAAATATTAATATATTTGCATATTTGAATGTGCAACACTTATTTTAGTCAGCTATAGAGAACATAATAACGAATAAATAAAGCCTATAACGTATTTGAGCTAAAGATTTATGATGATCAAGACCAACATCACAGAAGTCATTTATCCTATGCTTCTGATGGAGCACATTCTTTAATGTGATTAAAAATCACATGGTGCAAAAAGGGCAGAGTCCTGAGGAAACTGATTATTGCTACCTGATTGTCTAAAGTTTTTACCTTTAGCCTTGGTAATTTAGGTCAGGTCACAGTAGTCCATAGAATAACAAGAAAACAGGTCTCAATTTGGTCATACTAAGACTAGGAGATGGCAAATTACGTCAGGTTTATTCCTGCTATCAATTAATCCATGCATAAGAGTGCTTTCTGTCTTGCACAGGAGTGTGAACTAGTCATAAATGCTAATTTCTTTGTAAACCTTTGCCATATGAAGGTGCAGAGTGCTACAAATACAGGCATACAATAGGCACGCCCTTTTGCATGAACAGCTCATCTCACAATAACGTAATCACAGTAGAGATTTTACATTCAAAACATTTTAAAACTCAAAACAATTGTCATTTTCTAAAATGGTCTTTGTTGAATATAAGAAACACTTTATTACATTTTAATAGAAATCACTGCCAGCATAGCATAGGAGAAGAAAAACTACACAAAAGTAGCTTTCAACATAAATGTAAAGACATTAAGCAAGATAATATAATAGCAAGTGGTAACTAAGAATAATTACTACCAGAAACTTGCAGAAAATTAAACAATACTATTCCATATATATCATTACAAATTGTACAATGACTTATATACCTTGCCTACAATATACAGAAGTGTTAATAAGATAGCAGCATAAAATATAACTATTACAATTAATAAATATAATGTTAGACAAAGATGTATATTTCTGCAAAAGATGAGTGTTGGGGATTGGCTGCAANTTAAAATATTTACCTTGTATGTAGGAAATAAAATTTCCTTTAATGAAGAAATTGGAGCAGAGAATTTTGGTGGAGCTGGAGCCCAAAACATTTTTAAAGCTTCTGGATAAATGGAAACCTTCAAAACCAATACACTTCAGTTAGTTACTAACACAAACCCAGTTTATAAATGTCTGTACTAAATCTGAACTATTAGGTGATAAAAAGCTGGTTTCAGCAGAACTTGACTTGTCAAAAACAACTCCACCAAATACAAGGAAATCCTGAGAGGTATAGAGCTCCACAGCCTGAATGAACTACCTGGTTTGCTCTTTAAGTGTTTCTGTTTGTTATTAATTAGCACATTAGCATATTTTATTACTTCAGAGAAGAAATTAAGAATTGAGATATGAGGTTTCAGAACAATACTCCCCATTGATGAAAAACTCCATATACATTTTTTTATATTGCATATTGTCAAACATTGAAAAATCAGCAGAACTTTATTTCCAACATGTTCTGTTCTTTTGTTCCATGATGCAATTAAAAAACAAGCACTTTTCCCCTGGATTTTGTGACTTCATTTGTAGGATTGTGCAAGTACAGTACACATTTATTAAATTTTTTTCTTACTTTCTCTCCCAACAGTTGCAGTTGTGGCTTTTCAAGACAATATTCAGCTACTTTTTGGCATTCATGTAGACTTTTTGATGTATGAGGGTGAAGAAAGTGAATCCCATCTGTCTGATTATTCTGGAATTGCTCTGAAATAGGAACTCCTTCATAACAAATTCTGCAGCAACATAAAAGATGAATAAATTATTCTGATTATGTCAGGTATTAACAGCACAGAAAAAGCTTGGTTGTCAAAAGATCAAGAAAATTAGGTAAAATTTAAATCAAATTAGAAATAAATGATGAATTAAACTTTTTTTTCTCAACTAAAGACTGAAAAGACTTAATATACAATGGTGCCAAACTTGTAATTTTTGCAGTCACAGACCCAATAATTTTAATTTCACTTTCGTGATCAGGTCCATGTTGCATATTATAGAATTCACAAGAAAAACACAACACTAAGCTCTAAATTAGCATGAATTGCATACAATGCATAACTTCATGCAAATACATCATTCAAGTAAGTGCTCTGCTTCTAGTCAGATATACTTAAATGCCAAAGTGAACTGATTTCAGCAGGAATGTCTGGCTGGTTTTGATCAGCACCTTATGTGTTTACTTGGAGATTGGATTCTGATTATTTTTTGTTTGCCATTTTGTAAAATAAATCTACCTATGGCAAGCACCTTGCAAAAGGAATATTTCACTTTAGAAAGTTGTAGTCTGAAGTAATTATACCCTCCGATTTCCTGTCTATCTAGTTTTAATTTGCAAAAACAGTGAATGCTTTTACACAACATGGTAACTTATAAGTATGTTTATATATGCATATGCATATATATAAAATCCTGTAATAACTGTTCTATTTCCTTTGTTCCTGGCACCTCTAAAGAGAAAGTCAGATTTGAAGGATATATTACTACTATCAAGCTGTTAAAACTATTTTAGAGATTAGTAGCAACAACTATTAACATTTATCACTTAAACAGATATTTTACAGGATTTATATATAAAATTATAATGCATATTTTTATTTAACAGAGAGTAGAAGCTACATATTTTTTGCTATTCTTCTTGTAGCTTGTTTTATAGTACAATAATTACTAAAGTTCTCAAGCTGTTGGCTACTTCTTATTGCACTAGCAATTACAAGCACAGAATGCAATAAATGGTGAAATATGTAATATATATACAAAAGAGCAAGCACTCAATTTCCTATATTCAGGTATACATACATGTATGTAAACCGAAATGCACAGTAGACGGAACACGACTTTTCTCAACACATTGGCACATGCCAACACTGCCATCTACTGGTGTCAGTCAAGTTTGGGGTAGTTTTTCTGCAAACACTCAATTACTAATGAAGTTTCTTTGTGCATTCATGGAACTCAAGTGTGGAACTTCTGTTACTTGCAATTTCATTGTCAGACATACGTCTGCTATAGTGGACTTGGTTCTCATCTATGCTAATTGCAATGTATTGCCATTTTAAGACCTATTTAAATTATCAGAATACTGTGGATACTGTGGAAATGAGGGGGGGGAGGGGCGCCAAGTCTACACATAACTGAGAACCAGCCATTTGATTTAGCAAACAAAATGCCTTCTGAAGTACATTTGGAAGTTAAAAAGGAATCCTTAAAATGTAGCACCATCCCAGAAGTTGTAGGTCTTACAGAGAAAGATTATAGATCTGGGAGTAGTTCTTGAACTCTTTTTGGAATGTTCCTTTCTTCAAGTAGAAGCTTTGACAAAAGATCTATTTCTTAAAGAGAAGAAAAACAAGACCTTAAAACCTAACTTTTTACAAGAGTTTGGCCTTCCTTCTTTTTTCTTTACATCTAAGTATTTGGTGGTTCTAACTCTTCAAGATGGGTGTCTGCATGAAAGGAATGTCAACTGAAGTTATACAGGATACAAAAAGGTGTAAAATAATCAAAATATTCCTTAGCATTTGTGGTTAAAAGTGTTTTAAGTGAACAACGTAACAACAGCTGTTCCTTTTTTAGGGCACTTTTGTCATAAATAGTTTTTCAATTCAAGGAGTTTATACTAAGTAATCAACTGTGAGTTAATGTGAAACAGCATTCAGACTTTTCATTTCTACAATAGGGAAGCAACATGGAGGAAAACTCCAAGTAATAATAATACATATCTAATAACATTCTGTTTCTATCTGCTGGTAAAAACTGTAAAATCAGAATGTCTAAAGGAGATGCAGGCATTCCTGCATAAATCAATCTTAACAAACATAAAATGAAGCTACAAATCCCATTAAAATTTTTCTAGGATATCTGCCAGGAAAAGGTTTGACTATCCACGTATAACTTTCATAAAAATATATTTAGCTTAATGCTTATCTTCATGGCTAAAAAAGTAGCTTTTTTAACTCTCAGATAACAATGCCTGCAGACTATGCCAAGATTAAACAGGAGAGCTAAAGCAAGACACCTTTGCTATCTGATGAAATGAACTTAATACAGTCAATCTCAGGAGAGAGTTGTAGCTGACCTCGGGAAGTTTACATCTTGATAAACTGATATACCCTGTTCCGCAGGATGTTTTTTGCAGATGTTAAAACTTATATATATATTTTAAGCATGTGGATATTTTTCATAGTGAAGACAAGACTTTAAAGAAATAATAGATTTGTTTTCTTGATCTGATCTACCATAAAATACTGGACTTCTTTGGACTTTGTTAGAGTCAAACAAGATTCTTTCACAGAACTCAGAACTAGTGAAAAAAAAAAAGATCTATTGCTATTTAAACAGTTGACAAAGTAATTTGAATTTTACTATGCACACTATTACACAGAAATCATGCTTACCCCCACATAGATCATTGGCACCTGGGAAATTAGCTAAATGTGGAGAATTGGTCAGTAATGAAACATGAACGGTTTAAACAGACATAAATTAGTGTCAGGTAAATGATACCTTTGACCTTCAAGGCTCACATAAGGCAACCAGTTCTAAAAATTAAAAACAGAAGATGATGGTAGATGGTGCCACTAGATGGCAGTACTCCAAAGAATTTAGTTTTCTAGATTTCGAGGATTAAACGAATTCAGCAAGGAATTTTGGTGTGGGCTTCTTTTCAAACTTTAATTCTCTTCATCTCCAGGGAATGTAGCTCTCAATGTAAAAATTTCTTGCCCAAAGTTTCTACTGATTCTTAAAGCTCAGACTCAGTCTCAATTTTCTCAAGCTGTTGGCTACTTCTTGAAAACCAAACCATTCTCTTCTTCAAACCTGTTCTCCCATAGCTTCTACAATTTATCTCTTCTAGTTCCACTCTCATCTAACTCCTTCAACTTCCTGAGTATTTCAAGGGGTTTTGTCCTCCACTGTCTTCACTTCTTCCTCTATTTCTAGTAGTGTTCTAGTCAAAGACCATGTACAGGTTTCCTCTCCATGGTAATTATTATCTTCCTCTTAGGGATGTCAAGCTGCCAGTGCTAGCTCAGCACGGCTGAAAGATAAGGATCTTATGAGCCTTTCCCTTTTCATCCTTCATGGCTTCCCCACTACTTACTTTCTTTACCACTATGGTTAGCATCCCATTATTCACACAGACTCAGAACACAGGTAGCATTCACAACATTCTAAAATTAAACTCTTTTTTCTAATCTCTCTACAAAGCTAAAGTCTGGTGTCTAATTTCATATCTTGCTTGTTGTCACATCCATTTATTTAGCCTAGACAAGCATCACCTTGTCCTATTCAGATTCATTTAAAGCACTACTGCAACGATCATAGTTGCTTGCTTTGAACATTATCCCATTCTTTGAAGTAATAAAAAAAAAAAAAGAGAGAAGCTCATTCAAATATAAGATACTCCTCTGTTTTCAATGCCTTCACAGCCTTTCCTTTTTTGTCATCTCTAGATCAGTAGGGACTACTTACTCCATCAGTGAATTCCTTAGGTTGAGGTTTTTTTCTTTTTGAACATCTTTTTGCCCACCCTTATGCTGCCTCTCACATCTGAGAAAAGCTCACTACAGCCATCAATTTATTCTCTCAAAATTTCCTTAAATCTTCTTCCACCATGACCTGCAAAACAGCTAATGGCTGAGCTACCGATATGCTGAAACCCTGCTTACAATGTTGATCAGCGTCCTTATTCTCACTGAGTCCTTATATTCTCTGTCTGCATCTGTCCAACAGACAGAAAACGCTGCTGAATCAAAAGCAAACACTTCAATTACGGCCATGAATGATATTCATATGTTACCCAAATTCCTGACAGAAGCAGAAGCTCACAAAAACTGAAGGGAAACATCAGGGCCTAATCCTATACCCTGAACTAATGCCATCCTTGATGGTTAGGGTAATCTTGACTACATTAACAGAATTCAAGGGTCAAAAACTTTCATAAACCAATTTATGGATTCATATTTTAAGGTCAGAGAGAAGCATCATAATTACCCAACCTGACCTTCTAAATAATACAGATAATAAAATTTCATCAGTATTCCTGCATCAAGCTCACAATTTGCTGGGTGAAACTCAGAATATACCTCAGAATGAAATCCAGTTTTGATTTAAAGACTGTAAGTAATGGATAATTTCAGAAGCTGCCACTTTCATTGCTATACATTGAAATCGTATAGCTACTCTCAATTTGTCTAGATTGAAACCTCAACTACTGTGTCTTATGTTTTCTTTTTGTAAATCCTCTTGCATCAGAAACTGTACCATGCAGGTAACATATTCAAACCAACTCTATGTCTCCTGTGTAAAACCAACATAATGATATTTTTAAATGTCTTAATACAGAACTGGTATTCATGAAAAAGAGATCGCATGCAGGAATTGACACTTCTGCTAGAATGGTATTTGGAACACTATTAAGTGTATTAAGTGCACAACATTCCTGCAAACATTCATATGTAAGAACCACCACAGATTTAGCCAACAGGAAATCTACTGCCCCTCTCTGGAACTTAGATTTTTCAGGGGCTGCAGGCAGACATTTCCCTCCATTTCAAATCCAGAACATGGAGTCCTCTTCTAAGGGTGGATGCATCCGTTCTTTCAAGGAAGGGCAAGGTGATTATTTTTTTCCTTTATAGGGCAGGAAAAAAAGCAGAGCGGTGATTTCCACCTTTTTATGATAATTTATTACTGAACCACAGAGCCAGGAAATGAGAATTCATTGCTTATTGAGGATTCAAACCTCACTCACCATTAGATTATTTGACCATTCTGGGTACGGGAAGTTGTGCTGTTGAGCAGAAAAGAATGCAAAAGTCATGCAGCCAAGAGAGAGAACAAGTGGTGACATGACTATCTCAGTTGTTAGAGCACTTACCTGGAACAGAAAAGCTCTGTATATTTCTAATCCCAAAACTTTTTCTATGTTATTGCTAATGTCTCACCTCCTTTATTTTAAGGTAAACATGCTCAATTTAAAGTTCAGAGAGTATTACACAGCCATCTTCTGTTGCTTATCTTTCAAGACTGTAAAGCTCCTTTCAGAGTTACTGCTTTTCAGCATACAAGCTCTCCTCCTACAAAGGATGACCCTAATTCCCTATTCTTATCCTTATGACCTTGCATTTGGCTGCACTAAAACACATGTTTTTCAAGTGAGCCCAAGTTAACAAGCTACACAAATTGCCCTGTAAAACTGACCTAGCCTTATCCTTATTTACCACTCTACCAATCTTTAGATCACTACAGACTTTATGAGCAATACTTTTATATTTCTGGAGCTAGTGATACATAGAAATTATAAGTTGCAAACTGCCTCACTACTTCTTATAGAATAATTTTTTTGACAGATCTCTTTTTACATGCTGCATCAACCTCAGAAAAATTAACTATTACGCATTTCGTTCTACTTCAGCTCCTTATTCATTAAAGATGAAGGACCCGCAGTTATCACATGACTACCTTTTACATATGCAATGAATACTTTTGACTACAAGTTTATCTAAGTCCCAGTTCTGTATGTGCTTAACTTTGTGCATGTGTTGAGCTCAACAAAACTACACTCAATTACTTAAAGTTATGCTTGTTCCTAAGTGCTTGTAGAATCAGGATTGAGGTAAATTGTCTCTGTGATAAAGGGTGTGCACTTTAAACCTTTTACTATTGCAGAATTTTACATTCACAGAAAGCCTACTCTATTTGCTCAGTATTTCTCATTATTTCAATGGGACCTCTCCTGTGAATAGAATGAAGTATAAAAATTCATGTATTTATTACCTAAATTGTGACATATAACTTAAAATGTCTCTAAAAATGCAACTCATTTTTAAAACCAACAATAGATCTTACATTCTAAGTGAAATACAAACCTTTTAGTACCATTGTTCTAGCTATTTTAAAACACACCTACCAAATAAGGCATTTTTTTCCAAATCATTTTCTTTGCCACTTCTTTGAAACTACTAAATGCTGAAACACCATGGAAGTTATTTCTCAACACATAATCCTTTAACATAGAAAATTAAATCATAGTAACTCTATGTAAAAATAAGTAAGTTCATACCTTTTCCTTCCAGCTTGCTCTTTCAAACAAATATATTTGGAACACGTTGGTTCTTCCTCCTTGACGTCTGTGTCCTCTGCTGTAAATAAGACATTGTGACCTCTTCTGTCTAAAGTATGATAAACTCTAGATACCAGTTGTAAATAAGGAGGCAATATAAAACTAGGAAAAGCTGTACATAATCGATGAATGCCTGGATAATGTTGACCTCTAGAAAGGAAAACAAAGAAATCAAGAATCTTAATATCCATTCTCTATATTCTAAAATGCATAGTTTATCAAATACTACATCAGACCATAGGATACAAATGGCTAACATAAATACATACAACTGCCTACTAATTTCTACTAAAAGCAGAGATCATATTATTAGAAAAGAAAAACAGATAAAAGCTAAAATGTTGGTAATAATTTTAAAGTAAAAAAATAAATGCAGTAGTCACAATTTTACTTTCCCAACTTAAGTAGAGCTTTCACTTGCTGCACTGAAAACTTAAACCAAGTAATGCAGACTTACAGCTTAAACTGGGTATGTGAATAAATATTATGTTAAAATGTTACATATACATTCATTTGCAAATTCTCTCCCATGACAGAGTACCATGTAAATACCCATGGTATGCTATCACTTGAACTTCCTCCTAGCTTTACAATTCAACTGTTGATTTTAGAGGAAACACCAGGTCTTTGAGCATCTTTGAAAAGTTAATAACTAAAAATTTCTACCATTTAACCCTCCAATCTAAGTCATACTGAAGGTGATGAAAGTCTATTGACTTCCACAGGCCATGGACCAAATTCTAAAAACAGTCTCCAGCTACTGTGTGAACTCTACAAAGTTAATAAATGTCTAACGTACAGACAGTTACAACGTGAGGAGCAGTATACGGAAAATGTCTGAGATGTAAAAACTCAGAAATGGCTCCCCAAATATACACTACTTTTAATTGAAGTTCATAACTGACTTCATATTTTAAGAGAAAATGCCAAATGAAAATGGTTAAAATTCCACTTTGAAATTACACTGAATAGTTTTCAGGTTTAACTATTTTTCTGAGGTTCTCCTGAAACAATGAAACTTTCAACAACTTGTTTTTTTGTTTTACTGCAAACTACACCTGATGTTATAAATGGATATTATAAAGGGGAAATCAGCAAGAACTAGAGAATGAAGTAAGGAAAAGCACAGAATGGATTTATCATGCAATACATATTCAAGTTACAAAAATAATATTTTGTATTTGCTTACATTTTCTGAAAAATAATGACAGCAAATAAGTAAAATATAAAAATCACACATGTAAAGAAAAAAACCACAAAAATCAGTCTAGTATAACAGAAATTTGACTCACAATCAAGAAATTATCACATCAAGTATATACCAGATATATCCCCGTTATATTAATATAGTTTGAGTTGCTAAGTTTATAGGCACATGACAACAGTAAAAGAGTGTCAATAAGTCTTTTTATTTTAATTAAAACTGCTCAAAGTTTTTTTTTCAAGCCATACAACTTTAATATATAGAAAAGAGTCTAGTTACTTTGTGCTTCCATAAGACAGTTTCACCAGATCTTACAATCCAAAGTCTCTACTGAAATCAGTGGCATTTATGCCTGAATGAGAACAGGGTCAACATTATGAAATAAAATGTGAAAGTTAAACATAAAATTGAAATATCCAGTTTGAAAAGCAACTCAATCACACAATACATGAGACTGATTAGGATTTAAGGCATGCTTACAGCAACCCCATTTAACACAAAGGATAATTTATTTATTTTTTTAACTAATTAAATACATTTACAGCATAAATGGAAATAAGTAACTGTTTTGGAGTTTGAAATCAGAGATCAGTGCTTTAATTAGTAGATCACATTCATTTAAAATTAGAAAGAAATATTTCACACTGCTTTAACTCAATAGAGTATATAATCTTCATAAATGTTTATAGTAGTTTACCACAGGATGCTCTAACTCAGTTCACTTTCTCTGCAATGCAATTACCACACAATTAAATATATATATTTAAATTTTAAAATTTTCTAGGAACTTTTTCTCTAATTTTTGTCATTTAATTCAATAAATAAAATCAATTTGAATGTTATTTTAATTGCATTATCATTACTGCTCTTGTATAGAAGTTTGTCATTTCATTGAATGAACTAACTGAATGCTTTATCAATGTAAACTGAAACATTTGGGGCATGCTGCAGGTAAAGGTGAATGTTTTTACAGCACACTCTCCTAGAACAGACTATTTATCATTCTTTGAAAAAAGGGGACATGAAAAAACAATACTATGTGTGTGGCCTACATTACCTTCACTTAATGCACTAAATATGGGTTTTTCAGAAAATCGTGCAGTTTCTGCACCATTGATAATCTGACAGTAAGTATTTATTGAAGGTAAAACACTCATTGTCTGTTGACACTATTTGTTTTAATATATAATCTTGCTAACCAAATGATCTTTAAGCAATGCAGATAAGCAATGGCATGCAAAGGGTCACTTAAATGCCAATTTGACTGTTTCATAAACTTAAGCATTCTTTTCCCATGACTATTCTCAGCTACTTAATTGAAAGTATTATCCATTTACAAACTTTAAGCCTGCCATAAAAAGGCTCTCTTCTGTATCCAATAGACCTTTCAGGACCCTGAGAACAACAAAAGCCAATAATTAAAGCTGCTTCTCCCCCCCCCCCCC
>VXBL01000617.1:1032566-1044071 GCA_013400195.1 Aramus guarauna
GAGAAGTGAAGAAGCAACCTATGGTACATCTAAACAAAGCTATCTATAAAGATCTTATTAGCAGTGAAGACCATAAAACTGAACAGTCTCACTTGACATGGGATGGACAGGATCAGTTAAATTAGGACACGGTCTGTACTACTTTTGTAATCTGCACTCCTGCTACAGAATGACAGATACAACCTATGACAAGAGCAAGGTAATAAGCAGTTGTCCTTAAATTACGCTCTCCATGTAAAATCTCCTGAATTTCAGACAAGCACTGACTGTAATACAAATTCAAGTTAATGAATTTTTAATACATCTTCTCTATTTAAAGATGATGACTTACAGCTGGCATTGCTTATATTAAATTTGTGGTATTTTCCATTGTTTGTTTTTAATTATTTTGATTAGATTATGCTTGGAATTGTATAGACAACTTCAACCCCCACATAAGCAACTTCAGTTCCTGCTGCAGTCAAGCGAAGTTTCATCTGCATACAGCAGGAGTGAATAGGCTCTCTGGATTTTAAAAACCGTAAATCAGAACTATTTCAAGGAGAAAAATAGCAAATTACAACTAGTGATACCAAATTAAAATTGGTAACTTGGATCTGAACACTTGAAATTTCTGATCTTAATTTAAGGGGATGGCATTATTTCTTCTCCAAACTTACCTATCAAGCTGTGCACTAACAACAATGTATTTTCAGTATTTTTCTTAAAATAATGAAATAAGATTTAAAAGTTACTTGACATTTGAAGCCTGAGGAGGCAAAGACTGTTGCAAGTTGTGTTCCTCTTGTAGCTCTTTCTGAACTTCATCTGGTTTAATTTTTGATATTGCTTTTCCTTCCACCTGTAGCACATCCAAGGATGTGGCCTAAAATGTTCATGAACAGAAGATAAACACGGTGTTACAAGCTGATAAGTTATACGGATATTTTCACACCCACTCTGGAGTAGAACAAGGAGCAATGGCACACAAGCATCTCTGATCATCAGAAAATTCAATTAAACTAGAGTAGTTTAGAACTGTTGCCACTTTGCAGATCACAGCAGCGCCCACAGCTGTTCAGGATATAGAATAAGCAGAAAAGTGTGATAAAACAAGGTTTCCAATGTGCCCTACCTAAACTGCATTTCTGAATTGTGTATCAGATGAGCGTCTTTCAATATATCACAAAGAGAATGATCAAGAGAGCATCAAAATCATAGCATTACTATCAGAACTACTAAACTTCGAAGAGCATGAATACATCTAAAATTTGTATTATATTTTTAAGCAAATTCAAACAGATACACATAGTTTAAAGGATGATGTTTTTAGAAAAGTTTCTTCAAGGTTATGTTTAGTAAATACAGGAACTTCAGCAGGAATACAGATGTAAGAAATTCCTGCTGTTTCCACCCACAGCTGCTCATTCCTATCTAGAAGAACACCACATGTTTAGTTGTACTAAAAACTGTTTTTCCACATTGCAAAATAGATCATATAACTCATCAATGTTGCAAAAAATAGTAAAAAGAAGTGTGGAGGGAAGGCAGAAATTACTCTAGATCTGATTCCCTTTGTAGAGTGTCCTCACACAGAAATTTTGCTTGGGACAGTTCACTGTAATCCAGGAGCAAGAGCAAACAGCAAGGAAAAGAAACTACTGAAGTCATCATTGGTGTCAAAGTGTCTGTATCTGTTTTATGAAAGTCAGCTTCAAAATCTATACCTTTGTGATGCTTTTCCCGTATTATGATGACCTCCAGAGGTCCCTTCCAACCTCAACCATTCCACAATTCTGTTTCCTGCAAACTGTTACACGTTTTCCTAGAACAGACTAGCAGTGCCATCAATAAAAAGGATTCTTCTGAACTCCACTTAAAAGATTGCATACATAACACATCAAAGCAGGTTCAAGAAAATAAAGAAGTATGATCACAGCATAACAGACAGAAACAGAACAACACAGTGGGGAAAATGAATTTTGAAGTTCTTTGTCTTGAAAAAATTTTCTCTCTCGATATGAAAAGTAAGTCCACTCCTTTGCCCAGCTCTTCGTGATACACCATGGTAATTCTGTAAGGCTGGATAGCTTAGTTTATAGGAACCCAAAGAATACAATTGTTGTGACCAAATGCGTTTCTAATTAAGATTTCCAGTCACATATCTGGTTAAACGAATCACAAAAGCATAGGATTTTACTCCTTTTTGTCCACTCACATGCTTTATTTATCCCAGAATATAACTGGGCACAAAGTCTATGTCTACAGATAACTTCAGCAGTACTTAAGTTCTTAGAAGAAATCACTGCATGAAAAAAATATGGGAAGTTCATAATTCATAAACAAGTATATTAATCACCACGTAAAAGATACTGAGAACTGCAGAAGATACCTAAATGAGTCACTACCTTCTGAAAAGGCTTATTCAACATTTAAATGGTTTCATATATTGTTAGTTTACTTTTGAAACCAACACCACTGTTTGTATCAGCACATACATGAAAAAAATACGGACTAAAATCAGATATTTGATGTTTACCAAAGAAACTGGAAGTCAATCAAAATTTTACATAGAGAAAATAGGCTAACAAAAATAAGGAACACAGAAAAGTTTGAAAGTAATATGTCTACCTGAAACTGTATCATTAAAGTGAGCCAAATATAAGACCATGATTTTTGCTTTTGAATTCCAGGTAAAAGTTTCTGTCATGACCTCTTGTCAAATTTAAAGAAAAAAGTAACCTGATCAAATGCATTGCTATTACCAGCTTTTGGAATGCCCAGATACTCAAATAATTTGGAAAAAAATGCCATGTAAGTGATATTCAAAGTAACAGAAGATACTCAACAACATTTGTCAGTCTTAGACACCAATATGGCTAATGAAAACCTCCAAAACTAAAATTACATCAACTAATATTTTAAATTCATAAGCCAAAGTTCTGTGATCTTGTCTTTTTTTGTGAAACAGATCATGTGGGGTGACTTCAACACACTCTTGCTAGTGAATTATGGAGACTATAGTAAGTAGAGGGGAGTTCCTTTAAGCCCAAAATCAGAGAACATGAGCCAACACACTATTAGATGAACATTTTAAATGTATATCATAATTTTCTTTGTAGAAATACCAGTGAACTAACACACAACTTTTAAAATCAAAATATTTATGTAATTCAGTTACAAATGTAATAAAATTGCAATTGAAGCAAATATCTGCATTTTTCATCTGCTTTGTGTATAACAAATTTGCAAGTTCAACTGCACAATCAATCAATTTATGCTGAAATTGAATGGGTGCTGCAGCCCACTAAGCAAAGCAAAATAATTTCAAAAATAAGATGTCACAAGAACATGCCAGTGAATAGTATTCTACAGAAATACTAATATACAGTACATTGCCATTACTCTGTATAGAAATAGTTCTGCTAAGGATGCAATAGAGCATTTAGCTAACACATATGGGTTCTTAAAACCATTTCTGTTTCTTTTTCTAAAATTCTGTCTCCATTATTTTTCCATATGTAAAAGTGAAAGTATGGACTTTCAAATTAAATAATATATTTAAATAACATAGTACTTGTGTTAAATGGAACCAAATGTATGTTATCTTTTCAGGTGCTAATCTTGCAAACTACTTTGTGTTGTAAGATCACTAAACACACACTGATGGGTGCTGTTGCTACATCACCACCAGTGCATTACGTAAGTGGCATGCTGCCCAAAATAATACTATCTAAAAACCATCATCACAGTACCCCAGTACTGTTTAAATAAATGGGAAACTGTTCTGTTGGCAAATAGTATATAATTTAGAAGTAATAAATAATCTTACTATATTCTTGAATATTATAAAAATTACCGTCAGTGACATTGGACTGTGTATTGTTTACACATCATTTAGCATATTTAGTTTAGTAACCAACAGATCAATTGATGTTGCAGAGTACACGCTGAAAACTACCCGCAAACATAATTATTAATATTAATTATATAAAATATTATAGGCAAGTACAGATGGCACAAGTGATTTCAGTTACAGAAGGATTAGAAACATTTCTGACCTACAGACAGAATAATATCGTAAGTTCAAAACACAACATTTTTTTCTAATTTAGCAGATTTTTAAAAAAGTAATATAATTTAATTTTCATCCATTTTCTTCAACAGCAGACCTCTAATCCATCTAACAGCTGCCACAAAAGTTGCGAGGAAATATGAATCCTTAGCTATAGAAGAATGCCTGCCAACTGGAACTGCTCAGACCCCCAGCATCACCAGGTCACTCAAGGCTCTACTTCATGCCCACTGCAGCCCCATTGCAGAATGCAGTGCCAGGACTGACGGGGAGTTTGTCATCTCCCTGTGACTCTCTCCTAGAGCTCCCCTGTTCCTTAGGTCTCTGGGGTAAGCTGTGTGCATCTTTGGTTCTTGGCTATCCTAAGATTGATCAGGAAAGTTGGTTGCTAATGCTCTGGAATTCTAGGTGCCTCTCTCTATCCCTTTCTCCATGCAGCTTGAAAAGACACAATCAGGCCCAAACTACAGTCAGTGGAAAGAGCTGAAGAAGCAGCTGAAACAAGGTCCTTAGACATTCAGAAAGTTTGTCATTTTGACTAGACCTCTGCCTTATGATGACTTGACCGTGAAACAACATACTTGGAAATATGGGGCCATCAACAAGCACTCCACATGTGTGTCTCATTCTCTTCTCATTTTGGTCCCTTTATCCCCTTCTTTTCAACACCTGTATCGGTCTTCCCATGTAGCTTATCCAACCTTGTGTTCATCTCATTTATTTAAGTTTAGGCCAAGGCTATCTGGTAACTCTGCACGTAACATTGCCTAGTGGAAAAATATCCCATTCTTGGTTGTCCTTCTCTATAATGGTATAATCCATTGTATAACATAATAAATAGTGTTAGTCTGTTTTACAATAAGCATATATAATAACTTTAAGGCAAAGTAATCATTTACATCGAAGCTGCAGGAGGAACCAGGTTAGGGTTTTATTTTAGTATCTGGTTATAGCCTTGAAATACCAGAATGCTAGAAACTGACAACGTATGGGAAAAGACATTATTTGGTCTTAGCAACAGATTTGTCCTCTGTGGTACCATCTCTATAAACTTGATACATGTTCTCTACTAAAAATCTAAGCTTTATAGAGTTGATATTCTAGTGGCAGGTTTTGTCGTGTGTGAAATAACGCAAAACCGAAACGATATTGAGCATTAAGCCATTTTCCAGGAAGGCATCCACTTGTTAAACGTAGATTAGGATTCTATTTATACGTTGTTTCATTTGTAATCTTCTTTCCAATCTCATAAAGAAAAGCCTAACCCAACATCTGACCGAATGAACCTTAATTTGTTTTTTCCTCTAACATTAAGCTGCAAGACCAGTATGAAGACCTGTTTTATAGAAAATCTTTTAAAGGGCAGGTGGTAAGGAAACAGCTTGCAGACCTCTGTATGCTCTAAAGCATCAAAACCTTAAGCATGGAAAAACTAACACTATCTAACAACAGTTCTAAACCTGCTTCACCTGCTTATTATATGTTAACAGCTCATGTTTAGGCTGAGATTCATTTTCTGCTGCTTGCGGTTCTTTCTGAACTACTGGTGTCTTCTGAGGGAAGGGGGGGAGCAATCAATGTAAGAGGTGAACATACAATAATTTTTTAAAACACTTTTGTGCTCCCTGACAGGTAATTCAGTACAATATTTAGTACATGTTATTATTCTTTCATCATCCATGTATTTTATGAAGCACCTAGAACATTGTATCCATTTCATCTTAAGCCAAGTATTTCCTCAACAGCTAACTAGATTTCCAAAAATAAATATAGTAATAGGCAAAGGACCTACAATGAGTAACACTAAATAATAGTATTTATAGAGATTTCTTATCAAATATCTGGTCTGTTTCTTCTACAAATGGCACTTGCAAGAAGAAATTGCAAAATATGAGAAGAAACAAACATCAAAAAATTATATTTCTGGTCCTTTTTATGATATTTATATTTTATGATCCTTTAAAGCAAATAAATCATTAATGCCTCTAAACATTAAGCAATTCCCCAAACATACCTAAGTTTAAATATTTAAATTTAAAAAACAGTTTGAATGAAAGGCATAGAATGATGGGCACTAATATACATGAATATAGATGAATGTCTTACAATTCCATTGCCCTAATTGGCATGCTACTTAATAAAAGCGAAATGCTTTATATCCAGCAGTTAGAGAATCAAACCCTGCAAGTAAAGGAATGAACAAGAAACAAAAGGGAAGGAGAGAAAAATAAAGGTATACTTGTGATTTATGAAGTACCAAAATGTTTTCAAGGACTATTTCATTTCCTTCCCAGTTTTATCAGTTTAAAATATGAACTACCTATCTTAACAACTCTGCAAGCAAATAGAAGCACTATTAACTTATTATATTTTAACATTCCTAGATAATGCAGAATGTTACCAGGCTTGGTTGGGGAAAACTTGGCAGGACTTGAGATTCAGTTTTTATTTCCTCATGTTCAATTGGTGCCTGTTGTATGAGCAAGAGAAGAAAACTAGTGTCAAAGAAGAATGCTAAAAAAATATTATCCATGCTACCTTACAGAACAAAACATCAAAACAATATATATGCAGAAACTAAAGTTTGGGTCTTCATTACACAAAATCATTTGAAAGCAACAAGTACATTCAGAGACAAATGATCTTAGGCTCATTTTTTGCAAACATTTGCACCCATCCTTAACCCTTTACTAGAAATTAACTTCTACATGGAACTGCTTACAGTAGAGAAGTTTAAAAGCTGAGTGTAATTTTCAGTTAATCATTTTCTCCACAGGAGAAAATTATAATTGCTCCACTAGCAGAAAAGCTACTACAAGCTCTTCTTTCTCATCAAAGAAACAGCACAACAAGACCCCTTTTGGTTACAGTATATCTGTATGGAAAAAAAAAGAAGAAATAAAACACAGCAACAGCTCTCAAAACAAGTGGTAGTTTTACGGACAGTGTGCTTTCTAAGCACCTGGTTAGCATACATGTACGTAACTCAGCACACACGTACTTTACCCTTTCTGCCATATACTGGCTTGAGGAACCAAGTTTTAAAGATAACAGTAACAAACAGAAGTATCACATCTAAACTACATTTCATTTTAGAATACAGTTCTTTAAAATTGCTACAGAAATGTTAGATATTTCTGGGGAAAAAATATTTCAGATCCACAAGTTGATGCAAGAATGCATTAAAGCTATCAGTTGAATATGTGTTAGAAAGTCTGTCACGTCATGAAAAAAATCCTTTGCTGGCACTGCAAATGTTCATTTGCTCTTTTAATGTAATAATCTTCCACAGAGTAGAATTTTTATTCCATTGAATGTATTGTCTACCTAGCTATCTAAAAATAATAATTTTTGTAATGCCTAGGATTTTTTGCATTTAATACTATGCAAGAAGCATATTCCAAGTTGTAACATTTTTTCTTTGCATATTAGAAAATGAAAAGGAAAAAAGGAGTCTTCAGGCCAACACAAAGTAATAGATGCATATACTACCACAAAAATGTAAACTATAAAAGAATAAAAAGCTATGGCCTTGGAGAAGATTGTATACATTGCTGTTTTGCTTTTAACCAAAGCCTTAGTAATTTATCTACCTTTAACAGAAAAGACAGCTTAAGAAAAAAACAATTCATATTACATATTTTTCCTCATCACCATGAGAGCAAGGAACTAAAATAGAGGAATGTAGTAACAACTCAGAACAAAATGAACAGATTCAGCATTATCTTCTCAAGCTATGCCAAACAACCTTCCTCCTCTTTGCAACACAGGCATATTTTCAAACATGGTGATTAGCATGGACTATTAATTATAACAATCCATCTTAGCTGACTGTAATTCTTTCCCCATGCAATTTATTATCTAATTCATGGAACCAAAGAGAAATTTTCAGAAAGCCTTTCATTCAACCAGATTGGCTCAACTTACATTTCTAAACTATTGCATAATATGTAAATTACAATTTTACATATTAATTTTCTTGTTCTGTCAAAACCAACAGAATTATATGAGCAAATATTATCTCAATTTCATTTTAGACACCTGTACATGTTATGTGATTGCTTTCCTTTGTTGGGTGCGGTGTTTTCTCTTTTGTCTACTCCCCACGGGAGAATTGCAGGCACAATGCTATTGTGTTATTTTAATAAAATGATGTGTACTGTCTATATATGTACTATGGGCTGTGTGTTTGCATTAACAAAAACAAGGCCAAAAAGGTGTGATCTAACTTTGTGAAATAAAAGTGTTGACAACTGTGCCAACTCTTAATTCCTGTGGGAATCTGTTCTTGAGTGCTTTGCCCATTCTCGAGGAAGCTGTTTCCTGCACTGATATTTTAACCTTGTGATGGAAACTTCCACTGCACCTATAAAAAAAACCCAGTTTTATTAGCCATAGCCTACCTCCTGCAG
This sequence comes from Aramus guarauna, assembly GCA_013400195.1. Classification (NCBI taxonomy): domain Eukaryota; kingdom Metazoa; phylum Chordata; class Aves; order Gruiformes; family Aramidae; genus Aramus; species Aramus guarauna. The sequence continues at coordinate 1,041,033 of VXBL01000617.1, forward strand.
GTGTGAAAACTATTTAGGCACCTGAGCACCTTGATAATTCATTAGAAACCATTTTAACATTTTCAGTCATTTTGGTAGGTCTGTGGTATCTTTTGTAGCTGAAAAGACTCATTGTGAGTCCTGACATACAGAACAACAAGATTTTTTTTTTTGTTTGGGTTTTTTTTAATAATTGCCTCTAAATTTATCTTATTTAAATATTTTTGTCTTACATGTCTTTGATTCCTCATTTGATAGTTACATGCTATTAAAATAAATTACTTTCCACTGTGTTTTGACAAGTCTCTGTCAGCAGTGCAGAAAAACCCTGATAAATGACAAAAAGTCAATCTAGATTTGTGAACATACAAATATTTTAAAATATTATTTTAACATGGTGAATTTATACATATTATTTATACACAAACATAGTTAATCACCTTGTACCACTTTGACATAGCCTGAAACTCTGGGAGATTACAATCTATCTGATTAAAACCAATTTGTTCTCATAACAGCAGCTTACTAACCTAATGAGGATTAGTCTCCCATTGTGTTAGACTTTAGGGTAAAAAGATAGTCCTTACCCCATAAAGCCTGTAAAATTTTTACAAGCATAAATGATGTGGGCCTAATGATCATAAGGAACTGGAAATTGATAAAACATAACAAACTGCATAACTAGATTTTTTTTTTTAATTACTCGCACTGGTAAATCTGAAGAAATAAACAGATAGATTTCAGTTCACACATGTAAACCATCTACCCAACATCTCCCCCTAGGCAGTTTCTTGACATTATAAAAATAAAATATCTTTTAAAAAAAAAAAAAAAACCTAAAATAATATGAGTTAACTATTCCAGAAAAAAAATTTCACATATCCAGGCATGGTAGTGTCCACCCCTGAAGACTGAGCAGCTTCCTTCAGCAAGTGGCAGGAAGTGCCATAGCCTTTGCCATGACTAACCTTATTGAGCATAGCCAATAGTGTGTGCTTCCTGAATTAATAATGTAATAGCAAACTCATAATAAAAAGCATCTTGGTCTTGACTGAGCTACATTTTAATGGATGCTAAGACCACGAGAAGAACATTCCATAAGCCACCTGTAAGCAGAAAATGAGAAAAACAATAGAAAGAGCTAGGATTTTCCCACTTAAAGGGAACTAAACAAAATAAATTGAAGTCTCTTGTTCATTTCCATGACACTTAGAATACACCTTATAGTACCAAAAGTGGAAAAAATTAAATATTTTCAAGAAGCATCTTAAAAATACTGTTTTATCAGAAAGCAATATACAATCTGTTGCATAATTTTCACATCAGCTGAAATATCATAACTGATTAGAGCACATAAGTGAGATACTCTAAAGTTATAAGCAAATACTTGTTTGTATTTGCTTATAAATATAAAGCAAATGCAAGTTTCTCTCTTCTTGAATTTTAATGACAATTAGTCTCCATCAAACCCCTTTTGAGAAAGTATTAATGCATTACAGAGAAAATCTTCTCAAGGCTCACTACTGAGAATAGCTGACAAGAGCTAGAGGTGGTTTTTTTAAACTAAAGTATATTTTATGCTGTCTTCCTGCTAGTATGGTGCACTGTATAGTCCTTGTTTAATAGAAGCATTCAAATTTGATATTATTTTTCAAGAACAAAGATGTTTTTCATTTAGTTGCCACCCTCACAAGCTCATCTGAGGTACCAAAGAACTGCTCTGCTGAAAACAATAACTAACTGAGGATGATGAGCTGTAGGTTCATCACCAAGAAAACTGACCATCAAGCTAAACACCAAGAAAATGCATTTCTGAAATGAATACAAACACCCTCCTACGGATACTAAATCCAACATATATCTTAATAACTCAGTATACTTCAGGAGTAGCAACGAGCCTCAAGACAACAAAATTACAACAGGCATTGGAAATTATATTATTCTTATAATAAAAATTCCACTTCTTAACAGAAAATGTGGTAAGAATCATAATTCATAACTGATTTCCCTCAAAGGAAACAGAGCTAAGTACTAATGTCCCACTGACCTGGCATTCCATCCCCCAGATAAAGCTCTTTTTGATGCTGGGGGAAAAACAGCACTCAGCACCCACAGCAAGATCATAAGCTATCAATGCTATTAATGCAAGATCAAGACTAAGATAAGGAGAACAGAATATATATTTTTTGTAAGAAAGGAAAAACACATTTAATTCTGAGAGCTTGTTTTCATTTTAGTACTTCTGTGCTTTTCTTAAGTATTTGTTTCATTTAAAAGAATACGTTTCTTACTTCATTAGAAAAGGCAAGCCTTGAAGTTCAGTGTAAAGTAAATAAACCATGCATAATAATAATAAAGAATTGCTAGAGTCTTCATCTTATTTATAAGGTCACTTAAGTTCAAAAGACACCTGCTGCAAATGCCTTTGATTGAAAAAAAAAAAAATTAAGCAGCAAGGGTGTCATTCATCCTCACTAATGTCCATATGTCCCTACCTAAAAAAACATTAAACAACAAACAACAGGACCAGAAAGTCATCACTAAGTTCAAATTTTCATTTTACTTTGCTCCTGACTGATGTAGGTTTTAGAAATAAGGACTTAAACATCACAGCACTCCAGAAGCCAGATTTTCAAAGCTCAGAGCCCAGTAGCTCCCACTAGAAACAACAGAAAATCAGTTCTCTTCACTTCAAATTAAGAACATTAAGACTTTCTGGATGTCAAACTTTTTAAAACTTACTTAGAACATAAGCCAAATTTATAAAAGAGTAAGAAAAAACCTGCAACGCAGCACATGTTATTAATCACTGTTATTTTGGGTAAGTTGAACAAGAAGTGGTTTTCCAGATCCAGGATCTTCTTTAACCCTCTTCCCATCTGCCTAAAGTAGTTTTGTATCCAGGTGGCAAATTTCAACCAAAGAGAACAGTCCCAAACATTACTAAAAAACAAGTCAAGCAATGAAGAGGGATCATCTCAATGCTGCTACACTGAGGAAAGTCTTCTCTGATTTCAACCCCGATTGAAATATAAAAAAAAAAAAAAAAAAAATACACAG
>VXBL01000617.1:1044080-1055551 GCA_013400195.1 Aramus guarauna
AAAAAAAAAAAAAAATACACAGAGTGGGAGACACTGCAAATACCTCAGCCACACAAACAGCTCTCAGAAGAGCAGAACAGAAGAAAATCAAATCAGAGGACATAAATCTATTGGAAATGCAGTTTCAGACTATTGCTGCTGATGGACTTACACATTGAAATCAACTTAGTTCAGGATTCTTTTTTTCTCCTAACTTTTGTATTTAATCAAAAGACAGTCAATCTCACATTAGGTGAACATAAGGCACTACACTTACATTCTATGAAACATACTCTATGATCATAAAAGGTAGCATTTTGATAGTTATGGGAAACATTCTTTATCATCTCCTAAAATGCAGGTTCACGTGCTTGCCATGAGTCTTCCATACTTCCTTGGAGAGGCAGTTGAAAAGGAGCAGTTCACCCTCCATGGGTCTATTCATTCCATGGCATCCCTAACAAGTACCAGCATGAATACCAAGGGTGATAGTGATTTTTGTGACCTAAGCATCAGCCTTCTTGGAACTAGAGCAAAACTGGCAGTCTGGCTAAGAAAGGACAAAGAGCCATCTGATAGTAAGTTACTAGTCTAGTTAACAAATGAATCAGCAACCCTCTGGTGAAAATCTACAGAAGCTTTTTGTAGCATCGACCTGTTGCCCAGTATTACTGATATCTCCTGCTGTAATTAATTGAAGGGACTCTCTCACAGCTGCTTATGCAATCTACCTAACTGTGACAACAAAGAATTTGTCTTATTGAGACTTCACAAGCTAAAGAATAACTAAAAGAAGCAATACGTCCAACAATATCCCAAATGCATTTAACACGCTTTTTCATCTTTCAGACTGGAACATGTCATCTTAAAAAAGGGAAAAGAGAGTAAAGAAAAAGATGCATTAAACCATAAGCAGTATCATAAAAATAACACCCCAAAGGAGCTTGCGTTTTAATATATTTTTATGTTGGCTCATTTTCATTTTAAGGGACATAAAAAAACTGTCAGAAGAAACAGTGAAGAATATTCTATGATACATTAGTGTCTCTACCCATTTGTTTTGTCTGGCTTCTGTGTTGTAACACATTGTAAGAGCTGGGAAAAAAATATACAGCTCTTATAAAAGTAATATTTACACAAGAGAAAAATATTGCTCTTGTTCTGGTTCACCTACTTCCATTTTTATGTTGTAGTTCTGGCCAAGAACACTCTCCAGGAGTTCTTTGATCGCCTGGTCTGAGGGAGATGGAGAAGTAGACTGCAGGGAAGCAATTATTTCATCAACAGACCTCGCAAACACTTTCACAGGCAATGCTGGTGTGGAAGTAGGCTCTTCAGGTTTGCTCTGCTGGAAGTTCTTCTCGTATATTTTTGAAGTGTCTGGTCTAGTCACATCTCTTGCCTCTTCCAACTGTTCTCGAGCAGACCTCACACTTGGCTGCTTGCTTCCTTTTCTCAGCACTTTTCCCGATTCAACAACTAAATCTTGTTGCTTGGCTTTTGAAATCACTCTGCTTCTCTTCTTACAGCTTTCCCTGGTTATCTTTCCCTTTCTTGAAATGTTTTCGCTTGTATCACAATCTGTAGGGCTAAATTCATCACTAACTTTAATCAGAGCATCTACTTCTTCAGTTTTATCTCTCTTTATTTTCTGGGAATCCATCTGTAGCATGCACACTCTATCCTTTACTTTACTAGCAGCTTTTGTCTTTTCTGATGAGACAGGGAAGCTATTAACATGAAAATTAGACCTGCAGTAACTTGGCTTCTGAGGTGGTACTGGGTGCTTGGCCATTATAATTTTTTTAGTGGTACCTGCAAACGATGCTATTACTGGCAGTTTTACAACTGTACTTTCATAACTACAAGCGGCATTTTCTCTGTTAACTTTTTCAGAGCAACTTCTCTGATTTTTGTCAGCACCATCTTCTTCCACAGATTTATTTCTCTGAGTCATCACCCTGAGATCAGGAGTTTGTTTTCTCATGTCTCTTACTTCAGAAGATATCCTTACTTTCTGTGAACTTCAGAACACCCAATGAATTAATTAGGAATATTTTTATTTATATTCATGACAGGCTTATGTGGACTCTTTGACCTCTGGAGAGGATAATGTTCTTAACTGATGCGATTGATCTGGTGTTAAATCTTCCAATAAGGGCTAAATGCTCACGTTTCTAGGAGCAGTAACCATTGCTTGTTTGATCTTCAGACTATCCCACTGAGATTCCCTGCATATAGTCTCATGTTCTTTAATCATATTGAGTTCTTCCACATAACTCAGTCCAAAGCGCTTATGTTTTCTAGCTGTTTTCTTCTACTATATGCAGCCTGTAAATTCAAACAGAAATCAGGTTTTGTATCTTACATACCAACACAGAACCCAATCTTGCAAAGACTATTTCATTTTACTAAGGGCTGGATTTTAACAAGACTGCTCAGAACACGTATAATTAAGCACCAGCAATAGTTATTAGCATTCCACCCAAGGAAACAACTGAGCCATTTCTCTTTTTGGGAGCATAACTTGGGAATTGGCCAGAAACTCCCAAGAGAGAAAAAAAACGAGCAAGAATGAAATTCAACGTTTTCTCGAAGTAACCACACAAAGCTTTCCACCTACAAAGACCAGCGACCCCTCCAAGCCTCACTTCTCCCTCTCGAGAAGGCAAAGCGTCTCCCTCCCCTCAGAAAAGTACCTCACAGCCGGACAGCCCCCAGCCGGGCCGCCGGCAGGAGAGGCACGGCACGGGGCAGCGCCCCCGCTACCGGCCCTGCGCAGGAGGGCTGCCAGTCTCCCCCCGCACGGCTCTGGCAGCCTCGGGGACGGGGACGACGACGACTACGACGAGCCGGGCCCGCAGCCCCGGGAAAAGCCACCTCCGCCGCCGCTCCCTCTTGAGGCGGCGGGCGGGGGAAAGGACGCGCTCCGTAACCAAGCAACGGGGCTCCCGCTGGGGGAAGAGAGCGGGCAGCGCCGGCTGCCACCCCTAGCGAGCGCCCCCTGCCGGAGGGGAGGGCCCGGCCGAGGCCACTCCAGGCAGGGTCTGGCAGCGCGCTCCGCGCAGGCAGGCAGCATCGCGCAGGCAGGCAGCATCGCGCAGGCAGGCAGCATCGCGCAGGCAGGCAGCATCGCGCAGGCAGGCAGCATCGCGCAGGCAGGCAGCATCGCGCGGGGCAGGGGACAGCCGGGATCCCCCCGTGGGAGGCGGGGCCGTGAGGGCTTTTACGTGTGGGGCTTTGGGGCGAGTTTACTCCCGTGAGTGAGCTTACGTTTAAAGGTCTGCAAGCTTCAGCGTCATCTGGAGACGTCATTAGTTCAAGCTGAACCACGACTTTCTGAAGGCCACGGTATGGGCGAGGTTTTTTGCGTCATTGTAGCTTCGTTTCTCTTCTGTGTATGGCAAACCTTGTTCTGCTGTCAATCGTGGGCTCTTTAAAGTTGTGCCCTGAAAACCAAATGGCAGTGCTGGAAATTTGCGTGCTTGCGCTGCAACCGCTTCCTGAATGCAATTACGGATGCATTAATTTACCTAATTGTTGAAGAGTCAGCTTGGATATGAAATCCCAACTCAGCTGCATTTGACTCGTTTATGATCTTCAATAAATTTTCTGTCATTGGGATTTAATTTACAATGGTAGGGATTGTCTGCAACAGGACAGACTCCATAAACCGACCAGCTCTGCAATATTAACATCAGCAAAAAGTCTGACACCAATTCTCCGGGAGGAATCCTGACTCCGTGTCTTACAGTTTTACTAGCCCATCCTTCAAAGAACAGAGGTATCAAGTATATTTGACAGCTGTCTGGTGAAAGTTAAATTTTAACAGTAGTTCTTTTCACAACATGAAGTGTGAAGTAAAAGTGGACCGAGAAAATGTAATGACCAACAAATGCAGGGATGATAATGTGCCAAAAATCATCAAACTGCAGAAAAGACATTTAAAAAATGAACCTATAAATTAAAACAAAATGTGAAAAGTCACAGTTAATCTATCAAGATGGCTATAACTATGGCACAAACCTACGAGGTCACATTGACCAGGTTCCCGAGAAGGCTGGTTGCTCAGAACACAGGCAAAGCAGCGCAGCTTGCAGCAGTAAGGGTGTGGGGGGCGGGGGGGGGAGAGGTTTCCCACATACAACTGAACTCAAAACACTGCAATTTCCGTGAATCTCTGAGCTGCAACAATTTACACAATTATGTGTGTACGCCACTCATGTCTGTTATGGTGGGTAAAAATAAAGTCTCTCTCTCTTTTTTTCCCCCCCCCCTGCAGTTTGTGTCCCCAAACACCCATGTGATAACAAGGAACCATAGGGACTAACTGCATATATTGGATTCAGATATGTCACTCGATTGAAAGGCTCCACTGATCTAACAGGCAAATGTCTTCTATTATCCTCTCCTTTCTTTGTAGCTTTCAGCTACAGCTCTGTAGCTTGTTTTCCTACCAAACTGTGCTCCTGGAGTTCAAGGTGGTAGCCAGTGTCCTTCTTGAAAACAACACTTCCCACACTGGGCTAGATGGCCCACTTTTAGCTTGATAATGCAACTCAAAACTTGTTGAAGATGAAAAACTCGTTAGCCAATCACATTACACCCCAATTAATAGCAGGTTTTCTTCTTCTGATAGCAAGGTAACTGAGTAAAGCCCTGTAATACATCCTAGGAAGCCTATCTGTTCGGCATCTAGTTTGCTTCTCCCTCTCTCTGGCAGAAATCCCTGAGTAGTTGGAGGAGCAGAAGGTGGAATATGAAGCAGTTGATCTGTGTTGAAGGATTCCCAGTAGCTGTCCAGGCCATTAGAGCAGGTCAGAACAGGAATGAAGTGTTCAGTTGCCTCACTGAAGATGAATCCTATTAGCAGTTTAATGCAGTTGTAAACCTAGAGAACAGATCCATTTCAAACTAGTTAAACAGTGAGTAAAGCCTCAACGATTTCATTTACCTAGAACAGTTCCTCTCTGCAGGAGTCACAGTGGGGTGTGGAAGAAAAGACCTTGCATCTGAAGAGGTATTTGCATCAGGAAGTTCCAGTAAGAAGCCTCTGAATGGCAAGAAGTATTTGCATCAAAAAAATCTTAGGAAGAAGGAAAAATCCTTAGACATGGGTTTCCTCTTTAGGTTAATCATTGTGGTAAAATGCAAAATGAGTACGTGTTATCTTACTGTATCTGTTGTTTGTCAGTTCTGCTTGCAGCAGACCAGGGGCTGGCTCCTGTGGAAGGTACTATGGTTGCAAGAAAGGTTACAGTCTCAGCTCATAAATGTTTTTGGTTTTGCTGCAGCATAAGCAAAGGGAGTAAGCACCCAAGGGGAGCTGATGTCAAGTTAAATCCCAAATGCTATATTTTTCCCCTACTAAGCCACACACATTGCTTAGCCGTCATTCCAGGAGTAAGTGTTGCCAATATATCCTCTAGATCCTCAGCTTGAGCTCCAGAGATGACAGCTGCAGAGGTTCTTGTCTCTGATACAAAGGAAAAAAACAGGGAAAGCTTTTTCCCCTTTCCCCAGGTATTATTAGCATGTGCCCCTCTCTTAGTGATCACAGTGATGGCTCAAGCATAAAGGTGTTTTATTAAGTATTTAGTTAAACAGGTTATGCCCTATCTCTGTAGCTTGCAAAGTCCAAAATCTGATCAGTAGATGAATCCTTTTACTTAGCAAATGGATCTAGATTTGAAAAACCTTGTACAAGTTCAATGCCTGGATACACATTATTATTTTTGTCAATTAGGCCTCGCCAGATCACTGAGCTTTCTAATATCACATAAATTAAATCATTTAAGTTGTTAGTCTACTAATGTTACAAGGAAGTATTGTGGTTTTTAAGAAAGAAAAGCCATCATTGAAAAAAAAAAAAATGTTTATTTGGTTCGAGAAAGTTAAAAATGCAGTTTCTTTTCTCCTAAAGTGGCTAAGTCCGTGCCATGTAGGAAGCCCCACGCCCAGTGCACATCATTGCCATGATCCCAGTTCATGCTGGAAGGAGGCTGAGATGCACGTAGTGCCCCACAGGCTTTGGGAGGAAACTGGAGCATAGTCAGGAGGAGTTAATGGTGCTCTCCAATACTCACCTTCATCTAGGTAATCAGGAATCAGCACAGCGTGGTGTGTTTGAAATACATACAGCCTGGTGTGGGTTCTCCAGCAATTGCCAGAAAGAGTCCTTGGCAAGCTGAATAGCAATTCCTTAAAGGAAAAAGGAAAGCAAGAGCATAACTACTTTGCTAGTTCTTCTGTGGCTTACATCTGTTTTGTCACCAGCTGCTAAGCCTCACCTTGGTACCCTTTTCCAGCTGGCTGTGAAACTCTTCCAACGTGAAATAGTCCAAAGGCTCCCCAGCCCTGCTGAGGGATGCTGCTCTCTCCTTTGCGGCGTGCTGCAGCGAAAGCACTCCTCTAGTCTGCCTCAAAGTGGCGGCACACTTGCTCAAAACTATTCACCGATGCAATAGTTCTAGCAAGGATAACAGCATATTTACAAAAATGGTTTTGCCGTGATGCCCATGTAGCATTATCTCATTTTAGAGACCAAGAGCTGGAACAGAGGTTGAATGACTTTCCAAAATCCCCTAGTAGAACCAGTGGCAGATTCGTAACTGAGTCTGTGCTTCTGACTGCTAGTACATAGAAAATCAGAGGTATGTATCCTCAGGCTATAGGCTACTGTTTGCTCTTTGCAGCAACATCTTTGTTTTAATACTTTTGCTAGGTGTATATATATAAAATGGCCATAAATACTCAGAAAAAAATCAATTAATTATAAGGTAAATTGTTGAACTGTGAAGTATGGCCACTGGGAATGTAGCTCACAAACACCTCTGACAGTTACACTGTGGAGACGGCGATCTGTAGTGGAAAAGTGGAATAAACAGGTGGGGAGAAATAATCTCTTAAATCAGAGAGTGTCAATACTGAAAAGCTTTTTGGTTAGTTGCAAGGGTTCGATCGAGCTGAGCTGAAGGAAATACTTTTTTTTTTTTTTCAGTGATCAATCCATATTGAATCCCTTGTGCAGTAAGCAGCCATAGAAAGGTTTTGTGGAATTAGTATTATAAATCACACATTCAATCCCTTTGTGAGTGTTGAAAGCATTGTCATTCTTCTAATCACTATATCCTATCTTTGATCCATAACAAATATGCACACCCAGGTCTACTAATCTCCATTATGATTGTGAGATATCTGTATTTGCCAGTAGTATGCCAGCAGAAATAGTTAAAGTTTTTCTTCCTCCTATGATTTTGGACTTTGCTTTTTTTTTTTTTTTCCCTCTCCTGATTGAAACACAGTATTTAAATAATGGCATTTCCTTTATAATTCAAAGTAAAAATAAATAAAATGTTGGAAACAAGATGAAGCCCTTTTATTTAAACCATATTTATAATGAGAAAATCATTACAATGAGAAAATAATTTGGTTATTTTGAATGCTTATGAATCCCAGATTTATTTTTTAGTATCACATGACTATAGTATTTCCAGATATGTGCCATTTTATTATATAGCTCAGAGAAATTACATGAGTTACTTCTAGAAGCCCATCACACATAGCCTTTATTATAGGCACAAGGTCAGAGACACTCCTGGCTTTGAAGAAGGCTGTAAGCAATAAACGGAGAAATTACAGCTAAACACCTGCCAAAGTCTTTGCTGGGCTCAGCCCTTTACTTGCTTTAGTTTTAAAATGTGATCATATTATCTCTGCTCTCCGTTGTCTTTCAGTTAATACAGCAGATTTTCCAGTCGGCTATTCTGGTCCAACTCTTCTGTTCTCTTAGGACAACAGCTTGGCTGTGGATATATAGATGTAGATATATATGTGTGTGTTTGTAGATCTCATAGGTTTCACAGCCGAAGACTCAGTGTTGGGGGACATAGAAATCCCATTTAATCACAAGAAAAATCTTCACATCTAATCAATTTCTTCAGCAAAAGGCAATGCTCTGCAAAGGGTGAGGAGAGGTGTCTGCAGAGGCTGAAGTTTCATCTATCTCTAAGGGTAATGCTAAAAAAGATTTAAAGGACTTCTGGCACAGGATGGGTGCTGATCCTTGATATTGATCCTGAAAAGAGGAAAAGGATTGTTTATTCAGTGGGTAATAGGAAAGCCACCTGATCCAGCTATGAAATTGTTGGCATGGAAGAGAGGATCTCTCTCTTTTGGAGGAACTAAAGGAAAGGTCAGGTGTTGGATTCCGTGCCAATCATCCCACATTAAGTCACTACCTAAAAGGAGTAAACCTGAAACCGCATGCACTGAAGAAATACTTTTGCAGCTGCCTTGTTGGCTGGGGAGGGGTGGAGGAGGAATGAATTAAATCTGATTCTTCCTTGTCTCACCAGTAGTTACACAGAGAACTGAGCAAATGTGACAACAGAAGGGAAGGCACATGGCGAGCTAAGTGACCTTCCTGATGTCATTCCCTTAAATCTGCTCAGCAGGGAGATTCAACCTTGAAATGCTTGAAGCAGCAGCAGAAGCTTAGGCCAACTGCAGGGAGGACCAACCACTCTCCAGAACACTGAACAGCTGCTGCCCCTGAGGAGTCCTAAAATGTTACCAAATCCAGACCTTCCTCTACTTTCCCATGGATGCTAGTTGACTATCCTATTTTATGGGTCTTGCTTATGATTTTAGGGTGTTACCAGCTGATATTCACATTCTCAGATTTCAATGTAAAACTACTGAATGTGTTATATAGGGCCTCCGGCCATCCTTTTCTAGGACAAACATCTCTTTTGCTGTACACACGTTAGTGTATGTCCCCTGATGGAGCAAATGGCCAAAGTGTTTCTTTATATGTGTGATCGTGCTGCCACACATCCCACAATTGCTGGGTGTCCATATTAATACAGCTCAAGAAAATGTGCAGTTAATTCAGCCTGAATTAATTTATGCTCTAGGAACTGCAAGCTGGGTAAAGCTGTGGAACTGCTCCCTGGGGAGGAGTTTAAATAAGCCAGCCTTGATTTTGTACATTTGATTCTTCAGAGTTGAAGCCAGCCAAAAAAGCCATTTATGATGGATACTGGTCTCTCCCAATGCTTTTCCATAAAACTGCTGTGGAGACCGAGACAGGGAAATAAATAATTCTTTGCAGGTAAAGGAGAATGGAGCAAACATATGAAAATATGGTGCTATGCAGTGAAAGAAGGGTAGCATTCCTCCGCTCTCCATCCTTCAAAATCCAAGTTACCAAACCACGTCCACCTTCTGCATAGGAAGGTCAGTTTGCAGAAGAACTGGAGTATCGGCATGAATATGACAAGCAGTTGATCAGCTTTATCCAATATATGGTTTACATCAGTAAAACAGGTGTTCTCACAGGGAACTCACTGCAGATTTTGGAGAAGCAAGACTCATGTAGCGTGGAAATACCTTTTGTTCAACCAGCACATACTGTTGGGGGGGCGGGAAGCAGGTTTTGGTCCATGAAGTCACTTGGTCAACTTTAACAAAGAAATAGTTCGAGGATTCATGCAAAAGTGTGTCTCCTACTAAGCTTTGTTTCTTGTATCGCTTTATATAGATTAACTGCACTCACTGTCTCAGTTTGCTTTCTTGCTTCCATATAGATGCACTGCAAAAAATCTGTATATGTCCTGAAACCGCATTTTTGCAGTTTGGGTGAGATTCTTCAAAGTGGGTGCCATTGGTGTATATGTGTTTATGTCTGTGCATAATCAAATTCTCATCTCCTCTGATACTGTTTCTTCCATGCCATATTACTGCAGTTACTTTAAAACGAAAGAAACCACACAAAACTTTCAAAAAGATACTGAGTAACTGCGTAAGAATTGGAACACTGATTGAAATAAACAACAGAAGCATTTTCCATTCTATTCAGTAAATTATAACATCAATAAAACATCTGATAATTGAAATAAATACCTACACGGCTGGTCTTGACTCAAATGAGAAATATCAACTGCTTTTTTTTTTTTACATAAAGTAAGTAAAACACACTTGGCCAATCATGCACTGCAGTGTGGGCATCCTGCCAACTGGGGTTCTGCAAACAGCATACACACAATCTAGCCCAAACAGCAAAAAATAAAGTGATTGTATGCAATGGGTTGTGATTTACCTAGATAAGAACTACTTGGTTACAGTAAAGAAAAAATAAACAAGAAAACAGAGACTTCTTTACTCTCATCTCTCTGTTCAATCATCAGATATTAACTGATTTGTAATTTTTCTTTTATTTTATTTGTACTTCTTTCTCCTTTAACTGATCTGATACGTGGGTATTTTCAGAGGAGAGATATTATTTTTTTATGTCGGGAGTGTCACTCAAATCACTACATGTTGAATGATGTCTAGAAATATGAAATGTAATTATTTGCAATAAAATAAAATAAAATAAAATAAAATAAAATAAAATAAAATAAAATAAAATAAAATAAAATAAAATAAAATCCGTCAACGGAAAGTCGCTACTGCAGTGAGTCACAAAATGCCTCCGGGGCCTTGCACAAGCGCCCATGAAAGGCGCACCCTGAGTGTGACCCGTGAGAGCCCGGCAGGCCCGGCACCCCCCAGGAGCGCTCCCGGTGCCCCGACGGCGCGGCCCCGGCAGGACTGGGCCTCCGGCGGGGAGATCCGCCGCTGCGGTCCCGCCGGCAGCAGGGTGGCACCTGNCAAAAAATCTGTATATGTCCTGAAACCGCATTTTTGCAGTTTGGGTGAGATTCTTCAAAGTGGGTGCCATTGGTGTATATGTGTTTATGTCTGTGCATAATCAAATTCTCATCTCCTCTGATACTGTTTCTTCCATGCCATATTACTGCAGTTACTTTAAAACGAAAGAAACCACACAAAACTTTCAAAAAGATACTGAGTAACTGCGTAAGAATTGGAACACTGATTGAAATAAACAACAGAAGCATTTTCCATTCTATTCAGTAAATTATAACATCAATAAAACATCTGATAATTGAAATAAATACCTACACGGCTGGTCTTGACTCAAATGAGAAATATCAACTGCTTTTTTTTTTTTACATAAAGTAAGTAAAACACACTTGGCCAATCATGCACTGCAGTGTGGGCATCCTGCCAACTGGGGTTCTGCAAACAGCATACACACAATCTAGCCCAAACAGCAAAAAATAAAGTGATTGTATGCAATGGGTTGTGATTTACCTAGATAAGAACTACTTGGTTACAGTAAAGAAAAAATAAACAAGAAAACAGAGACTTCTTTACTCTCATCTCTCTGTTCAATCATCAGATATTAACTGATTTGTAATTTTTCATTTATTTTATTTGTACTTCTTTCTCCTTTAACTGATCTGATACGTGGGTATTTTCGGAGGAGAGATATTATTTTTTTATGTCGGGAGTGTCACTCAAATCACTACATGTTGAATGATGTCTAGAAATATGAAATGTAATTATTTGCAATAAAATAAAATAAAATAAAATAAAATAAAATAAAATAAAATAAAATAAAATAAAATAAAATAAAATAAAAT
>VXBL01000617.1:1084547-1283094 GCA_013400195.1 Aramus guarauna
GACATTTACCTGGCTTCAGCTCTTTTGACTTTCAGATAGTTATGACAGGGACCTATTTCTTTCCATACTGGGGAAGATTCATGGTCCAGCAACAAAAATACAGGACACAGGCAGCAGAGTTAATGAAGCAGGGTTCACTGAAATGAGCTTCCAGACTCTATTTTGCCATCTTTCTTTCAGCTTACTCTTTCACCATTGTTTTCTGCCTCAGATTATTTTCTGTCTGGATCCATCCAGAAAATTTTAGGGAGGAATGGACCACAAATACACCTACTCTGACTCCAGGACTGATGAAGAGCATGAGGTCCTGTGGTGATGCTGTGCTTTAGAGAACAAGCTTGGTCCTTGGAATCAGGAAAGTACACAGTAAGGGCAGGGAGAGATCAGGTCCGTATAGACCATGCCTGAGAGCAGGAAAGGGGTGCTGTGTCCGATTCAAGTATCAAGAAAAGCAACAGTAAATCAAGGTGGAGGAGCCTGCCATGTCATTTTTATATGTTGAACCATTCTACAAGGTCTCTCACCTTTACAACACACAATAGCTTTTCAAGCCAAGGAAATATTTTTCTTTGGGTTGTACTATATTATATGCACATATTATAATTACCATAAATTGACATGTTAGCTAGATAGATACATGTGTTGTATATGAATCACTTAGGTAAAAGAGTAACTGAATAGGAACTAAAGACATAATTTACAGGTTTTGCAACCAGGGGGGTGGGGTGGAAGGAGGGAACAGGACATGCCTATGGCAGGTGGTGGTATATCTCCTACACATCCTGGGTCAAGAGGGTAATATGTGGTTCAGCCTGCCAGACCTCGGTTCACTTTACTACTAGTGGAAAGCAATAGTGACAGCACCTAGTTAGACACCTGCAGCAGGTGGTTTTAGAAGAACGCTAAGAAGATAAAATGTTAATAGCACTGGAAAAAAAAAAAAAAAAAAAAAGACTTTTAATGAGATGGCAGGTAGCAGGTCACCTGATAACAAATGGTTGGTTCCACAGGAAATGAAACTGTGTGATGGTGAAGTTCTGGATGAAACACCTCGTAACATGTAACGTTAGTAATTTGCAGACTATCAATGCAGATTTCAATGACTGGAAAATTATTAAGATAATGCCATTACTGAAATTCAGGGTGGATAGTTACAACGGGCAGTTCTGGATTTGCTATATAGGACTGTTGAGAACAGTCCTGTGGGATTTCACAAAAACACACACTGATGAAAGTGTATTTTCTTTAGGCACAGGCAGTTCAGATTCTTACTCTAGTGGCTCTTAGAGCTCTGGGGAAATAAAGTTATCATGAGCAGACAAGCAAAATGTGAAGGAAGCAGGGCATTTAGCTGCTTGAAAAGCAATTGAGCTGAGTTTCTCCATTATGCGATCAAAGAAGAGCAAAACTGTGAAGCTTTCCGGCCTTAGTTCCAGCACATGCTATGGCAGTTGTAGTTGTGCAGGTACAAGCAGCACCTCTCACTCTCCACAGATATCCCTGCACACCGCCAGCACAATCCTGCGTTAAGTCTTTGCTTAACACAGAGCGCAGGGTGAGTTTGCACATCTCGGTGCTTGCTTCTCCTGCACTTCAGGATCTCAGGAGGTGAGCAAACTCTAGTCCAGAAGGACTACAAATGGGTGCAGTTAGTCCCATGTGCAATGCTTTTGGGTCAGAACAGGGGAATTGCAGTCCAGCAGAGTGAACCCTGCTCTGTGCAAAACAGACGTCTCCAAAGAGCAAATTCCTGAGGCAGATTTCACTCAGGATGCATCTGCATTTATGTTTTGGTTTGCGTTAGGGGAGCACTTTGAAAGCCACTCTCCCAGCCGGCTCCACTTTCCGTGCTTTGGTTCACATCCCCAAGCAGTCTCGATGCACTCAGGGTACCACAGAGATGATACTGAGAGATGTGCTTCTATTGCTGAAATCCTTTCACTTTCATAGTATTACCGCTGTAGCTTTGGATGGCCTGAAACTCCACAGGAGTGGAGCAAGTCTCCCTTCTGCAAAGCTGAACATTGCTGCTACTGTCAAGTGGAAAAAGAAGAAAACAACAAAAATATTAGGATGGTATAATTCAGTTTTGTTGACTCTCCTGGGAATCTGTAACCAGCTCCAGAGGATTTTCCAATGGCCCAGTAGCCAAATATTAGTCTACAAAGCAGCCCAACAGAGGTATTATTTTTCTTAAAACCTACAAAATTCCTTTTGTACATATAAAATTTGTTGCATGTAAAATATGATTTTATAGCTTGAATTAAAGCAACTACTGAGCAAATAAAGGCGCATAAAAATTTAAGCCACCGAATGGCAATTTTGCTGTAGACACAGCCCTTACTTTTATTCACACAGTGGCAACTCTTTATCTTGGACTAATAATGGAGACAGCCCAGAATGAATCCCTTAGAGCTGTAAATCAGCAAGGACCAGATCTTCTGGATATTCCCAGTGGTCACCAGTCTGGCCTGGTGAAAAGGCTGCAGCCCCTCTTATCCCCTTTTTGGCTAAGCCAAAATCAGCTAGGTTAAGCAAGTCCTGCTCATGCTCTACTCACTTGGACAGAAGAAGCCATGACTTTCTAAGCCAGAGCGTGGGAACCATTAGAAATGTGATACAAGGCTGCGGATAGCTAGAGGTGGCATTTCACGAGTGCTGCTGAGCCAGAACAGTGCATTGACATCTGGAAACGCTGCAAGCACCAACAGAGGTGGTAACATCTGCCTGGAAAATCCTCAGTTTGGTTTAATCAATTCTAATCAGGCTCAGAGTGAAGAAATACAACATATAGTCAAATGCTCATTTACATACAGACCAATGCTCATTTAGGCATTTTTTACTAATCTAATGATAAACTACTATTGTTATTCATTTTCCTTTTAGATGTGTGCTGAGATTTATGGATGAAAATTGCAGAAAGGATCAGATCTGATTAAATATAATTCAATATTTACTATTTTGATACCATAAGTTTTTATATCATAATTGTACCAAGAAAGCCTTAGTGATAGGACAACTGCCATTTCTGTTGCTCAACCAGTAAGAAGTAGAGGGAACACTGCCACTCTTCATATTGATTATACAGTGACCAAGACAGCTAAATGTTAATTAGAAGCATTGTTTTATTTGAAATTTAGAACCAAGGTAGCTTGCCCTATCAAACAAGAATTTAGTGAAAAAAATGAACACAGCAAAATTTCAATGAATTTCCTAGCCTTTTGCCCACACATCAACTTTGACCTCAGTGAGACACCTACTTTCAAATATTACAACAGCTGTGTCTTGCTTTCAATTCCACAAAGTTTTCAAGACCTCTATATGTAAGCAAAGCAAAGTATTTCTGTCACTCATTGTAACAGCTTTTCCTCCTTTTCTACGTCTGAAGCAGGCAAAGCTTCCACACTCCCGCGTTTTTGGATTTCACCCAATTCCTTTCTGCTGTTCTGATCAAAATTTAATTTCTATCTTGCACTTTCTCTGTTAGACTGCTTTAACAACAACAGGGCCAGCCCAGGTGTCCCGATTTGTGCCTTCCTTGTCTAATGGGAAGAAGAGTTCAAGTCAAAGCTGTGATTTACCCACATCTTTCTCAGTTTGCTGACTGGATCACACATTGAGAGGTCATAGCGTTATGTTTGATATGGTGTTTTGGAGCCCCACAGCTCCGTATCCATATCCAATGACGTGGATCTGGAGCCCTACATTTTTGGACTGTGGATGAGGGTAGCGTCTCCACCAGTGAGAATTAAGTTGAACTGGTCTGACACACCACAGTCACAGCCTGAAGCATTTAATTTTCTGCCATTGCCATTTTAAAACAGCTAATACAAAAAATGCTGTAGCTGATCACACTCCTAATCCTTATCTCTTTGTGCATCCTCCTCTCTTGCTTAACTACTGGTAGTGTTTAGTAACCATCATCTGTGATATTGATGTTCTCCATGCATTGGTAGAATGTTAGGGGTGAGACAGAAAATTTTCCCTATATAAAGTGGAAGAAACAAAGCTGATAATTTTATATAGTATGTTAAAGCACCAAATGGGGTGATATTAGTGCTATGAGCATGTGTTGATGGAGAGTCCCTGCTGTTTATTATTCTATTTCTAGTCTAGTATACTTTCACAGAGGCTGCATCTGAGCTGAGTATGTTCTCTGAATAAGCTAAATATCCAAGTGAAGAAATTAATTAATTTTTTGAAAAGTTGATTTTTACTTACAGATATTTGAAATCCTGTTTCTAAGCAAAATTTCAACTTCCAAGCTGATATCTGTAAGTTGATATTTATATGAACTTAGACACCAGTAACCTCATTTCACATAGACCAATTTTTGAAAACAGCTTACCTCTTTGATTACAAATCTTGTGAAATAGTAGCAGTACATCAGTGGAAGTCAAATACTAATGAACAAAGTCCTGAGGCTTCAGACAATGAATTGGAGTAGTACCAAAGTAGTTTTTAATTTTTGCATCTTAATATTTTGATTTTATTTTTTTGCTTTTACAAGTTTGGCTCTGGAATTAGTTTTGCTAATAGTCCATGAACAAATATACCATTGTTTCCATCCTTTGAATTCTTTGGGGAACCATTAAATTTTTCAATTGTATGTGAAGTACAGTGTGCACATTCATGTGTGAGTGTTAATAATTGTAAATTCATGTAAGATATTCCACAAGGTTTATCATGACCTGACTTTAGCACAGCCACTGGGAAGCAGTTGTGACCAATTCTACCAGGTATATTGCTGTTTTACCATGTGACAATGGATCTGCTTCTATCATGTTCAGAAGCCATTCAAATAACGAGTTGCTTCTTTGAAGGTAACACTGTTTGGACCTTTGGCCCCAAGTAACCATGGAGGAAACATGCCAAACTCCTCCTGATGACAGCTTCTCAGAAAGGAGTGTGACCCTTTGCAGCTGGCAACGCACCAAAGCACGTGCACAATTGCAACGGTGCGCTCCAGGACTTGTTGAACTGGGGTACTTGCAGGCTTTAAAAAAAACCCCAACAATGGTGGTTTCAATTTATATATTTTCAACTTTTTAAGTTTTAGTACAAATTTCAGGCTCAAACTTCTGAGAAAATAAAAGGTGATTTTTTTAAAAAATAAAAACTTAGACTAAACACCACCCCTGCTCCTTCCCCCCGCCCCCCCCTCACCAAGGGAAGGAAAAGAAAACCAACTCCAGGTGAAAGACGGTTTTTCCTTGAGCTGGTCTATTTTATCAGTTCAGTTCAGTACACCTTTTCAAATTGTTTTCTTTATTGCCTGGCTCTGCACTCACCATCAGGGTTAGTACTTACTCATCACAGTACATAGTATGACTAAGAGTAAAGCACCGCAGGAGTTGGCCACTATTCCTGTATTTGATTAATTTTACAACCAAGTCTTGGCTACCGACATGAAGCCCTAAATTCTGAAAATGCTTCTGGCATTGTATTTCTGATGTTTAGTTGAACAGAGTTACTGCGTAAATGTTACCTTAACATTGATCAAGTTAATGGCAATATTTTACAATTAACAACAGCAAAAAAAACCCCAACCAAAAAACCCAACCCCAAAACCCAACTCCTTTAGCAAAGACTATTTTAATAAAGGGATTATAAAATACAAAAGAGAGAGAGACAGGTAACCCGAGATGCAATTTTGGAATGCAAGCTTTTAGTTCAAATGTGCAAGCTTGAACTTAACAAATGTTTAAAATATTTGAGTTTTTCAAATGGTGCCAAAATAAACCATGTCTTTTCTAAAGACTACATATTTAGCTAGGCATTGGCAATGTAAATCTTTCAACCATTTCAAGTATTTGTTTAAAAGCCTCCCAGAACACGTGTGCTCCCAACAAAACTGAAGAATGAAATGTTGAGACCACTGAAGCTCAACAGCTGACTTATAATCAACCTAATATGAGAACACCACTTTGGTTTTTTGGACTTGTGAATACATTTTATTTACCAATGCATGAGAAGAACAAACAGAGAAAGTCCAGTTCTGCAGACCTGATGTGAAATGGTACAGCGATAAGAGTCAGTACATGTAACACTGCAATCATAGCAAGCACAGTATTAGAGAAACTGCTGGTCAGTGATTTCATGTGCTTCACGGTTTATTCTTGCATGGGAGGAAAAATCTTCTGGGGTACAAATTAAAAAGAAAAAAAACCCAACAAACCTAACAGTCTTTATCTGGAATTATTCTAAATGAAGAAAATAAAGACACAGAGAAATCCTGACATTTAGATAGCAAGTTCATTTGTGTACGTGGATTAAAGATGTTACAAGTCTTGATCACCTGATAAGAATATTTATAAAGCTATTTAATTTGAAAATTAAGGTATCTTGTAAAATGTCTTGTGAATTGGAATAAATAAATAAATAAAGGCACCTGTGACAACATATTGACATTACTAAACTATTTCAATATGATGGCTTATTTATAAAAGCAGTTTTAATATTCCCCTACATTAATGATTAACTAATGAATCTTACTTTCTTGTGAATATATTTAAAGAGGAATCAAACCGACTTCATCTACAGAATTCCACTAACAAGCCTGAGCTGGCTCTGAACTTTTCAAATATCAGCAGTTTTCCCAACACTAGTACAGAAAACCGTGCTACCAATTTTGGGCTGTGGGCTGAATGAAAAACAGTACTAAATGACTAAAGGTCCACAGTTCTTTTCTGTTAAAGTTGATTTGTCACAATATTGTTAATTAGTGAGGGCTTAGGGAAGGCTTACTATGAATATAATTACAGCGCTGAAAAGCATTAATAACACTCTTATCCCGAGCCAACATGATGCTATTTACATATTTTACTCTGGCATATACCAGAAATGGCTCCTAATGCACAACGTGCTGCAGGATCGTCAAGAGAAACACACAAAATCTCACAGGGGAAGGACGTTTCGGAGTATCTCTGTGCTCTTCAAGACAGCAGGGACACTAATTTGACCAGTAATTACAACCATCACCATAAGCATTGCCTATGGTGAGCCACCTTTCATCATGAACTGCTGTTCCATTGGGAGGCAAATGTATTGCTACTGCTGGTACATCATCTGATGCAATCCCATCCTTCTCTCATAATTTAGGACAGAAGTGACAATTGCATTTGTCTGCTATATAGGGCAGGCTTCTTTTCACCTTCAGAGCTCTCTGTGGACATCAATCAGTTCTCCATCAATAAACTATATGATAAAAGCCAATTAACCTTTGTTATCATTATCACGTATTTCTACATGCCAGACCAGAATTCCTGCCCTTGTTTCACTGGAAAGCAAAACTCAGACTGGGTTCAATGGGGCCAGAAATTCACTTGAGGGCACTAAAGGCTGGGCCTGCATTACTGGACCTGTGTGACTTTTGCTGTTCACTCCACAGAGATGCTTTTGCAAACTCCCCCGAGGAGCCTAGGCACATCTTCAGGGGCTGCATACCTTTTATGACTGTCACTAAGGGATTTGCCAAAGACCACACACCAGGGTGTTAGCAACGAAGTGAGAACCCAACCGTTTCCGAATCTTCGCCTCTCAGCATAGTAAATTTCCAAAGGTCCTTTTCAAAGAAGACAAACATTTCTAGCTGAATTTTAAAAATCAACACCTAATTTAATTATGATGCAAAGTCATTTATCTACAGGATGATAAAACCCCCTGACTAAAAAGCTCACTGAATTTCAGGCTACTTGGTACAAGACATAAGACGGAGTCAGGAAATATTTTTCCACGTAGGTACAATGTGTTGGAAAGAAAATTATGAAGCAAAATTATCACCTAATTTTACTGAATTGAGTGTTACCCACAACCAGATGTATCTGACATTAAGCCTGCTAGACTGCTTTTGCCTGGCCGATCCTACGTTCCTAAACAAAGCCAGCTGACACAAGAGGATGGAGGCCAAAGAGTCATGCTGTATGAAGTTTATACTCACAAGATTATTTGCTCAGAGGTGGAAAGACTTGGTGCAAGGTGAGGACTTCTTGATACTCCTCAGGGAAGGAGGAACTTAGCACATTCATGCATGGAAAACAAGCCCTGATTTAGTAAACTTGCATTTCCAAAGTAGCAAACAAGCTTCCTCAACAATCCTGCCAAGGAGTAGGAGGAAAGACCTTTACATGGAAAAATAAGTAGTGAGATGAAAACAATGGGTAAGAATAAATGTATCATTTACACAGTGAAGAAAAGTTACTTTATTGTCCTACAGGCATCTTTGCCCCAGAGCCCATGTTGTTCAACTTAACTAAGAAATCACCTTGAAAAGTGAGTTAATTTGGAGAATTAATATTCATATTCAGCATGGAGATGCTGATGATATAGTATTACCGTGAGTAGTGAGAAGAGATGGAATAGGTGGTCATGGTCACCAGGGAATGCACATTAAAACAACAGATGACATTCAGTACCCACAAATACAAAGTTATGCATTCAGAAAACAGTTCTGTCTTCATACACCCTATGACAAACTCTGAGCTGAATATTATAACTGAGGAATGAGATTTAGAGTTCTTGTTATTATTACAGAACTATTAATTCCAAGAAATCATGTCATAAAGCAAATCCAATGCTAAAAATTATTACAAATAGCATAGAGAATAAAACAGACAACATAATTATGTCACAATTTGTCCATATATTGAATACCACACAAAACTGGTAAAAAACCACAAAACCACACAAAATCTCAGTAAAAACACTGCAGAACTGGAAAATAAATAGATTAACATGACATGGCAAATTAAAACCATGAAGCAACTTCTTTACAAGAGGCTAAGGGTTCTCTCTGGAAAAGACATGGTGGAGGAAAGATGTCAAATACACAAGGGACACGGAAACAGTATGAACAGGGAATGGTTATTCACTGTTTCTCTAATACAAAAACTAGGTGATAGCAAATGAATAGAGCTGGTTCATAACAAGGAAAAGGAAATATTTTTTCACTCAGTGCATCATTAACTGCGTAAGTCCTCGTGACAGGAACAAGTAGATACTAAAAGTTCAAATGGATTCAAAAACAGGTCATGAAAAAATGCTGCTAAATACAAAGACACCACCTCTGGCTCAGAGAGCCCCTAAGTAACAAATTGGTGGGACACCGTTCAGGAGAAAGGTCACTAGTGCTGGCCTGACTTTATATCCTTTCCTAGGCATCTTCTACTGGTTATTGCCACAGGCAGTCTTTGGGCTAGTTGCACCTTTGGTCTAGCACAGCACAGTAGTCCTTACATTTTTTATCTTTATTTCTTCCTCACCACTTCCTTAGAGCAGAAATGGTTCAACAGCACGGCAGCTCAGGAGATCTTGTCTTTCTTTCACTTGGCACGCTAAAGCTGCATGAGGGCGGTAGGAAGAAGAGCAGCTGAGTCGCCCAAGTGATGGACAGCAGCACATGGGAGATGGTGAAGGGGCTGGGAGCTGGGGGTGACAGTCCTCTGGTCTGGAGGCATTAAACTTTCTTCCCACTGAATAAGTGTGGAGGAGAGGCCCCAGACTCACTAGCTATCTTAGGATTGAGCAAAGGTCAAAAAGGAGCACTTCAGAAGTTTCTAGAAGTGACTTGGGTAAATTTGGCTTGGAGGAATGCTACTTATCTCCCTGCAAGGGGTTAGGCTTGGTCGACTGAAACTAGGAGGAGCTTAGGTCTGCAGATGAAGGTTTAACATGGAAGTGCTTCAAAAGAAAAACAGGCATTGAAATGTGTTGTGTTCCTCCTCCCCCCCATCAAAAATTAAAATTTCATTTTCTTCAGCTAAACTGTCCTATCGTGACATCTGTACAAGCAAACATTAGGAGGGAAAACAGCATAACAACATTAAATACAAAGCAGAGTAGGCAAGTGGAAGCCTTAGGAGCTACATCTACCCTGCCTGAGCTGGCTGGACCTGGGAGTAGCATGAAGTCCACCATGCTCCTGAGATTCACTACTGAATTTGGGCTGCTTAGAGACTACAGCTGCCTTCTCGAGCAGGTTTATAGAACCACTGACCTGACCTTTCTGCTCACCTTTGGTTATGTGACAAAGACATACTGAATACAGGGAGATGTTTGGGTCACAAATAGAACTCTAGGTCCGACTCTCCTGTATCTGTGAGGTCTACAGTGTACCCCAAATTTTCCTCCTCACCTCTTAATTTCTTCCCTCCCTGTAGGAGTCTATCCTTCAGCCTTTGAATCATAAAATGGTTTGGGTTGGAAGGGACCTTAAAGATTATCCAGTTCCAACTCCCCTGCCATGGGCACAGACACCCTCCACCAGACCAGGTTGCCCAAAGCCCCATCCAAGCTGGCCTTGAACATTTCCAGGGAGGGGGCATCCACAACTTCTCTGGGCAACCTGTTTCAGTGCCTCACCACCCTCACAATGAAGAATTTCTTCCTGATATCTAATCTAAATCTACCCTTCTTCAGTTTAAAACCATCACTCTTTGTCCTATCACTCCATGCCCTTGTACACCGTCCCTCTCCAGCTTTCTTCTAGGCCCCTTTAGGTACTGGAAGGCTGCAATAAGGTCTCCCCAGAGCCTTCTCTTCTCCAGGGTGAACAAGCTCAACTCTCTTAGCCTGTCTTCATAGGAGAGGTGCTCTAGCCCTCTGGTCATCTTTGTGGCCCTCTTCTGGACACCCTCCAACAGGCCCATGTCTTTCTTATGTCAGGGGCCCCAGAGCTGGATGCAGTACTCCAGGTGGGGTCTCATGAGAGCTGAGTAGAGGAGCAGAATCACCTCCCTTGACCTGCTGGTCATGCTTCTTTTGATGCAGCCCAGGATACGGTTGGCTTTCCGGGCTGTAAGTGCACGTTGCTGGGTCATGTTGAGCTTCTCATCAATCAACATCCTCAAGTCCTTCTCCTCAGGGCTGCTCTCAATCCATTCTCTTCCCAGCCTATAGTTGTGCTCGGGATTGCCTTGACTCAGGTGCAGGACCTTGCACTTGGCCTTGTTGAAGCTCATGTTTGATGTTTGCATGGTCCCACCTCTCAAACCTGTCAAAGTCCCTCTGAATGGCATCCCTTCCCTCCAGCGTGTCGATCGCACCACACAGCTTGGTGTTGCCAGCAAACTTGCTGAGGGTGCACTCGATCCCACTGTCCATGTGGCTGACAAAGATGTTAAACAGCGCTGGTCCTAATTCCCTGAGGAACACCACTCAACACTGGTCTCCACTTGGACATTGAGCCGTTCACCGCAACTCTTTGAGTGTGACACCATCCAGCCAATTCCTTATCCACTCATCCATCAAATCCATGTCTCTCCAATGTAGAGACAAGGAGTTCAGTCCCAGGGCACTTCAGCAGTACACAAAGCAGAGGGTTGGCAGTCTGGCCTCAAACCCAGCCTGGATGGTAATCATGCACTGAAGAGCAATTAGAGGTCTGGAAGAAGCAGGCAAAAAGTCATGTCGGAAAGGGGTGAGGGACCCACCTTACACTGAAAAAATGAATTTTGACTCTATAAGGTGGTTTCTGAATATTGGAGAGATTTTCCCTCATAGGAAAGGACAGAGGAGTGACTGAAAACAATACAGGAAACCTTCCCCACTGTCTGAGATACCACACAATGCCACAAGGCTTTCATATTGCAATTTATGAAGCTGCATCTCCAGTGAAACCTAACTGTATATTTCTTCTTAATATATGCTGAAAACGCCATGTACCATCAGTAGCTATTCAACCGTTGTATAAAGCTATACACATAACCTTCCCTTAGATGTAGCCGCAGTTACTAGCTGCAATTCAATGAGTAAGGAGGAAAAAAATCTCCAATATACTAGGCAAAGACATTTCTAGAATGTGAACCTACTTTATCAATTAATATATTTAACATGCAAATACTGGACTCTTTGCAGTCTCACAAATAACATAAGGGATTTAAATTTTGAAACTGCTTTGCAGGATTTTGCACCTGAAGCCTGCAGCATTTGAAAACATGATCAAGCTGTGCCTTGCAGTAGACTACAGTCTAGTAATGCCGAGAGGACAGACTGTTAAAATAAGCATCTACATCATTTTTCACAGTACACAGTGTCACAATGCATCTGCTTAAAAACAAATATATGTTTGCAGCGAAACATTTCAACAAATCAGAGAACTCAGCAGCAAAGTAGTTAAACATTTATGATTTGATTTTATCTCAGCTTGGAATGTCGCTGGAGTGTCCCACTTCTAACAACTGTTTGCTAAGTTAAGGCTTTAGTGTTTACACAGTGCTGAATGAAGCAGCCTGGTCACCAGATGTGAATGCTTCCTTAGACTAGAGCTTTCAATCAGATCACGGTCCTAATGGTCCCTGCTCCAACCTTCTTCCTCAGGACGTCCACCAGCCTTTCCAACCTGAGAGGGGGCAGGGAAGAGGGAGAGGAGAGAGAAAAAAAAAAAAAAAGGAAGCTAACGTTAGGAATGTTCGGGCTGAAAGAGACAGTGTTTGCACTGAACCAAGCTGTCCTGGTGGTGGTCACGCTCAGAAACAAAGCACTACTGTACAAGACAGACATTAGGGGAAAATGCAGACAACTTATGGAAAACTTTTTAATCTACAAGCCAACCTATTTGCAGTCAGTGATATATAACGACTCACTTTTCTTTTGTAGTACATGTAGTATCTGAGGTCCCTGTAAGGCATTAACACAAAGCCCTGTGCAGCAATCCTGGGGCACATACACGCTTTGGTCTAAGCAGGACATTCAGTTCTTGCACTTTTTAAAATATGACTGGTCCATGGCTCTTGTTAAAAGTAACACTTAGCTGCTGTTTCCCCTTCAAAAATACCCTGCCCATTATCCAACAGATATTTTTATTGTCTGGTTTATAAATTTATCTCTAAAACTCCATGTGTTTTATGTCAAAAACTTTTAAAAAATACTCAATAAGCCAAGCTTCTGAGGATGTGGACGATGATATTTTGAAGGTGGCCTGTATGATTATTATGTCAACACACTTAGAGAAAAATTAACAGTCTAAAGTAGGAAAGAGAGCTGCCTATTCCTCTCTTAGTTTTAAGGCACAGGCTATAAGCATGTCCAGCATTTCACTGGCTTAATTTGTTCTTTCCTTTTGTTAAAGTATGTAGGCAAATGCAAAGGGCTAAGTTTGTTCAGCGTTTTCCTTTTGCACATATTTATCTTCAGCATTCCAGTAATCATGCATTTAGGATATTTCTTCAATTTACCTGTATTTTATGGAATCCTTCAATGAAAGCCCTCCCACAAATAAACTATATAAAAGCAGACACTCTCTGTAGTGGAACACTTTCAGAGCCATGTCCAGCATATTATACACACAACTTCCATAATGGATAAAATATGCAGGTTCAAATAGCTGTATCTACTGTTGCAAAGCTGACTATTTTTTCTTATCTGAAAAGACAGGTTGGTTTTGGGGTTGTTTTTTTTATTTTTTTTTTTAATATATATTATACAACATGAAGAATGCAAATAGGAAATAAAAATAACACAGCTTTATCAAAATTGCAAAATTAGTTTTATCTCATGGATGCATTAGTAACTTCAGTGCATGAAAACTAGTTAACACGTCTTGGATTTATTGTCACAAGTCATGACTAACACACATGGTACGTATTGAAACACTCGTGTTTTCCAGGAACCACCAAGCACCATGAAGCTACACCTTTCATTGTACTCACCAGGTGACTTAATTCCTGAAACAAGATTAAGAATTCACCACCCTAATGTAATTATCAGACACCAGGAAATGCATGTGGAAAGTTCAGCTGGTTCTAGCTGTTCCACAGGGACTCTAAAGGAGTGAAAGCACAGGTGAAAAACTAATGCTTAGCTACTCCTCTCCTGCAGTTTGCCATGTATCGCTTTTCCTTTTTAACCAGCTAGTGCATTTTTCCTCTTTTTGTAACACGTATCTACTGCACTTCTTTGTCTTTACGGAGGCAGCACCCAGACAGTCTATGAGAACTCAGCGTGGTCAGTCCCTGCAAGTACAAAGTCAGGGCTTTCACAAGCTATTTGCTCCTGAAAGTTTTCTCACAGTGGATAAACCAATGTTTTCTGGGTTCCGAGGGTTTCAACTCAGTTACTGGTAGATAACAGGTAGGTACTGGTAGGTCATAGTTTCCTCAGCCTCTCTTACTGAGAAGTTTCCCTGTTAAATGAGTCCATGTGCAATTTCAGAAAGCAATGGCAGGTCAGTCCTCACTTTTAGCAGCATGTATGTTCAGAAGCATTGCAGCTTTCTCAACCAGTGTAACCATCACTGGAGGTCTCTTTCTCTCACACACTAGCACCCTCTCAAATGTGTTTCAGAGACATAAAGCACAGGAGAAACATTTTAAACTGTCTGGACAAACAGAAGGTTTGGGCTGCAAATTGTCTTCTGGGAGAGAGCAGAAAAATAGTAAAATCTGAGATCATTGCTTATTTAAATCACTGTTCAGTTAAAACAAAATGCTGCGTGGCTTATACAAGTGGGGGAAAAATTACTTCAATAATTGAAGTTTAATTTGGGGAGACATAGGTTGGAGGTCACTGCTTACACACTGCCCTGCAATTGGGCTTAGATGTGCACCACTCTGTGACCAAGCAATGACACTGCACGCCAGAGCAGACAAGTTAGCGAAGAGCTGCCCATGTTTGAAGAGAAATACCACTGGGATGAAAGTAGCTGTCTTCTGTTTAACCTTGAAACTGTCAGGCTTCATTGGAAATAATGAGGCTTAACAATCATAGCTTCTGCCTTTCAAATGAATGATGACTGAAATCATCAAAATGAGGTATCCCGTACCAAACACAAACCGTGCAGGGCTTATTTGCCTTTTGTTTCAGTCATGTGTGGATTTGCAAATTTATTTATTCTTTATTAGAAGAAAGAAAAAAAAAAACCAGCAGGGGATTAAGAAACCATACCTTTGAAAGAGATTTAAACAATAATGTAAAAGAGAAACTGTAACAGCTATTTATAAGATAAAATAACAGAGGGCAAAATTCACCCCTACACAGACACAAGACCCAATATACCACTGAAATCCCACTTAAGCCTACAAAATAAAGCTATGGGCTGAATCAGTGGTTAATAACTCTTGATACAGGCCTCAGGGGGCTTTTCGGAACGATAATCCTGGACTCTTTGTTCACCAAGGGCCCAACTCTGCCATCCCGACTCACACTAAGCAACATTTTTCTTTGTGAGTAATAAAAGGCAGCTAACAAGGCCGTTTGTGTCGATGAGGTAGTACTACCTGCAAGGGGTGAGGGTGGCAGAATCGCCCCTTGTCGATCAGGCTCAGTAGCCTGCCCGGTGGGATGCTGCGGGCAGCTCCTTCTGGAGCCTGAGCACTTTAATCTGCGATAAAATGAAGCAATAGTCTTATACCTCAAGATCAAAGGTAACATAAATATCTGAACAGATGAATGGGAGGTGCTGGGAACTACCCTAAAAGTCTCAGTGTTTGCTGAGTTTTATTCAAAATATGTAAGACACTGACCTGAAGAAAGCAACTTTTATTACTTTGTCAATCATGATGTATTTGCCAGTATAATCTCACCACATCTTACTTAACTGAAAGCAATACTGACTATGTTTGACCACGTACTAAGACACAAATTTAACAAATGACATTCGTCTTTTTGCTTGTGAGGGAAACAATCCTCATAGTATAAATTAAATGCACACTACGACACTATCTTCTCCTGAGATGTAAGCAAGACCCTCATTGAATTCGCATTTCATGAAGCAACCGAACAAGTCATTCCAGAAGAAAGTATTTCAGCTGGTGTTTTATGTCAGACAGAAGAATGATATGGTGGGCAACTCAGCTGCAGTGCTGAAGGTCCAAATGTGCAAGGACAGACAGACACGTTTTGGAATGTTCAAAACGCTTCTTAAGGTCTCATTCCTCGTTCTCACAGATTGCAAGTTCTTGCTTAGAGATTTTGGAAAATCCCAGTAGGTGACCTTTGCTATTTCTGGGTACATAAATAATTCTAGAAAATCTGTCCCTTAAATAAATTGTCTTAGCAAATGCCACTTCAGCATTCCCTACACAGTTACTGTATGTGTGCACGCAAAATGAGTACAAAATGGTATATAAAATACAGGAACAAACTATGTATTCAGATGGATAGGTACAACTTTGGGTTTATTTACACTGACTGACACATATCCAAAGTCAAAAAGTCCTGTGTTTTTCAGGATAAATAGAATTTGCATCCATGAAAAGTACAAAGGTGACAGCTAGAAATATTCTTTATCTACATGACCTCCTTCTTTAACGCTCATCTCAGTGCTTCCATGAAATGGAAAAATAAAACACCCCCACAAATTAGGAAAGGGACATCTGGTCCATCACTATTTTTAAGTTAGCAAAAGATGCATCACTGTGAAGTGTCTTGAATTGCAGGGGCTTAGTTATTCTTCAATACAAATTTGGAATTAATTGAAATTTAATACAGAAATATAAAATATTTCCTTGAGGGGCTTGTCGCTATGACATTACCAGTTCGAATATGTACTTTTAAAAGTGGTGTAAGCTTTCAGAAGGTCCTCATCTTTAGAGGAATGCTACTTAAACAAGAACATTGCTAGGTGTGTCTTCCCCAAGACAAATTCTCACCATTCTCAACTCCTCTTCCACTTATTTCAAATTGTGTTCTCTTACCACCTATGCATACATCTGACAAAATGCCTGTATGGAGTGTATGCTGTTATATGGAGTGTTCTTGCATAGCTCCTGAACTGTCTGACAACCTGCTTTGATTTTTAGCAAAGCCTTACAGAGCTTTACTCCCTTGAGTATAAATCTTTTTGGTTTTAGAATCAGTCTCCATAAAGCAGACTTAAAATCCTTACTGACAGTGAAGTTTGTTCCGGAAGCCCAGAAGCCGGATGTATAGTTGCAAAAATGTTACGTACAGGTTCCTAGTGCTGACTCTTATGCACATTTTTGGCTTGGTCTCCTCTTTCACATATTCTACTGAGAAAGTCTACCTCTAAACTGTAGCTTGGGATCAGTAAAAACTCTGCAACTGCATAAATCCACGTAGATCATACATCCTTCCACACCGCTCCATCTCTGGCCAAAGGAACTCACCCCAAAGGAGAGCAGTGGCCTTTATCCACGAGTTCTGGCTATGGCAGAGCTATACAGTCACAGAGTGATCTTTCAGGGCATCGTGCTCCAGAAATAGCCAAAATGGATACGCAACTGAAAGAAAAGGGCATCCTTCAAGTAGCCTATGTCCTAATCTGCAAAGCAATACATAGACTAGCCGAAAACAATAGCTTCTACCTGCAGATGGAGGAGTTAAGTGATAAAAACAAAACCCTCCTGGATTTTGAAATGCTATATAAAGGCTTATAAACCTAAACTATAACCCTTGGTTATCTTTCCAGTAGATAAGATTAGGCTCAGGCTATGAAGATGGCCTTACTTGGGTGATTTCTGGCTTCTTGTGGAATGTGTTTTGCTAACACTAATTCCCTTTAGAAACCAAGCATTTGAAAATATATTAAGTAAATAAAATGCATTGGACAAAAGCATTACAAGCAGTTTAGCAGTAGAGCTCAGTGAATAAATGACTGCTTGGTGAGTGGTCATACAAACAAATTCACTTGATTTAATCTCAGAATAAAGAATTCCTTTCATTTCCTTTTCCTCTCCTTTCCTTCAGCCTTCCTCTTGGATATATTTCATCGAATCCTAAATGGAGTGCTCATTTTCAGGCATTTTCTGTAGAAGTCAAGGAAACAAATGACACAGAGGAGGGAGGCTGCTGTGATACTAGTCTCACCCAGTCGCTTGGATAGGATCATTTACTCAAGAGGCTGGAGGAAACTGGTTCAGATCTATTATCTGTACAGGGGAACTGAACTCCAGCTGCTTCCCTCTCAAGGGAGCAGTGCTGCACTAACACTGGGTGCTGGGGTGGCTTGTTCTCAGTTTCAAATGCTGAGGCTGCTCTAATTGAATAAAATGCTTAAATATTCACTGGATCAAAGCCTGGAATGTAAGGGCATGACCTCGCAGTGAGTGGCCTATCTACCATGCTACAGGAGCATCGCCCTCTTACCTCTGGGTGGTTCAGTGAATTTTTCATTATTCTCATTCTTCAATTCAGGTATTATTTTTGCCACCTCAAAAGCCTGCCTTTTGAACAATAATAATTTTTGATCGACTCTCTAAAGACACTGCCGGTTGCATTTAACGGTCCTACACCAGCCTGTAACAATTCCTTCATAAATGATCATAGTGGCAAAGACTACGTGCAGTTCAGATGCACCAGGCTGCTTCTCTCTGCTTAAGAAAGTTCTCTCTGCATCTTTTGGATGGGAGACCAGGCGTCTTTCTAAACAACACGCTGGAGTTCAGCAGTGGTTTTGAACCTGATGCAGGAATCACCGAGTAAAATTCGGTGCCCTGTGTTAGACAGGTGGCTGGACTGACCGGTATTAATGGTCCTTTCTGGCCCTAAAACACCAGTCTTAGAGACTGATTTAGCAGCATCAGCGAGCTCTAAACCGTGGTAGACCACAGTGTTGAATCTAATCACTCCAGGCACCGCCGCCAATTCCTGCCTGCCCAACACTGTTTGTAATGTCACTCCAAAAAGTATGTTCCATTAAACTTACAGGCCTTAAATTTGGCAGAGCAAACCATTCTGCCTCTGAAAAGCACTGTCACAAAACAAGCATTCCTATTAAATCCCTTTCAGCGTCTTCTCAACCCAA
Organism: Aramus guarauna; assembly: GCA_013400195.1. Classification (NCBI taxonomy): domain Eukaryota; kingdom Metazoa; phylum Chordata; class Aves; order Gruiformes; family Aramidae; genus Aramus; species Aramus guarauna. Next base: position 1,103,248 of record VXBL01000617.1, read on the forward strand.
AAGAGTAATTCTGTATATGATTAAACTTAGAAGTAAATACAGCCAGTTGGGCTCCTGACAGCAGACATATTTCAAAATAAACCTGGCTTACACAGGCCTTGGCTAAAATATTAAGCCTTTATCTGTGGTCCACAATAACTAATCTTGTCAAATTGTTTGCTCTCTACCTTCTGTTTGGAAGATTATGAGCTAGCTCACCATTACTATTCACCTTGTGCCATCACTAGCAGCAGGGAAAGTGAGTGATAAACACAGTTGGTCTATTTTGACAGCATTTCACCCTACTTTGTATTGATGGAGATTGCTACACAGTACAGGATGATACAGAATCAGGACTTTGCATCTCTGACGGATTTAATGCCACCTTGTGAAAGGTATTGCTCCTTTCCTTTCAAATGCTTTCTCAGGACAGAATATACTGATTGCCTAAAATAAATGAGTTTACAAGAAAGAAAAATAAACCCTGAAATCACTATGCTATAACCTCATCTGTGTTTCAGTAAATTGAGATCTACAACATGCCTATCATTTAGACCAAGCAGAGACTCTTACTATTGGATGGACCATTCATATCTGAGTATGTGACTGGTATTAAAGAGTTAAAAAATTAACAATAATTGAAATAGAGGATATATTGGCATATGATGGCCAAATAATACTGATCAGATTATTTAACCAGATCACAGAATTTCTCCAAATTACTCCAGCTTGAGTCTAACAGTTTATATGCAAATTTTATGCAGTTTACTACTTCTATTTGTGAAACAAAAATCTTTTAGATACCTCCTTCCATAAGCTTGAATTACTTTTAGCACTGACAGTTACTGTTTCTACTCATTTGGGGTCACAGCTGGTCTCTTTTTTAGGAGAAATCTTGACATCAAAGTCTCCTTCTTATGGTGACAGCATTTCCACAAACTTTGTGCTGATACAAATAGGCAAGGGTGTCCTGGATTTTCTTGCCAAATACTTCTTGGAAGTCTCTGTCATCTGCTTAGGAAAATCTAGCAGTTGTAGCTTATGCTGATATATCTTCCCTATAGACAATATGCTGTCAGAATATTTATTCATTTGGAGAGGGAAAAATATTCCTTCCTATCGCCTCTTGACGAACAGTAGTCCTGCCCGTTGGTAATGATATCTGGTATCATTAGAGTGCCGTGAATCCCAGGCAAGCTTATTCTGTCTCTGAACTGTTTCCCACCTTCTTCTTGAGAGCAATACTACCTCAGAAAAGCAAATATTCTTTGCTTTGAATGCTCACAACATAGGGGGATGGTCAGAACTTTTACGTAAAGTGTTCAAAAGGCAGACAGCAGGTCTATTTTGCATTATGTGTATTTTGCATGTGGCAAAACAGCGTGCAGAGAAGTGAAATGACTTGATGAACCTCAACCAATCAAGAAAACTGAAAAGACCCACCAACTTTTTTTCATGTTTCATGTTTCAGTCTTAAGCTGAACTAGGATCCTCATGAGCACACACCAAAGAAAGTAAAGGCATAAATAACTGTAGAATCAGAGCCTAAAATTGTTGGATACAGAGCCCATTTCTCTCAGCTTCTCGATCCGTGCTCTGAACCATGTCAACTGGTAACAACTAGCCAGTTCTCTTATTCTATATCCAGCTGAGATGTATTTCAGGAGATGAAAAAATGACCTACTTTTAAGCAGATTTTGTTTTGTTCTAAATCCCTCTTCAGCAATATTTAAAAGCAATGTAAATTATTGATTATCTAAACCAAATATTATTTCAAACCTGCCCCAAACAGTTAGACAGGATTCCTCATGAAATGCAGGACCAGCAGATCAATACACATTTAAGGATCTGTAGAGAACGGTGTTACTAAGAGACTCTCAAAGTATCAGTCTGAAACCACCACATTACACCTTTCTGCACGTTTCAAACAAGCATTCCTTGTAAGGCCAGGCCTGAACCTCTCAGCTGCCTACTCCAAGCTGGTTCCACACCTTTTGGGTGTGTTCTGGTCAAGTCTTGTTTAGAATGAGTTTGTAAAATCACAAATAGTGAGGCACTACTCAGGCTGTTTCCCAAGTACATCCCATCAAAGCACAGCTTTGGCAGACTCCTCTTGATATTGTAAATAATAAAGACAACATGAGCTTTTTTCTTGATTCCACAAATATTTTACAAAACCCGATGCAGACTTGCTGGCTCTAGACAGCTCCCATCCTCGTGACCAAGAGTAATCTGGAGCTTGTGGAGAGAAAATTCCTTCCTATAAACCATCATCAAATCCCTCCACTTTACATTAAAAATAATCATTTTTACAAAGGTTTGATGTATTTCAATAGATTTGCCCTCCTGGTTTAACTTGGGATATCACCCAAGCCAGAATGGCTTCTATGATATCACTGAGAGATCAGGTAACAATGGAAATGGGTTTGGATGCAAGAGGAAAGCATTTAATTTAGCTCCCTCTTATAAGCCTTTCGTAATGGGCCCAGACTGGTAGGTGAACTCCCCACCCTTCCGGGGTGATCCAGTGGTGCCCACAGACTTCTCCTGGTTTCAGGGCGACTCACACTTAGTCATACTTCTGAAAAGTATTTCGAGAAAAAAATGAGAGCAGTCTTCCCTCGGTAGTGGACTAACAAAAAAATCCATGGGTGAAACATTCTCTCCTCCTCTTAATATTTGCAATATATTATAAATAGAAGTTCTCAGCATGAGGTCTGTCTGTTATGGTGATGTTACGATGGGGTCCCCTACACAGGGATAAAACCAGAAATGATGCCTAACTACCCATTTACACACAAAAAAAAGGGCTTTTAAAATACCAGTTGAGACAGCATCACAGACCAAAGTGTCTTCTACACATGCATAGTGCTCCTTAAAATACTTCATAGGCTTTTTACTATGTTATCAGCCATTTAAGGCCATTAAGGTAAGAAGCCTTCCCACTTCTAAGCTTCAGTAACCTTTCTCCAGTAGCCAGCAGACAGACTGTCTCCAACTGTCTTCTGCACTGTTCTAGCAAGACAATTCACATGAGAGTTTTTTTCACTGGCCTCCTGTGTCTATTTTGCTCCATATTCCTGACATCTGACTGGGAACACACTTCTCCTCCTGCTCCTGGGAGGTGAGCGAATACCTGAGCAAGGCTGACACAGGAGAGCACCAGCTGGACCTTCAGGTAATTTTGAGGACAGCTTTAATTCTTCTGAACCAGTGGGCTTACAGACTCAGGCCTTGGTGGGTGGCAATTCTGCCTGGTGGTGACACAAATGGGACTGATTGTAGGAGAAAAACCTTTTAATGTCTGCTGTTGAAAGCACAAAAATTTGGCTTTACATCAGGATTCATGAAATTCTTCAAAAGCACAGAGTAAAATATTTTCTCAATGTTTAAAATCAGACATCTGTGAAACATCGTTTGTGTTGAGTTCACCACTTAGGATATCCCTTTTATCTGATGTAGATGTTCACCTGTTACATCCTTCAAATAATTTATATGAGTATCTTATCAAATGAAAGACTGAGGTGATAGAGATGGATATATTACGGGGCACAGAGTAAAGTGCTAAATACAGTAATTTTATTATACACGTCTCCAATACCTGAAATGTCTTCCACTCAAAGGCTGAATTCTGATACTTTCTATGAGCAAAAATTCCATAATCCAAGGCTGAAATGATAAAATTTGGTCCTAAAGATTTATACCTTCCAACAACTCAGTGTTTAGATCTTTATACTCCTTATATCACATCCTTATACTCACATCACATACAGCAAAAATGTAGAACGGGAAAGCTGAGTAACTTGCCAATAAAATAGTGGCAATGATGGGGTTAAAACTGTTGTTAGCTCTCATACCTATAAACACAACTGCGGATGCCTTTCTACAAAATATTGTTTAAAAAATCAATAAGCCTTATGGAAAAATCTGGCTATTAATTAATGACTCAGTATTAGATTAGAAACATGAACTGTAATTTTTTCCTTGGAGAACTAGCCCCTGCTTCAGTAAATGTACACTTAATTTTAAGCAGTGGAAAAATGTAAATGATCTCAAGTTTGCTTAAAATTAAATACCTTGCTGCCCTAGTCAGTTATTGCTATTTGTTGCTGTAAAGAACTGTTTCAGCAATTCTCTAAAAGATACGTAATTCAGAAGCTTCAGAAAGTCTGGGGTTTCTTGTTGAGCTTCTGCACATACATTTACAGTATTCAATCTTTTGCATATGTTAAGAAACAGTATGAGTATTAACAGAAAGAACCGCAAATTTATTTTTATTCCTTTAGCCAAGCCACAAATAAATGACTCTTGCAAACAAACCAAATACTATTTAGTAACGGCAATGTAAATGCCATGGACTTATTTTATTTGGATATAAAATATTAAAGTAAATGATTATTTGCTGTGACACTCGTTTTATCGTCTTGGAAGAAAAAGTAAGTCTGAGAAAAAGTTTTCTTACTGTTCTTCAAGGAGCACTCAATCTGCTTTTCAAAGTTATTTAAGAATTTGTCATAGAATGGTTTACTATAGGCTTACAAATACTGTGTCAGCATGCTTCTTCCTATTGGGCAAACAACTTCAAAATCTAATTTGTTTGTGTTATTGGTCTTACTAAATATTAGTCTTTGCAAGTCTGGTTTACACCATTGATGTTAACTATGCCAACATTCTGATTTTGTTCTGAAGTATTCCACAACAAGTTGATATTATACAATACAAGCCCAAGAGCTAGCCGATCCAGTTTACTGAGTATACTTAGTGTATTTTGCTACTGATAAATCAATAAAACCATGTTGTAATCTACAAACTTCCATCTCTGTGAAGCAGCTATAAGCAAACTGTAAATGAACACACAGGTCAAAAACTGGGATACTGTGATTATGTTGACTCTGAAAACATTTGACTTTCATAGAATACATTTTAGTGTTTGAGAGAATGAAGTTTCAGCACTGCTTATATTTTCGTGAAAGGCTGAGATGATAAATATTCAAATGATGATAAATATTTGTGTTTATATTGTAACTACCCATACTTTAAGAAAACAATAACTGCACTCCAATCCACAATTTACAGAGGTTAAGCGAATGTAAACCATAGCTACACAAAGAAAATAAATACTTGACTTAGACTCTATGCTCAGTTTTGCATTCTTCATCCATGTGAAACTCCCTGCAGTCAATGGATATCTCGGGTGTGCAAGGAATGCAGGAAAGACTTATCTGTCATTCCCTTTGGTTGGCATTTTTTGCCTTAATTCTGTGAAGTACATCACTGAACATAATCCTGGCATTGATCATAAACCATCAGATGCTCTAGGCCTTGCTATAATTTATGACACCCAATATATCCACGAGAATGATATCCCATAATCTGCTCTGGTACTATCACACGTTATAACTGTATGACACTTTTGGTACTGCTACCACAATCTGCTCTATTAAGGGCCATCTTCAAATGAAGATGAGATGTCAAAAGATATTATGAATCATTAGTATTGCATAGGGTCTCGGCTGCAGTAATTCTGAACATCGCCAATGCCGTCTTTCAGGACACTGGCACTGAGAACGGGATCTGCAGCTCCGCTTGTGCTCTGCACTGGTGCGTTCCTTCTCCAGACTGCACAGAGAGCATGGCAGCACCTTGGGATGGGATTTGAAACAACCAGCTTAAGGAGAAGGGTGTTCCTAAACTAGCCAAATAGGGTTTTTTTTTTTTTTTTTTTGTTGTTGTTTTTCTCAAATCTCAGGCCCTCAGTTTAAGCTCCAAGCTGTCCAGAGATCCTCAAGCTGCCCTTCTCTAAAACCAACCTGAGGCCACTTGTTCTTTTAAGGTGACAAAGATAACAACAGTTCTAGCACTCCTCCTTTTTAAAACAAGTATAAAAAATTATACTGACTATCGGCTAGAACATTCAGCCAAGCTATGGAAAACTTGGTTTTAATCCACATGTGCTACTTCTCAGGAGAGCTGTAAACTCCAGGGATGAAGAGTCTTCACTACTTCTCTTTCTGAAGCTATGACTTCCTACAGAAGAAACATCTGAAATATTATTAGACCTGAAGGTGTGATTCTGTGGGTGGCGATCGAGGGTGCTCACCTGGGAAGCGGGAGGTGGGTGTTCTGATATTGGCTCTGGATTTATGTTCAACAGGCATTGCATAAAACTGAGAAAAAGCCCTAAAGGAAAGTGTCAGAACCAGGTCTTGCTTCTCAAAGGTGAGTAGCCTACTCACTGCTCTCTGATCTGAGAAGCCTGCCGTATTTCCTGCTGTGTGGTACTACTTCAAGGCAAGGAATAGAGAGCATCCAGACCAAACCTGTGTGGCTAAAACATCCCCCTAAGATACAGGTAATCTGAATTAGGATCTCTTCAGATGGAGGAGGAAACTCAGCTCCATTCTGCCACACCCTGGAGGAGTACCCCTGCTCCCAACCAACCACTTAGAAAACTGTAGTGGAGGGCACAGATGCCAAGGAAGCTTTTGAAAGAAAACATCTGAGGTCACGCTGCTCGGCACAGATCTTGGTGCAACCAGGGTGCATCACTCTGGTTCAGCACATGATTCTCCATTTGGCCCTCCAAGGAATCCAGGCAGAAAAGATGAAAAGTCGATTGTTTTGTCTTTTTTCAGTCAGAAGTTTTCTGCATGTGCTAACTCAAGTTGTCTCCTCTCTGGGCCAGGAAGTTATTAGTATTAGTGGTACTAAGTTATCAGGTACTCCCTCCATCACAGCCTCCAAATTTTACCTGCACTGTAACATGGAGTACGCACTTCAAAAATTGGTAAGTGAAGTGTCATCCAATAAAGATAATACAATCTGATGCAGAAAATACATTTCAGTACGGCTTTGCAAAAGTGATATATTTCCTTTTGTACAGCATGAATAGTAAGTTAACCTCACTAAAGGAAACAAGATCTGCATAGTGATACAGAATCGTGGTATACCTACAATGCTCCAGAGAATATGCCACCAGTGACTGAATTTGTTCAGCTCACCTTAGATTTGAATACTAGTTCAATATTTTATTTCCTCTAGACCCAGAAATCTGATTTTACTCTGTATGTTGAATTTCTCTGAGGCTGCACATAACCTCACCGGCTTACTCAATTCTTTTATTACAACAAACAGGTATCTCTCAAAGACTTTTTAATTCATCATTTCACCATGCATATTAGTACAGTCTGAGGGGAATTTTTCTAAGAAGAGTCATTGGCGTTAGCACATAATTCCAAGTATTAAAATAAATTCTGACCCTACTATGTACTGCTTTCAGTTAGATGACACATTACTTTCTTCACACATTTCAATTAGTCTTAATTCCTCACTAAATTCCTAAAGCAGGCTACTTCCAAACCTATTGCCCCTAAATCCAATAAATTCACACTGCCTGTTATTGCTACCCTAGTTAATGGTAATATTTTCGTATGTGATATGATGTGATTGTTACTAGATTTTGTATTTTAGACTTTCTCATGTTCCTGTTCATGTCTTGCATGCCAAAGAAACTTTGCATCAGCTCTGCTGCACTCTGCAGAATTCTTTGAGCTATGTGGTAGATTTGCGTGTCTGGGAATCTTCCATCTGGCTAGTGTGCGTTTCCTAAACACCATAAAACCCCGCCTGTGGAGATTGTGTATCTCTTATGGGCCCCATGGAGCTTATAATCTGCTTTTAATCATTGCACGAGGCAGCCAACGCATCAGTCCTCATCAAGCAGTTTTTTCCACGTTGAATCTCCTTTAATAACTTTTAATCCAGTTCTGAAAGTCCAGAACTATCACCAATTTTCACTGGTATCTTAGACTGCTGCAAGAGTTGTCCTCCCCGGCTCCCCACTTCCTTCCGTACAAACTCTCGTAACCATTGACTTCTGTGGCTTGCTACGGCAAGTAAAAGATTCTTAGCACTTTGCCCTCACTCGCTTGTCTTTTGAATGTACCCACCAGCATCTGCTTGTCAGTAAACTACAGGTTGTATCCTTAACTGGGACAAATGAATGCAACTCAGCGTGACAGAGCTAAGCCACTTTGCTGTAACTAAGAAAGTAGCTCTACGTCTACATTCTTCAACAAGTCATCAGAACTTACTTTACATTTCAAAATGCCAGCACCAATTAAATTATTCCCTATATGATATTAAAAGATTACCAACTATTCAATCCCAGCAGAACTTCAGAGCAGCAGGCAGCACAGTGGTTTTCATTAAAAGCAAAGTCACTTTTGACATCTGCTAAATTATTTACTAACACAAATCAGTGAAACTATTAATATCTATGAAGACAGTAGTTAACTTGTTGATCTGACATTCACCAGAATACACTTTTGTAAGTAAAAAAAACCCCAAAACAATCTAGTTTTAATAGGGAAGTCTGAACATCTAAATGTAACTTCTTAATCAGTGAGACATTAAATTGTATTTATTGTTTTGAAAGATGAAAATTAAAGAAACGTATCTGTAAAATTTTAAACAAAGCCAGTCGAGTTATCTGACATTTGGTGGTTCCTCCAAAACAAATAGCTTTAAGTCTCAGTGAATGCAAAACTTGTTTCTTTTGTGTAGTGCTTTTGCCTGCAATTTCTAATTAACTAGCTCCATTCTTATCTACAAGGAGTGACTGAAAGCATACAAGCTGCAACGTATACTTCAACTAAATATGTGTAGGTATGATTTTAAAAGGGAGATAACTAGTTAACAACATTTGCATGTTGCAAAGAGGCTCAGTTAGTATAATAATTCAGAAATCTTGCTTTTAGCCTGTTCCCTGCATAGCTGTGCTGTACTGAATACAATCTGCACACTAAAGATAGCATGTTTGCCGTTAAAAATCTCCGGAGACTTTAGACCCATACATAAAGATACTTATTTCACTCTTTTCTGAGACACTGACCTGTATCCTCATTTAAAAATGAACACATCTTTATGTTATTAAATCTTTGTTTTGATCTATTAGTATTCACCAAAGTGCCATTTTATACAACCCCGCACTGAATAGGCAAGGCTGGAGGTAACCATCTGCAGCTTTAGAGTCTGCGTTTGAATTGATGAAAAGAGCTTTGTGTTTTCATTGCCAAGTTTGATTCTTCCAGTCATTAGACATTCCCCTCAGATCGCATCAATGAAGCGGACTCTCTTACACCCATGTGTTAAATTCTCTTCTCCTCATGGTTTCCTTTGCCAGCTATACTCCAGAAAGACTACTGGGTCTTAGCCACATTCTTCTCACAGCTGTGTTAAAAAAGAGCATCAGAGCGTCTTCCCAAAATCCATATGTGTATCTGGTCAGTCCCCTGTCGGAGGGTCACCTCACATTGTGGTGTGATTATTCAAATATTCATTCTTGTTCTTGAACTGCACTGCTCGGATCATTCTGGGAAAGATTAGACCCTCCAGCCAGCACGGGAGAACGTCTTGGACGTTGATGTGAAACGCGCACAGCTCCCGTACTCGCAGGGCAGATTAGTTTTACTCGCAGAAGAGGGGGACACTAACCACTTAATAAATGCTTGCTCCTTCTTTCTTTCCATTTTTGTATTCTTTTCAACTGTGTTGAATGCTGGTAAGAACTGTTTGTTTTTGTTGTGTCATTGATCGACTTATCATCAGCATCAGCTAAGGAACGAAACTAAGTGAGCAACTACGAAAGCAGAGAAAGCGTGTTCAGAAATGCTGGAGGGAAATCCAGGACTACTCAAAAAAAGGGTGTGTTCCAGTAACAATGAAAGTTAGGTGGCCAAAAAAATCACACCTTAAGAAGTAAAGCAAATGTTATTAAGGATAGTATTTCTTTTATGAGAGATAGTAGTTTCCTTTGATAAAACTATCTGCTTATTAAGAAGACTGCTTAGTTTTCTTTTGTATTCAATCCACTGAAGTATTTTATCCAAATCTGTAACTCTCCTGATTTCCTTCTTAAAAGGAAAAGAAACCAAAATCAAAATAAAAAGGTGGCTTTAATGAACAATTATGGACAAATGAAGTATGACTTTCTGTTTTTCATCACTTATGTATTTGCTTTGTTCATAGTAAGAACTACCTCGACAAAATGCACAAGCAGCATATTTCTCACCATTTATGCCTGTTTTCATACCTGTATATTTTAGCATTGCACCATTACTTTGTGGGTTTGTGTTTACTTTTAGAGGATTACATAGAAATTCTACACGCGCACCCTCCGCTGCCACCTCATGCAGCTATGCGAGTGTGCAAGTGTGACTGCGCTCACATGCAGAGAGCTGCATTTTACTGAGCTAGAATCATTAAATTGTGAGAAAAAAATAGAAGCCCTCAATAGACAAATTGCATTAAGATTCACTCCAGCTGCAAAGCTGTTGCAGAAAAATAGAACATTTCCTGGAAAAAACATCAAAAGTGGCCTCAACCTTTACTGATAATTGGCTAATATTGATTTGGTATTACATTATAACCTCCTCTGATCTCACTGACATCAGTAGCCACTCCTCAATCCCAGAGGTTCCAGCAGGAAGGACAGTTTTAAAATGTCTTGCTTCCTCTGCTGGCAGAGGCATTAATTAATTCACAAGCTTTTCCAAACACCTTCTCCAGGTCAGCCCCATTTCCCTGCTGGGGCTGCACCAGCTGGCTCCTGGCTTCTCAGGCAGGACAAACTTGCAGGGGGCCAGTGGCGCCGAGCCAACGCTCCTGGTGTATTCTGCTCCGCTGTCCTAATTCTTTGTTTGCAACCAAGAATTAGAAACATTAATTAAATATGGAAAATTATAGTCATAGCCATTCTATAGAGTACAGGTTAAAAATATTAGGTATCACGCAGATCATCGTAATTTCCTACTGAATAAATATGTATCATGTTATGTGTGCGCATACATGTATTTATTTATGTACACCACACAGTTAGAATATGTATTTGCTTTATGAACTAGAACAGTGCTCTCTTAAAAGTCTAATGTGTATCTTGCTAATGTTTCAAAATCAAAATAGATTCAAACAAATGCTGCGAAATCTGTGTGGTCGCTCTCTTAGCATCCATAATTTCTGTTTCACACCACCACCCCTGCTAGGATGGAGAATCATCTTCACAGGCAAGAGCACACAGTGGCAATTTACGTCTCACACCGCAGTGAGCCCATGTGAGATTTCACCCTACTTCAGAATAAACAGAATTTTACTATATCCAAGTTCTCTATAAGCAGATTCCAATATATCCCCCTTCTGGTTCACAGCTGCTGTTTCATGTGGGATAGGATCCAGAAATTTTTTAGATGCTTTGTGTCCTGACAGAAAACACAGGACCACTATTCTGACTTGGAGCTCACGTTTAGAAAGCAACAATTGCAGGTGGGTACACAAATGGCTGACACGATGGCAATGCTGTGGAGAAATTACATCTCTTTTTCAAGCTCTGTATATGATGCTGAATGCAAACCCTGAAGTTCTTTTTAAGAATGTTGAAAAATTCTTTAATGTTGCCAGAGAACAGATGAGCCAAGGCATAGTGAAATTACGTGGAACAAAGATACAAAATACATCCTTTCTCAACATTATTTTTATTATTCTAATCATGTTCTTTCTTAATGAACCTCAGAATTATTTTCCTCTTCTGATGTTTAACTGTTGCTACATTAGTCAGGTATTTTACTGAATAATACTGAGAAACTACTTTTTATAGCTGCTAAAATACTTCCCTCATATGTCAGAATTCAGTTTTACTTGAGCATGTAAAAGATGTCAAGAAAACAGATGTTTTAGAATCCTATTTAGGCTATGAATTGTAGCATCACATTTTAAATCACAATAAGCATCCTCTTAAGACAGTGCTAATAATTAATACTACTGTAATTAATACCAAGAAGCCTTTCTGTTGACAGATTTATAAATTGTCAGTTCCTTTTTGAAATGTAGAACATCCTACATCTTCAAAATAAAAAGCTAAGCTAACAAATGAGTTCCTGCCTAATTGCCAAACACTGATTTGTATGAAGCGGTTGAGGTTACAAAGAAATTGGGAATTCTCAGCCCGGTTTCCCTGCTGATGAGTACGAACTGTCTGTGTAGCTCTCCCAGAGGTGTCAGAGGAATCTCTATAGTGTCACACAAGGGTTCTTAGCTCAAAGTAAACACACTTTCCACAAACTCAGCTGCTTAATCTGTTTGCAGGTTGAATTATAAGATGGGGGTGGATGACTCCGGGTGCTGGGAAGACGCACAGAGCATTTCCACAGTTTCTTGGTAAAAAGGGCATGCTATTGTCATCAAAAGACTTCACCCAATTGTTTAATTTTGCTATAGGCTCAGTGGTCTGATCTTAGCAATAATGAAAACTAACCTGACCAAAATTTTCCCAAGTAGCTGAGCATGTTAAATTGCATAAATTCTTTTCACTATAGCAGTGCATCACCACCACTTTAATTCAGGTTGTGGCTGGACTTCTACTCTAGCCACCCTGGTTACATGGGATTAAACAAGATTGCTTCACTAAAAAAAACCAACCAAACCCCAATCTTTAATTAAATATCTATGGTTAGTAAATGTTTATAAATAAAATTAAATGAATTAACAACTTTAAACAATGGCCAGAAAGGTTTAGTCAATATTCTCTTTAACATGCTGTAGGTTTAACATTTTTTGTAGGTTTATTTTTATCAAGCATGCATCTGCTTAAGTTTCCAATATTGCTAAGTGTTCAGAATAAAGATTTGAATGATTCTCAAACAACCACTGGAGGTTTTAAAGAGATGACTGAAAACACATATTTTCATATATATATCTTAACTCTATTTTATGTATTTGCAAATAAAATTAAAAATCTAAAAAACATAATTTCTTAATTTTTTTAATAGAAGAACTCAGCATGTATTTTTTTTTTTTTAAATGGCACGAACTCCTATTAGGTCCTTACAATATATTATAAGCCACTTTCTGGCTACTCTGGAAATGTGCTGCAGACATTAAACTTGAAGACAAGTATGGACTGACAGGAAAATTTGCATCAGTTCAGCATCGACCACCTTGGAAGGGTGCGAGAGGGGTATTTTGCAGCTGATGAATTTAATGCAGAGATGAGAAGTGCCAGACTGTGAAGAGGCTCTGCCTACACGTTTGCCTATATCCCAGCAATTGGACTTTCAAAGGCTTATGTGCTAGTAATAACATTCACGACAATAAGGACTTCAGTAGAGATGGAACTCCAGGGTTTGGAGTTCAGTAACCTTTTAACAGGGAATCTTATGATGGGAAAGATAATATAATCCCTATTCACCAACTCAGAGACTTCCTGTTGGTCTCAGGGAGATTTTGAAGCCACCCCTAAACTACCCTGTCAGCATTTACTGTGGCACGAAAACTTGCCAGATGCGTAACAGATCAAAAATGTTCTACCATGCAATTATAAAGGCAAATACTCTGTTGCCATAGGATTGCCATGGGGTAAAGACAGTGAAAACCACTCTTAGGAGATGGAAACACTTTCTCTGTGCCTTGCACATGTAGAAAGCAGTTTCTGTAACAGTAATGGCAGGCACATTGATTTGCATAATACTATAAAACTTAAAGTGATCGGCTTCATGCTGAGCAAGTAACGAGCTGTATGGCTGACTGAAAAGGAATCACTTTAAAGGAACTTTTCTGAGTACCGCCACACTTTCACTCATAGGCAAAATACCAGAAGAAATAGTGTTTCATTTGGTTTTCAGCTGCAATTTTTCTTGAAAGAAGGCAAGTGACTTACTTCTGAACTTTTTCATTGGCCTCCCGCGAAGCCTCCAGGGCTGTCTGGAGCTTCAGCTCTGTGTCCTTTTGCTCTGACCGAGCTTGCTGCAGCTGAGCTGCCAGATCTTCAATCTGGCGATAGGTAAGGGTCACGACATCCTCCCTGCCTTGCAGTCCACCTTCAGCAGTACCAAAAGTACAGTTAAGCTGCTCCTTCAGACTCATTCCTTCAGGCAAAGATTTGTATAAGCTGAGAAAACAAAATCATACACGTTATTAAGTTTCAGTGTAAGGCTGAGCTGCAAGAATACTACACTCAGTTGAATTAATATTTTTCATATGATCATGTATGGATCTACATGCACTAATCCAATGCCAAAACAAGTTTTATTTCAAAAGGGATGGAGAACAAAAACAACATCTCATTTCCACAAGGCTCTTCTTGAAATATGTAACAACTATCAGAATTTTAAAAAGTCAAAAAACCTATTCAACTAAAACTTAAAAGGTAGTGTTTTTCAGCTGTAGCATCCTCCTGATCTCCTTTCAGCTGCAGCCAGAAGTTGTTAGAGTGATTTACATGAAGTGGAATTTATCAGTGTAAGTTACGGATGTGTTTTTAACTCGTGTTCGACAGGACTCTCTTTTAACAAGCAGACTCACCAACTACAGGGGGTTTATTTGCAAAATTGCAGATTTCTCAATATAGTGAAAGGAATAAAAATGCTAAAATGCAAAATTAAAATAATTAAATCGGCAGGATTACTAAGAAATAGGAATTATTTCCACATGCTAATCAATTCTAAAGGCCCTTGGTCAATTTTTTTGTGAGAAAATTGAAAATAATTTTTGATGCTGGTTTAAATAAGCTAGTAACACCTGTACTAGAATATACTGCGTCTTAAATAGCCTCTCCGTAGTGGACAGAGATAGGTTACCTGCCAGCATCAGGGTTTTATCATGGAACACTTAAATATCCACGACAATTTCTTGCAAGGTCCTTTCTGACCCACTGTTTTGGCTTCACTCAGGCAAAAAGTGGAGACGGTTACCATCTATTTCACGCTGAAGTGCCATGGATGGATATTCAACCCATTAAGTTTTATACATGATTTTTGAGGTATATATAGAGATACCAAATCACAGAACACACAAATAATACTCTTTCATTGTACAAACCAGAATACAGTACTACATGGTTTGTACCTGTGTGCCAGAAAGTTCTGGACAAATCAAAGGGAGATCAGAAATTAAAAATGAAATTGAATAGGGTCTTAAGGCAATGGATTCATGAAGCTAAAAGAAATAAAGATACCTGGATCAGCTAACAATAGCTATGGAAAAGAAGGATATTAGACTGGTTACTTATAAATAATGAGAAGAAACTGAGAAAAGGAGAATGAAAAAGAAGATGGTGCATCAGGTAAAAAAATCCTCAATGAAGCCTGTTGACTGTGGAATTATTTCCCAGGGAATCAGTAGGTAGCCAGCTGCTCGACTTATTAGGGTGCAATGGTAGAAATCACATTAATAGCTGATTACTGGGGGGGCGGAGGAGCCTGCACCAGTAAGCTCTCTCTAGAATTAGCAACGATTGCTTCCCACCTCTTTATAGTCATAATTCATTGGTGAATTTTACACCAGTGGAAAATGACGCTAGTAGTAGAAGAAACTAATGCAAGTCATTTAGACCAAAAGTGAGGGCAACAGGATATCATAATGAGCAGTGGTTTTAGATAAATAATTGAAGTAATTTCAAAACAACTTCATGAATATCAGAAGCTGTTGCTGTATCGATGAATATGACTTGGGACCATCCCTCTGACTGATGACCATGCAAATATCAAACATTTCAGCGTGGATTTCCACTAGCAGTGCAGACTGATTACAATACTGAAGACACAGTCTGCATAACAGCTGCGAGTATGCAGTAGCATATTTTCTCCCTTTCCAGTTTATTAAGGTGTTTGTATGGAAAACATCCTTCATTCTGACAGCCCACAGAGGAAAATCATATACAAACTAAGATATAATATACATGGACAAGCAAAATGTGGATGAACTAATAGAAATCCAGAAGCTAAAAGGTCAGAGTATTGATATGTCATTACGCCTGCTACCTGCGGTTGTCTGAAAATAATGGGAAGAACCTTTTAATTTAAATGAAGACATATTGAAAATATAAATATTTATAAAGAGGCATTAAAATCCCTAGAACAGACTCATTAAAAAGAAAATTACTTCAACAGTTGCACATAAAATTTACTGACTGAAGTTCCACTATGGTCGAGCATTGATCACCATGGAAAAATACAAAGGTATGCAAATAATGTTGAAAGCAGGTTACTGAAATACCACTGCTGCCCTCTTCTTAAACACCTGGCACAAGATTAAAAGAAAAAAAAAAAGACAGATGAGAAGCTAAACTGTTCAGTGAATATATGGGTCCCTGAATTATAAAAAAAAAAAAAAAAAAGAGAATAGCCTAAATATTCTAACTTGTTCACACCAGCTGAGAGGTTTTTTTCCCAGAACATATGAAAAAAAAATAATTATTTAAATTCTAAAATAGTGTACTTGTGTGGCTACAATTGGGCTCCTTCTCAAAGACTGGCCATGGTCAATACAGTATGCAACACACTGTTACATGTTTTAACTCATAAAGATTGCACCTGAGTGATCAATAGATTCTGACATGTATGTATGTTATAGCCAGTGTCATTCCTCCAGATATAGGCACTGTGGCTGACAGATCTTTTATTATTATTTTTTAACTAGATTTCCATCAATATGTGCTTTGCTAAAATATTTTTATTTAGTCCCTTTTGATACTTCTTAATTTGAAATTCCTTCATTAATGTCCCAAAGATTATTTCTCCAAAGAATTTTGATGCCATAAATAAAAAATAAGTGGGAGTTCTAGGACTGAAGAATGGGTCATGGAAGCATTCAAACAGTTCAGTGGTTTAAATAATTCCCATGTTCTTTATAGTAAGCCTTTTGCTTTACTACGGCAGCACGGCCCTTTTCTTGATCCAGTTTGGGTCTGAGAGCTTCAAGGACCCACCTTAACTGTGTGCAGGCAGAATAAAAAGTGACATGTGATGATGTCACTTATGCAGCTCCTGCAGATAGCAAGAGCTTTCCTTAGCTCCTGAGGTCAGAGCAGCTTCAAGCCTGCTAAAAAGTTTCACCAGTTGTAACTGCTCCCAGAGGGACTTGACTTTGGCTGAAAATCAACTGTATGAAGTGCTGCTCTTGTAACACTTCTCTCCTTGCCAGGCATACTTTTGCTGCAAGGTGGGAAATGATTTTCCACCTGAAGCAACTACTGAACAACATAGAGAAACCTTCCACCTAAAGGAGGAAAAAAAAAATCCCAGCAAAAAACAAACATTCCCTCTCCATCCCCTCCCTCCTCCTCCACCCCAGTGATAAACATATCCAATGTTCCCAAAGGCATGTAGTTCTGACCTTGGTTTTCACCACAAATGTTTCTGACACTCAAGTTCTAGAGATCTCTCAGACCTCAGCCTGCACTCATGATGGCTTTGAAGAGGGTCCCTTCATGCTGCTGAGTGCACTCGAGGGCCAGGCAGCACTGATACCTTGAAAATACTACCTCCGAGATGCTCTTAGGAAACACTGCAATAAGATGATATTAAAAAAGAGCCCATAAGACCCAGAAGAACTTTGACATTTTGCTTTAAAGCGGAGGATATAAAATGGTCAAGTTTGCCTTACATGTGAGTCAGAAGCCTGACAGCTGGTAGACTGGTAACTAGATGGCATTGCCCTACCATAGACAAATATTTTACTAGCCTTTTTACCTCTGCAATTACACGAGTTAAGATGACTGTGTTTTCTCTTCAGTACAACCACCCAAGCATCTCTCACTAATTTAACTGAAGGCAGCAGCTGCGTTAGACTCTGGCACACAGGCCACAGACCATGTTATAACAGTAGTGCATGCTGTGTATATGCAGAGCATGTTCTTTGCACTATCACAGTCCATCACAGAGTGTCGCTCTCCCGTCTGTGGTGTACCCATGTATTCTTAGTCTAGGATGAGCTCAGGCATCCTCTTTATTTTATATTCTCTCACCAAACCCAATGATAAGCACTTGTTGAACAGAGCCCACCGCTGATTTTCTTCTCTGTGGTGGTTGGTGCCATCACCTCAGGATTTAACAGGACAACATGTTGACAGATTAGCGCTGATCATGCATGTCTGTACTGTCCAAACTCAATTACATGTGAATATGGATCCATGAGGAGCAGTAGATTGAGTTTCAGCCTTCTTGCCCGAAAGGATCTAGAGAAACCTGCGACCTGTACAAGGGTCCAAACAGCCTGGACACTAGATGATTCAAGCACAAGTTCATTACCTACAGTGAAAGCTTGAACTGACTATCATCCATCTTGGAACTTCCATTTTTCAACAAACACAAATTAAAGGCTGCTAGCAAACACATTTTTCCTCCTTGGGCCTCAGTCTCCTCATCTTTAAAAAAGAGCCTTCACAATACTACCTTGGCAAGGTGCTCTGAGCTTCACTGCTGAAGAGAGACCCATCACTGTTGAAAGCTAAGTTAGATGCAGCACAGTCTGAATTCAGGACAAAACTAAACCCAGACGGTCTTCTGATGACGTCAAGCAGCAAACATTTTCTTTTGGGCCTTATTTTCACTCTCCAGGACCACTGCAGTACCCACACTGATCCCCTGTGACTAGCTTGGGAGAGGTAGTAAGGACATGGGGCATGTGCTTTAAGCATCTGAGCCTTTCTTGAAGTTGAAGGACTGCTAAGACATGCTCTCAACAAGAAATAACTGGAAACCATGCCTGCATTACAACCCCCTCCTTTAGGGAGTTGCACAATAATCAAATGGGTCCAGTTCCCTTCATGCAGCCACTGGGCAAATTGCTCAGATAGCAGGGACTCACACGACAGCGATACGCACGCGACATCCAGCACCACTTGTCATTCTTCACATTCACCAACACCATCAAATGGTCCAGGACCCCCACAAAAATAGTTTCTGGATTAATAATGTTTGATTGAAACAGAGCAAAATGTACATGATACTGATGAATAGAAGGAAGCGTTTTTGAGATTTTTGCAGCTGTGGTACTGTCCTCTTCAGCTCGATCCACAGACCCACAGTTAATAGCTTGTAGCTAAGAAATGCACCTGAATTTCCTGAGCACATGATGCACCTAGAGCTGGGGTCTCCCTTATATAATTGATTAATGATTAATTGATTAATGACAGCCTGGAAGATGGTAACTTAGCATCAGCTTTTTTCACACATACATCAATTGTCAGATATAGTGCATCGAAGTTTACAGAAAAGACTACTGTAGATTTTATGATTTAATCCTGAACATTACTTGATACATGTTATCATTAATTACACGTCTTCATGGTTCCACAACGTATCTGTGTTAATGGCAAGACACAGATTCACAGGCTCTCAAATTTCTTCCACAAATTAGGGGACTGTGTTTTTAATACAACAGCAACTATTGTGGATACATGTTATTCCTAGAATCGAGCCTGCCATAAAATGTTCCCATCATGTTTTGACAGGGAATTGGCTGTATTAGCATATTCTAGCCTAAGCATTCACAGAGTGCAACTATCCACCCCTGAAGGCTTGCTTCTAAGTAAGTAAAATTAATCTGAAATTTAAAAAATAATTTCACTTTGTACAGTGTTTATCATGCTAGAATTTACAAGAAAGAATTTTGCTATCTTGTATCTGTTCTTTATTGCCAATTCATATGCTTTGGCCATTCTTAAATATTTGCCAATGGCTTTAGTTAACAAAATAACTTTAACTTAGTATTTGTAATACTGTAGTTATTCTCTACAGTAATAGATTGTTTAGGTAACACTGCAAATACAGAGGGAACCTTATCTATTAATCGAAGACAGAACTGGCATCAAGTCATCAAGAGTGACCTCAGTATTTGAATACAAAAGACGTTTAAGATGGTGCCAGCAACTCCACGTTTCACCGCGTTATCACAAAACCCCGGCCGCTCTCCCCGGGAAGCGCGAGAGCATCGCGGCTGGGGCAGAGCGGATCCCGGCTCGGCTCTGCGGCCGGCGGGGAGGAGGGGCACAGGCGGCTGAAAGACAAGAGGTATTTTCACCTTCCCGGTCCTCGGGCTGAACTGGCAGCCCCTGCGCCTGTCTGCTGGCTGGTGGAGGCCACTGGGTTGACATGGATCACTGAAGGGGTGTGTACGTGGGTGGTGTAGAGCCAGCGACCCTGGCTGCGGGCCAGCAGGGAAATTGCCTGTGTCAGGGATTTGCAGAAACACAAACTTGGTGGAAGAGAGACGGAGGATCTTGTCCTAAAGGTCATAGTGGTTTGTTTTTTATACTTTGAGTGTGTTTTTGACAACATCGATTTTAAGAACAGGGCACCTTTTTCCTCAAAGCCAAGCTTAATTAAGAAAGCAGTAACTCTGGCTGTGAACTAAAAATAATAGAGCTGCTGGCATACCAACTAAACCAAGTAGAAAATAGATGCACTATATATTACTTTTTTGCTTTTTTTTGATGATCCTTGCCAGGGTCTTCATTCTGAACACCGTCTCTTACATGCAAACCAGTGTATTATGGCATAAATGGACATCAGGCCTTCTGAGCAGGCATTTCAGGATCAGCTCCTACAGCTCCACAGACCTACCTACCAACCTGGTCTGGACTGCAGGCCCTTCACCTCCCACAGACTTGACAGCATGCAGTAAATTGCTGGCTTGAACCTTTACTCTCCAAAACGCCAACCATGGAAATCTTCCATGATGACGAAGAACGTGCACATTCAAGAGTCAGGCATTTCTGCTAGGAGCCTCAAATGATGTCTCCTGTCATCGAAGTTTGAATTCAGATTTGCCTGCATAACAACAAAATCTAATAGAGATTTATTTGCTGGAAATTATGCACAAAGTTAAGGCTATATTGGTTTGTGCCTTTGGTTTCTGTTGCAGCTTCTCACTGGCAAGGATAATGGCTTCTGACTTCCATTTTACATGAGCGACCTACACGCAGAAAATTTTATCTGAAATTAACAAAATCCCTCTGCAAAAAGTAGTAATACTAGTGAATTCCCTCTTGTACTGGATGAACTGCAACAACTCAGATGAAACAAATAAGAATCCTGACCCTGAAAACTGAGAGTCAGTGAAATGTCCACTCAGTGCAAAGGAGTGCTTCATATATACATCCATACAGAATAAATCTGATAGCACTGATAATATATCATAATGCAGGCATCAGAATCACCTGAAAACAAGCTCAATGTAATGACTATGTGCTGTTGACTTTTATTTTTGTCTCCAGGGAATAGTGTTTACTTTGCTTTAAAATTTATATGAGTCATTTTGTTATGTGCCTTTTTTTAATTAGTCTGAAGGAAACAGTCATTTGAGAAAGAGAGCGGAAATCAATTCTGATTCGATACTGATAGCTACTGTGCGATGTAAACTGTGTGTTCTTTCTAATTAAATGTAAACATGTGCAGTTCTAAAGTCCAGCAGTGATGACAACAACTACTAGAAAGGATTGCTTAAGCCCTGGTCAACTGATTCTTGTGAACCTTTTGTTCATACCGTAGGTGAGCTTGTGCAATCTGTCGCAGGGTGAACGCCAGTTGTAACTGACTTTATTTTAGGTCATCTTCAGAGAAAAGACTTGACAAGAATGTGGAGCACTCTGTAATACCTCCAGTTACCCATTAACTATGTCCTTCTGATAGCTAATCAATAGCATTGCATGGAGCCAAACACACTGCACTGAACTGCCCCTCTTCCAAAAGCCAAGTCTTGGTAAATATTTAATGGCAGTAAAGGTGTTTTGACTCTTATCAATCTGATATGTTAAAGAACTCTTGAAAGAAACTTTATCTTGCTTCTCTCTGCATAAATAATTTGTTCAGTTACAATTTTAGTCTTATGCAAAAGCACTTAATTTAATGATCTAATGCTTTTAAATCAAGGCTTTGGACAGAGAAAATGTAGTTTCAATCCACATGTCACAAAATAAAGAAAAATCAAAGTTTATTTCCTTGATAAAATGCCAACTAGAAATATACATTAAGGAACCCAGCCCTTTATACTATTAGTAGTAGTAAATACTGTGCCAGACTCGCTCAAAACCTGTTATACAAGTGCACATTTGATATTTTCTTACAAGGCTTCAGTTTCTGTAAAATTCTTAGCCCTCACTCACAACAAGATGGCATAGCATTTTTAGCCTCTTCTCACCAGGGGAAAAAAAAACAAAACCAAAAACCAACTCTAAAATAATTATACTAAGATCCAGAGACTTTTTGTTCCCATACAATGAACGTTCCCATCTTCAGGTAGGTATATTCTCAGCTAATGAGCTTTATTAAGTGTTTTACCATTTTATATTGTTCTGTGCAAAACAGCTTGTCTAGAACACTAAAAAGGGAAACACTTTTATCCTGATCCTTTAACATCTAGTGCGTGTACCCCTCTGCTGCAGCCAGATAGGATCAGAATGACTCCTTGGAGACTTAGGTAGGCTTACTCCATGCCCGGGTGCTAATGTCACAGGACAGGGGATGGAGGAGTCTCCTGACCTCCTCCCCCAGCACAGTATTCCAGCCTTCTCTGCATGACCCAACTTCAGCATGAGCATAAGTATTTTGAAGAAACTGATTCAGCAGTGGATCCAAGCTTTTTCTTGGAAAATAATCTGGGAATAAAACATTGATAGTGTTTCAGTTTCCAAAATGTGAATCACCGTAAATGTCTTCCCAGAAGTATAAGTGTTATTTTTTTTCCCCAGTGTTTAAATGGCCTCTTTAGTGCTCTTGATGCCATTCAATAGATTTAAAAAATAAAGATCACGGCAATAATTCCCAAACACTGCCACAGACTAACTGAACGGCCTGGAGTTTTCAAATCACTAGTAATTTGCTCTGATAAAAACAGTATTAATTAAAATCATAAAGGCATATAAATCAATCAAGCAGTAAAGCACATGGCACCATTCAGGACTGACCGGCTGAAGAAAGCCTGTTACTAATAACCTCAGAAAATATCTTGTACTTAATACAATGTTATCTTTATAAATCAGACATGATCGTGAATTTTATGGCTGTCCTGATTTGCTGTTGTGATCACTTGGCTTAACTCCCCCACTGAACCAGAAAAGCAAGAGATGAAGCTGTCTTGGACCCAGGGCTGGAAGCCAGCCCTGCCTTCCACCATGGCCAGGAACATCCAGCTGAGTAGATGGAAGAGAAGAGTCTCTCCAGGAGAAGGCAATTAAAAGAAATACAAAGAATGGAAACATGTTTCAAAGATGGAATAACAAAATACATAAGGAATTCGAGAGAGGGATGATCTCACGGATGATCTGAGTAGCCCTAAAGCTAGAAACCCTCAGCGTGACTGACCTCGGAAGGGGATTCACATGGGGCTCTGCCCTCTTGTCATTCCCTTCTTGCTGAATCATTCAGCTGGTTAAAAATCTTCAGATTTCTTTAAAAAAACCCAAACACCAAAACCCTACTATTTTTTAAAATTTGAGGATATTTCCTCCCTGCCCCAGGAATATAAAACAGAGAGTATTTGAACAGTTTAATCTCATTTTTCTCAAAGGTGTTACTGAAAAATATTAAGCAACTCTGACCAAAGGCAAACAAGGTGTCCTGTGCTCCAGTACGTGCCCAGCTGTGGTCACCATTGTGCCAAGAAGTGAGGTACACTGATGAACTCTAGGTGAGTGTGCTTAGCACGTGGTTTCCCCACTTTCTTGGTACTGTGCACAGCAACACGTGCCACTGATATGGCAGGTGAGTCGCTAGGAGGACCACGTGTGCTGCAGTCTGAAAACCTTCCTCCAGACTGGTACAGATGTCCGTGATGTCTACTTTAAAGTTATCGTGGCTTCTCCCGAACAAAAATGCAGTTGGTTTGGGGATTGCTATGCAGATACACACTTAGCAAGTCACCTCCTGAAAGCCATGTAAATGACACAATGGCAATGTATCGCTACTCAGTAAGCCATGTTTGGCTCCTGCCAAACCCTTATTCATATAAATCATAGAGCTCCTTGGACAGTTAAGCACTATGAAACAAGGCAGTTAAAATGATGGCTTAAATGATAAAGGGAACGCCTGGGAAATTTAATACAGGGGAAGTCTGCTTCCCTATTGTACCTATGCTTACTGAAGCAACTGGGCAGACTTGTCTGGGCCATTCTCCTTAACATGAAACAAGGACACATGCTGGGGGAATGATTTAGTGGATTGGGGATCAGAGCTCTGTCTTGAATTCCCTCTTCTATTTCACATCGTCTGTGTGGTACTGAGCAAGTCACAACATGCAAACCTCAGCCTGCCATGCTGAGACTGGGAGCAAAGTGCCTTTCCCTTGCTTTTTGTCTTCCTTAAATTCTAAGCTTTGGGGACCCAGGATTGCTTCTTATTACCTACGTGTTCTGCATCTGGAAACCTGAGGCCCTGATCTTGGTTCAGATCTCAGTGCAAATTATTATTCATAGGAAGATACAAAAGAGTTAATTAACAGTATGCGTGTGTTGGCAATGCACATCAGCCTGGTTAACCTCAGCAGATGGATGCAGGTTTGGGACCTGTATGGAAAACACACAACAGTTTCTCAGAGGGAGGCAGTTTCTGCCTCCCCACTGCAGGTTCAGCCACCATCGCCACCATGGGGTGCAGGCAGCGATAGCAGCCTCCCATCCTTTGTCGAGAGGCTGTGAGCCCAAGACGCTTTTTAACTCAGAAGATGTTCTTGGCTTCCTCCCAGGTAAAAGGGGCCATGAGCTGGATATAGCCCACTGAATGGAAGCTGCATCACACAACTCACACACCTCTTGAAAAGTGAGAGATTGGACTGGTGGCTGCTGCAGAAAAATCAGTGAAGAGCGCGCTCGAAAGCATAGGGGCTGGAAAGTGGCTGAAAACAGATGCTGAATTGATTTCTGTATCCTAAAGCTTTTAAATCAGCTTCCCTCACCTCTCTCTTCTTTTACACTCATGAGTTTTAACCATTGGGCGACTGAAATAAAATATGTAAAAGAATAATATTGTGCATTTTAATTTAGTAAGAATGAAGAGGAAAACAACAGTTTTAACTTCATGAAGCAGCAGTTCACAAGAAAAACTGCAGCTTTTTCTTTTTACTAGCGTATCATTTCTCCATACCTAGCAGGTAAAAGTGAAATACTGTAGCAGGAAATGTATTGGTTGCACTGAACCAAAGAATTAATTATTTTCTCAGGGCCTGACAAGGAAACTGAATGATTATGAAAGCTCTTGTGAAATCTAGCCAACACTGAACTCAACACTGTTCAATTCCCTATTTATTTTTTGAACAGGACAAGATAATTATTAGTATGAATACTGCCTACTGTGCTTATACACATTCAACTGATACTACCCTCTCCTCTGATAGGAGCAGTAACATTACTTAAGAGGGACAACTAAATTCCTACATCACAATAGTCCTCATTCTATTGTCACAACTGTAGAAGTGTAAAAATATATGACTCTCTTGGTAAAGACAGTAGGGAAGAAGAGCTAAATGGAAGAGTAAGTATTTCTGTATCTTCACCAAAGACCTTAGGATGGAAGTCTAGCCTCTGTATTATTCCCTTTTACAGAGTATGATTGAAACAAACAGAATGTGATGTTAGACAAGCCTGGAAAACATTAAGAACCTGCCTAGCTCAGAAGCACAGAATCACAGAATAGTTTGGGTTGGAAGGGACCTCAAAGTTCATTTAGTCCCAACCTCCCTGCCATGTGCAGGGATCAGATACGAACCTTGTTACCCATCCTTCTTCCCACTCTGGGTGAGGGACAAATTCACAGCACTTCTCCTTCCTCTTTGATGAAAGCTCCTCCCAGTTCAACCTGCTTTAATGATAGTGGAAGTCATGAGTGCATTTACCGCTGAGGACCAGGAGAAAGCCTAGTAATTTATTTTTACCCAGAAGCTAAGGGCTGTGGCCATCAGTAGGTGCTTACACTGGTCTGGGTGTCTAGTACAACTAAATACTTCCTGAAAATCTTACTGCTTCCTCCTGATCTCTGGGAATGGAATATCAGAAGAGAAAGAAAGCAAGAAAATATTGCTTTATAAATCCAAAAAGAGGGGAAAGATGAAAAAGTTCCTTCAGGAGTAAAAAGAAACAATAAATAATCTAGATATTTGAAATTTTGACCTTAAGCTTGCTTACCTCAGTGACCATGGGATAGATATGACACAAATCCTTCACAGTAAATTTTGAATGCGATGTACAGAGTTTTTACCTTAATGAGATATGCAAGATCAGAACCTATGAATCAAGCCTATGATATGCCCCTAAGTTATTTTTTCATGGACAGTGGGTGAACGGATGTCTTTCCTCTGTTTAATCAGGAGTTAAAGCATGTACAGTAATTCCTTATTTTCACAATATTCCTTCTGACAAAGATAACAACCATAAGAATGGTTCCCAGCTGGCTAAACCTGACATACAGGTTTTGTTAATAAAAAAATGCATGACTTAATTAATGAAACGGATCTATTAAGACTGTCCCCCAATCTACCACAGTGGCCCCACCTACAGCTGAACTTCACATGACCTATCTTATGCAAAAAGAATTGTAATAACTTGCACTAGAAGCTGTTATAGAGGAAAGGTTGCTATGAAGAAAAAAAATATGACGCAGAAATGCATACAATGCCCCTAGAGGAGAAAGCTTAGTATTTTCACTTTTAGTCAATGTTTTCTTTTACAGTGAATAATTGAAACGATTTTGCTAAACTGTGTAAAATTATTTCATCAAGAGTAATTACATTTGATCTATTAGCACCTGATACTATCTATTGTCTAAATTGCTTGCATTCAATCCATGAGTAATGTCAACAGTATTAACGTCCATTATGGAAGCATTAGTTGAATAAAAATCATTTTTAAGTGTTTGACATTCTTGTAACCTTCCTCCAACATAATGTTCAAAAGAAATATCATTATGCCAACATCATCTTGATTTTTTTTAAAGGCGTGTCTTTACTTAAGTCTGCAGACTCAGGGTCTTTAAACTCACAAACAATTTACCTGTTTTGTTCTGGCAAACATAAATCTGTATCAATCTACTCAATTTACATTCTCCTCTGTTCCTGTCTAGCTGTCCCACACTAAATGGTTATCCAAATTCACCTCCATCAACTTTGGCAGGCTCAACACCTCCTTCACTAAACCAGTTTTTTCATCCCCAGTCATAAAGAGCTGCACTGTTACAAACAGAAAGAAGGAACTCTGCAACATTGCTATAACAGAGTTATATATACACATTCACTGATTTGACCAAAACCATCCCCCCCAAACCTGAACTAATACAATCAGACTCACCTACCTGGAAAGCAGATGATACTTTTTTCCTCTCTTGCAGCCTCATCCTTATTTCAATGGTTTCCAAATTCTTGCTGCCTTTTAGCAGAGGAAATATTATGAACTGTTTGAGATTACACTCTCACTCAAAGTGATGAATGCCACAGTCTTCTCCAGAATAAAAAGCTACTTTCTCTCCTTGGAATAGTAACTTTACAGTAATTTAGAGGAAGCAGGAGAAACAGTTGGTCATTAAACATTAAATGTATTAATGGGGCACTCACAGTGTATGGTTTGTCTGGAAAAGGCAGTTCTGTACTTGCATTTCAGAAGGACTGCTGCAATACAATAGCTACTGTGATAAATTTAGGTTTACCCCACTTAACATTTAGTAGAATCTAATAACGAAAACTTAAATCAATGTATTTTCCAAAAAATCCATGAGTAGCACTATTCACATCTTACAGCTAGGGGAATCGAGAGGCAAAGAAAAAACATTCCAAAAGAGGCCCTTCATTTCTGCTTCCCAACTGGAGACCTTTAGGACTTGGTGTTTACAAGTTTCAGGGGCTTGCAACTCCAGATGAAAACAATGACAAAGCAGAATATTCAGAGCAGGAGCCCCCCAAGCACTTCAGCAGCATGTAAAAATCCTCCACTTCTCCGACTCATGTTATTTTTGAAGTCCTGCTGAGTTCTCTGGAAACCTCAGACCTGTGTATATGGATGGAACATTTGGCATCACTTTCTCTTTACATGGCATTGTTGGAAATGGAGCTTCTGCAGGGCTCAGAAAAATGATCCAAAAAAGAAGTGACACTGGCTATGTAGGATGCTGGCTTGTTTAATGAAAGGGTTTATGTGATTCCCTGGAGCAGAGAGAAAGTGATTAATATGAAATCTGGTACCTTAGGAGATACACAGAGAGATATAATTCCTAAGGAGAGAAATTCTGTCTGCTTCCAAGACACTGTGAATCTATTCTTTGTAGTTTCCTTCCCTAGTGCTGGTTCTTCATGATCTATTGAGCCTTAAAATCGTAACACTTTGATGAAGGCTTGGTGGATCTCCTTACCCTGAAGTTCTGACTCATTTAGGTGATTAGGTCAACTTTCTAAACTTTAGGAGACAGAACAATGAGAGATAAAGTAACAGGACCAGTTCAGAACACACTTAAATCAATGGGAGAACTCTTGAGTCCAAGGTAAATATATCTATTCATAAGGAACTCCACAAATGGAGACACTACGAGAAACTGCCATGCCTGCTATGTCCCAAGGTTTTAGTGTAGACCTTTGTCTTGTGTGGCCTCCTTTGGGGAAAATGAGGTCTAAGTTTTATCTGAGGAAAAAAATTAGTTCACTGAAATTTGAAAACCAGAGGTTAAACCTCTATGCCTGGAGCTATATGCCTAGGGAGAACATGACACAGTTTAGAAGTAATTTGTAAGAGGAGAGTAGATGTCAGGATTGTTTAGATGGTGGACAAAATCTTTGGGATACGCAAATCAGATATTTTACAACAAGCAAACCCCAAAATCAACTTGCCAAAATAATCAGAACCCAGAACCTGAGGTACATTTACCAAAAGACAGTAACATCTCGCCTGTGTTTATGATGAGTAAAAGTCACTGGCTGTTCAAGCTGAAGCACAGGCAAACCTTCACAGTGAGACTATGGGAAAGAGAAATGGAGTATGACATTCTCTGAGTAACTATGGTGTGGGAGGGGGAAGAACTTCAGTTGCCAGCCCCATCAAGTCCTGACAAAAGGAATGTGAGAGCTGTTCCCAAGGTGAAAGAAGACAGGCTGAACAATTTGGCTAATGGGATCACATTGAGCTAATGGGATCACCGACTTGCTTTGGTTCTGTTGGTATATGTCAAAACTCTGATGTGTTTTAAAATACATTCTCTTTTAGCCAGTGATGGGCTAAATCTTGAGGCATTTTTGTGAGAATTTACATATCTTCAGATTTTGAGACTTGTGTGGAAAGAGTTTACGGGGCAAGAACACTTCAAGTTCAGAAGTTTACAAATTGTAAGAGTAGTTTCTCTTCTGTCAAAGAAAGAAAAAAAAGAAACAGAAGGCTTGGATTTGTTAATATCTTATTAAACAGACATTTATTGCTGCTGCCCTCACATAGATATGCAGGGGTTACAGACACTTCATATTTGCACAAGCCCCCAGTTGCTATCTCTCACAAGCCGGGCGTACACAAGAGAATAAACACAACGGCACTGTAGCACCAAACTGTACTATGGCACACTCATATTTAGCAAGCACTGACAATGCTTGGGAATGCTGTAATATAGCATATTACTGATTTCTAGAAGCTCTGGAAAACTTGCTTAATGATCTTGGTTACAGTACCCTGAAAGTATTCTCAAGATGCTCCTGGGTTGAACCATAAGGATTGAAAAATAAAATAGAAGAGGTAAAAATGATCAAGCCTTGGTGCCTATAGTTAAACTATGATCCAGCAAGCAGCTGGCTTTCCAAATTCCCCCTTTTCCAGATGCCCTCCCAGCTGCCAAAGTGCAAACTCAGGTATCTAAAGTTACGTATCTGAGACTGAAAATTTTGGCCACGCTGTTTAATAGGCAGATCTGCTGGGAGGCCTCTTGTAACCAGATTTTTTTTTTTTTAAAGCCTCATATTATTGGACAGATACTGGCCCAAGTCCAATCCACAACTGCAAATCCAAAGAAACAGCTCAGAGCAAACCAGCAGCCTTATTAGCTTTTAAAGATTTCATTTTCAAGAACTCAAGACCCTTTATTGACTAATGAAAGGTTGGGTCCCCAAGCCCACAGACTGATGTTGCTTGGAACATATTTTAATCATTTTGGAGTGCTAGCAGCCATCTGTCTAAAGAGCTTAGATCGCATAAACGGACTCTGAACTGCAGCTTCTTCTGACTCCAAACCCTTTCTGAAAGCCAAAGGGAACCCACAGGCATGGCAACTTTGAGACAAGTCAAGGCCTTGGGATGTGATAAGGCTGCTTTTATTATTTAGCACATCATTAGATTTAATGACACCACAGATAACAGATACACTAAAAAGATACCATTGTCATCTCCTATCTTGTAACAGTAATATCCAACTGTGACTTCACTTTGTTTCTAGCAAACACTTCTTTCTTAATATGTAATTTTAAAAGAATAGACAAATGAAATAAAAGGATTTTTTTCCTGCTGCAAGCACCAGAAATGCTAACAAAATAAATACATAACAAATTAGTACAAAAAACAAATGAGCACTCTTTTTTTCCCCCCACTACTTTCCTATTTGTTTAAAAAAAAAAGATATAGAAGACGAGCAAACAGATCCCGAATAAACTACTGTATTTATAGTTTAGGCTATTGGCTTTTGGGTAGATACTGTTTGCAAGTACAAGTCTAGTTTGGCCAGCACAGAATACAAATTTACATTGAAAAGAGAGAGATTGCTTGCAGTTACAGCTTTTATAATGTTAACATTTATGAACAAATTTTACACAATTGCCATAATTATTTCCTACTCTAACTCTTGAAACAATTTGGGTATCTCAAAGCTTATTTTGTGGTGATCAGTGTTTTTGTGCTGATACAGACACGTGCTATTAACCCTGAAAGCTTGTAAGCAATGGCGATGTTGAGCATAAAGAAAAAAATATTCAATTACCAGAGTCAAGAAATTTCTCTCAAAAATGAAAGCAGCAGCCTTAAGAAAGTGGCAAAACCTGCAGAAAAATAGCTCTCTTGATGATGTGAGACACACAATGGTGGAATCTGTATGGCAGACCATGATTTTATTTGCTCCAATCTTCAGCAACCTCAGTGGGTTCAACCCTGAGATTACAGGACTTGCAGGTTTCTCTTCCTTCTGAGGGCTGATTCTTGGCCCTTTTATTCTCACAGGATACTAGTCACCACAAGAAAATTTTACTATCACACACTGCAATATTGTATTTTCCAATTCAGTAGCCTTCATGCTAAGTGTGACTAGTGAGCAGTGTGAAGAAGGTGAAAGAAAACAGCACTTCTGTGTTGTTCATGAAAACATTTGTGGGTGGCCATGCTCTAATCCGTATCACTGTTACAGCACAGATTAAGAGAAAAGACGACAAAAACAAAACACGAAGTGGCTCAGGTAGGGGAAGAGCTTATTTACACTCGCTTTGCTGTCAAAGAAAATATACCACTGATGATTCATTCTGCGTAACTCCCTCCCTCCCTCCCTCTCGTTCTGTGGCTTTTCCTTCCAAACTCACAGCCAGAAAAGCTTCTCTGCTAGTGAGACAGCAGCTCCGTTCTGCTGCTTACATGCTTTCTTCGCGGTGTTAGGAAAAACCAAGTGCTCTGTTCCAGTTCTCCTTCCTGTCACGACCATATGTACTGCAGCTTATAAAAGCAAACTATTACCAATACATTACATTTTATTCAAATATTTGAGAGGCTCAGAATTGTGCAAATCCCAGCAGGCCCACTTCTCCCCTGGAAAACTGTGGCTGAAGCTTCCAATTCGGTCCCTACCCTCCCTAAAAATGACAGCCTTCACACCTATGCTGGAAGAATTACCCGTACCAGATGAGTAACACATCATTATGCAATGCTGGACACAATGTTAAAAACTTTCACTTCCAAAACACAAGCCCTCTATCACATTAGTTAGAAAAGCAGCTCATGGACAGAATGTAAAACTGGAAAATTTTCCAGTAAAAGGCATCAGCATGACATGCATGTAGCAAATTAAAAGCTCTAGGTTAAAAAAGCAACTGAATAAAGAAAACACCTTCCTCTTGGCTCCTCTCTTTGCAAACACAACAGGTGGGCAGTCTGCTGGCTGGTGTTCTGCGACAGGCAGAGGACTTCTCTGGCCACCTGAATTCCTAGATATTTCCTAACAGAAGTTTTCCATTGACTCCACTGTGAACAGGGTTAAGCTCAAAGTAAGAAAAGCAATGTTATGTCTAGCACTGGCTGAAAATTGCTCATGTGGAAAGTCTTCTCACCAAACAAATATTTTTTTTTATTGGCAGATGTAAATTCCAACACAAAAAACACGTTGGCTTCCTGTGGCAAATTTCTAAGTGAAAATTTTCCTTTCACCTTGACATTTCAACTTGAAATGCTATTTTGTTTCAGTTCTTCAGCTGAAGAGAACTGAACTGAAACACATCAAAATGAACATTTTTTTTTATTATTGAATTGACATTTTAACATAAAAACATGTCCTGTGAAAAATCAACAAAAAAGAAATGACATTTAAAGTCCTCCTGACAATGTTATTACTTTATTTCTAAATATCATATTCATAACAAAAGAAATTCCCTTTCATACAATATTTATAGGGTAAGCTGAATTTTTTTTTCCATTTTAGATTTTCTTTCAAACTTCTCATGGGAAAATTTGTCTTTCAAACAGCTCTTATTACACACACAATTTTCCTATATTTTTTTAACTTGCTCTAGAGATGGCTGCTTCTTATCCTGTATCTGTTTTCTTTCCCTCGTTAAAGTAGGAGTACCTGCATTTTTGTAGTCATAGATCTCTCAAGGTGTTAGGCAAAATGATATAACTTCTTAGCCAGTTTACACAAATAAAGCAGCTCAAGCAGAGTTTAGTGATGTGATTCATCTATATTCATCCAGCATTTCAATGGTGGAATCAGAGTATGTAGCCTCTGGTCATTTACCCTTTCTACCAGATAACGGATTTCATAATCCTGCATATGCTCTTTATAGATTTTCCAATGTTTCTTTTGAGTATCCTTGCATTATATAGAATAGATATTAACTCTACTGATCTCAAAGTCCTAATTTTTACAAGTACTTCTACAGGAGTAGAACACTTTTGTATTACTAATCCACTCCAACCTATCAGTAGCAGCCAGTCAGTTGTTCGCAGGTAGTTCTTCCAGAGACTTTAAACCTTCCTTCCAATAATTCCATTTTATTAGGCTTTAACAAATTTGAAAAACAGTTCCTAGAAACCTCTAGCTAGGGACTTACTCCAAAAAGCACAGAACAAAATTACACTTCCTAGACTTCTCAGCTCACTGAGAAACCAAGGACGTGAGAAACCACAGAAAGCGGAGGTAAAAGACAAGGGCAGAGAACCAGCCAGGTGAAGGAGAGCTGCTAACAGAAAGCTAGGAGGGCCAGGTATACAGAGTCGTGGGACCGTATCAGTATCCGACGGCAAGGAATTCCTTTCCGTCAAGCAAATCCCTGCTCTTAGAGAAGACCAGAAACTCATCTAAAAAGGTCCATCACAGCAAAACCGACAAGGTAAGCGTTGTTTTAGTTCACATTGCCCCACAACAGCAAATATGTAGGGAAGAAGTCTGATGAAATACAGTATAAGGAGCTGCTGAGGCCTTCTAGCTTTAATGTGCTTGACACAACAAGTGACCGGTTGGTCCTCCGCTAATCTTAAAAACTTGAGAAAGTTTGCCAGTATAACACACCCAACAACAGAAGCAGTAGCAGCACGAGCACAGCACACGGTACCAATTAAAACTGCATCACAGAGCAGGTTAGGCATTTTGGTCCATATTCACGCGGCCCATGTTCCTCCTCAGATCTGCTGCTTAGCGTTTCCTATTGGCAAGGCACCCCCGAAGGCCAAGACCCAGCCCGTGGAAACATTAGGCACAAAGATTTCATGAAATGTAGGTCAGACCAATCCATGCCTGGGTGAACAGCAGCACAAGGCAATTTGAGTGTACTGCATTCACCTCTGCGCCGGTAGCAGGGACGGCGTGGGGCGGCTTGTTATTCCATCAGGCGGCTGGGATCTCTGACATTTCAGTGCTTCCTCTCCCTCTAAGTTTTTATAAATCACTAGAGCTGAGTAGGAAATTGGTTTTCCATGCTACATTTTTTTTTTTTTTTCCCCAGTGAGATGGGAAAATTTTCATAATCATGTCAGGGTGAAAAAGAGAAACATTCAAAAGCGGTTTTTGTGTGTGCCTCTAAATGAGAGGCAGTGTAAGCTCAGAGAGCACTCTGATGGCTAAGATGTTGCATTGGGAGACAAAAAGAGATACCCCCTACTCCCCCCAACAGGTTCAGATACCACTTAGCCTTTTCATTGCCTGCCAGACAGGCACCGTAACCACCAAGCCTATGGTATATACTGAAGTCTCTCTCTACCATCCCTCTTCTGTGCAAATGGTCAAATATTAATTGGAGTACAGATGCGAGTCTGGTCTGCCACATTCCCAAGGAAGTTCCCTATCCACTGATTTATAAAGTCAGTCTCTCTGACTTTATTACTGCTACAAAGTAGAACAAATGCAGAAGGAGAGACAATAATCAGTTCCTGGCTAGAAAACAAAAAGCCTGGGAACGGGGCAGGGGGAAGAGGATGAGAAATCCAATAAAGTATGAAATACATAAGGATAACAAGGATAACAAGGTAGGGCTCTGCCTCCGCCGCCCGCCTGCACCAAGACACTGTGAAATACAGCTGACTAAGTAGCACCACTAAAACTTCATGCAGCTGCTTTGCCAAAGCAGAGCAGCTTACTGATCTGTTTTCCTCCTTCAGCTGTCTGATCCAGTTCACGAAGGAGCCCCAAACCCTGGGCTTTTGTGTCCTGTAACACTAACAAGAGCTGTGATCGCACAAGCAATAAGGAGACAAAGGGAAAGAAGACAGAGGGGCTTACCAGTGGGAAAAAGCTCTCAGGACTACAGAGTGGGAAAGACTCAACAATCTAAAACCCCAGTTCTTCTGGGGCTGCAGCACCCCACTGGAAAAAGGCACGATAACAAAGGAGAAGCTTGAACCCGCAGATTCTAAATCCCAGGTCCAAATTACCAGGGTGTTGTCTCCCCTCGCCCCTACAAATTGACTAAAATTCACTGAAACCTCCATGGGTTGCTCAGAGAAGGTGTGGTTTTAACCAATCTGATTTAAAAGACAATAACCATTTTTGACTAATTTCAGCACTCGCTTCAACAGACAAACAGGAAGAAAGCATGCACATTAAAATAAAAAAAAAAAATCCAAACCACAAACAAGGACTAAATCTCTATTCCTCACATGTCCAAATCTCTCACAGAAATCAGTGGGACTTTCTATGTAGAGAATAAATTAAGAAATATAGCTTGGATAGTATCTGAGGCTTTTTATAATAATAATAGACAAACAAAAAACTTAGTGTTCCCTCACAGAGCCCTTGTTTTCCACATGTCGGGCCGTATGGAATTGCAGTGGGTTAGGTTCCTTCACAAGAAGACGTATCACACTGTCTCCCACTGTATAATAGATGCAAGCGCCTCATCTGTTTGATATAAAAGAGAATATCTCTTCTGCTTGGAAGTGGGAAATTTAATTAGCTCAAGCTTTATGTTTGATGTCAGGTGTCTGAAACTCTTGGATAAAACAGAAGCCACCGCTGCAAGGACAGAGAATACTTAAAACACAACTGCTGTCTTCTCTCTGATCTCCCCAAAATTGTTCTGCAAAAAGAGCAGTAGGTTTACAGTGATATCATTATCCGGTCATTCTTAATGACTGTAATTATACCATGTTATGTCTAAAGCAACTAATACTGAAACAATGACAGCAACCGCCAGAATAGCAGCGAGCAGACAGGATGAAAAGAGCAGGAAAATGAGTCAACGGCCATAACTGAAAAAGTGAGATAAAAACCAGCCATGAAAAGACCAGTTCTCTGAGGTAAACTACAGAGGCAGGTGCTCAAGGCATCCTGCTATTGCTTTAGAGGAGAACTGAGATCACCACTCTGCTCTAGTGGTTGCAGCCTCACTAATCCCACTGTAAATGGGTTCCAGTTCATTTGGACTGGGAAGCTGGATGCTAGAGCAGCCCAATCTTCTGCTACAAACCACGTTCCCCTGAGAGAAATCCGGACTGGAGAAATCTCGGAAAAAGAGTGAGAGGTGGCAGAACAAACAAGCTGAAATGTTTGAGCAGGGGTCAGTCAGAGAAGAAGAGACTGAATATTTAGGCAGTTGTATTCTGACTTGCTACTGCAGTGGCTGTGAACCACATACAGAAGAGGATGAATATCGACATCTTAGAATAATTTATAGCATTTAATAGCCCTTAAAACTGGAACGAGAGGAACAGTCAAACAGCAAGAATTACACCAATCTATATCCATGCACAGAAACCATGGAGCATAGTTGAAATGGTACCATCTGAGTACTATATTCCATAACATTGGCCATGAAACTATAGAATGGAAGTAAATTAAACATGCACCACTGTATTCAGAGTTTGCACAGAAAACAGCCTTTTTTTTCCATGACTGCAAATGATGCCCTGCAAAGCATATTTTTTCATCTATTTTTTCCTATTATAGGGTGATTTAGTTCTGTAATTAAAATGAAATTTGAGTTTGTCCCTGTGCTTATAAGTCTTTCATTTGAGGAAATAATAAAAAACTGTTGATTGTCTTCTCTTTCATGTCTATCAATATCAATCTTTAAAGAGATGAACCTCCGTGCCATTTTACAAGAGACTTTGTGGGAAAAGTATATGGCCATTCGTAACAACAATTGTTATTTAGACTGTTTGTGTCACTTAAACATGAATTCCAGTTTAAAAGTGAAGCATCAGGAGCATTAGAAGCTTTTAGATTAAAATTTTATTAAACTTCTTCAGCAGTCTAAAACTTTTTAGAAATGATACAACTGGTTAGGAAGCAACAAAACTGCAGTTCTGATGGACAAGATACCCATATTGACTGAATGTCTGATTCTAAAAATATTTATTTCGGATCACAGTACTTACTATTACAAGGGGTTTCACTGAAGATACTCTTATTTCATTACTGAAAACTGTCACATAACTCTAAAATATCTTTTTCTTGCATGATGGTACTAACTTATAGATTCCAATTACTCCGCAACCTGCAACTGCTATGCATCTGCCATTAACACTCCATCTCTCTACGATCTTTCTTTCAGATCCTTACTTCGTCTCAATTTCAGGAGAGTAAAAAAATAATTCTAAATGAAATTTCATTTTAACATTGCAGATGTTTTCAAACACCTGTTCATTAGGAAATTTGTTCTGATAAATCTAAGTTTCCTCCTGTTGTGGCTTCCAGCCTGCAGTTATTTCTGCATCTCACACATTTCAACAGCAAATTGGGAAAAGCTCTGGATAAAGATTTTCTTCGAAAATTTTTCACTGTCCCTCCTCCCCTGTGGACATCAGACTTAGCAAATACATTGTTTTTAGAGCACTTGCTTAAATCACAAAGAAGCCTCTTAAATTGTCATTGAAATAACTACTCACAGTTACTAAAAGTATCCCTAAATTTTACCTGAGAAAGTGGACATGCCAATTCTTATCCTCAGCTTCATTCAAAGGTGTGTGAACTAATGCAGATGTACATATCTTACATAGCCAGAGAGTAAACAATAATTTTATTGAATTGAGCATCACTGCATTTGACCTCAACAAGAAATCTATCAAAAACATACTTTTAAGTAA
The DNA here is from genome assembly GCA_013400195.1 of Aramus guarauna. NCBI lineage: Eukaryota > Metazoa > Chordata > Aves > Gruiformes > Aramidae > Aramus > Aramus guarauna. Next base: position 1,140,773 of record VXBL01000617.1, read on the forward strand.
AGATAGCCCTGTATTTTTATTTTGCTCCCCTATCTTTCTTTGCAATGGGGTTGATATGTTAGGGGAATACCTTTTGCTGTACTAGTGAGAAATTGTCCAAATTATTTGCCTGTGAAAAATCCTGGTGCCAGAGCTTTTCAGTGAAATATTTTAGACTTTTAAAAAAAATATGGAAAAATATATCTGTACTTCCCTATATAGAGATATATTTCTCATACACAGTTGTACTGTGTTAGCTAATATGTGAAAAATAATCAGTATGCAATAGCGTATGTCTTTGTCAGCATTTTAACATGTAGAAGTACACTTCGAAGCATTACTGAAATAGAAGGAAACTGGTTATAAAATTGTACAGACCACATAACTGAAAAACATGCAAATAAAAAACTTGTGATGATGTTCAAACAGCAGAGCTATGTGAGAAAGAGGCACTGGGATTAACAATCCCACATACTTCAAAACTGCTTGTTTGGATATAGCCTTCTTTAGTTACTGAGGATCTATGATTTGCATTAGTCCCCAGCTTAAAGAGTACCGTGTTGAAACAATTATATTAGTAAGCTAGAAACTCTGTACTGTTCCAAACTGTTAGGCAAATTTTCATTGCTGATATGTATTTTTGGGTTACTATCCAGAAAATGCAATTTTCCTTTTGAGACAGGACACAGAAACAACAGAAGAAGAACAAACAGAAGCAGAGAAACTGTCCAACATTATTCAGAGCCAACTTCCTCTCCCTTCTGTATCTGAACTAGATTCTTCTTCCTTTTCACTTCCCTTTCATATTAAAGAAGGCTGGAATTGTTCTGGGATGTGCTTTCTTTTCAGAAAGTCAAAGTTCAGATGGAAATCAATGTTCCATCATCTATTCCCCAAAAGCTCATTTTAATTTTGGTTTGCGTCTTTCAGGCCTTCCATGAAACTCCACTTTCAGCTAGGATTCACTTTCCACTTCATCGGCAGAGAAGTATGGTTTACAACACAAACTTCTTTCACTGTTGGAGAAAAAAATCAAATGGCTTCAAACAGCAGCAGCTACCAGACCACAGAATAGTAGAAAAATTCAGGTTGGAAGTGATCGCTGGAGATCTTTAGTCCAACCACCCTCCCTCTCAAAGCGATATCCACTATGAGATCAGACCAGGTTATTCATTACTTGATAAAGACAGGCATTGGAAATCTCCAAAGACGGAGATGGCAAAAGCTCTCTGGGCAACCTGTTCCAATGATGGACAACCCTCATGGTGAAAAAGTTCTCCCTTATAACCAGTCTGAAACTCTCCTGTCCTTCTTGGTAACCTCCTCATAGACACTGTCAGGCTGCTGTTAGGTCTTCTTAAAGCCACCAAAGAAAGAAATATTATTTTTTTCCAGACTGAACAAGAGCAGTACCCTTGGTCCCTCTTTACAGTGCAAATGCTACCACTTCCTGATCATACTGGTGGTCCTCTGTTAAACTGGCTCCAATTTATAGATGCCTTATTTTTACTGGCACCCAAAACTGAATGCAGTATTCTAGATACCAGGAATCTTTCTCCTGGAGAAAAAAAAAAGGGATTTTTTTTTTTCCTGAATGTCTCCACTTGTTTCCCTCTTTTGAGCATGCCTGGGTATACAGATGGGTGCATGTCCACACACACAGATATCCTGGACCTAAATATCTCTTCCTTGACTTTGCAAAATAAAATTATATTGGCTTTTTCTGGATTATATTAATGTTAGTGAAAGACAGATCAGTATAAAAATACACATCTTAATCATAGAATCATAGAATCTTTAAGGTTGGAAAAGACCTCTAAGATTATCAAGTCCAGTCCTCAACCCAACACCACCATGTCTAAAATGATGTCCTGAAGTGCCACGTCTACACTTTTTTTGAACACCTCCAGGGATGGTGACTCCCACCTCTCTGGACAGCCTGTTCCAATGCCACATCACTCTTCCAGTGAAGAATTTTTTCCTAATATCCAATCTAAACCTCCCCTGATGCAACTTGACTATTTCCTCTTGTCCTTTTGCTAGTTACTTGGGAGAAGAGACCAACACCGATGCATTCAAAAATTGTTAATATATGCACATAGACATTACTTTTATGCCCAAACCCCTATAACGTGGTTGTGCATTAAACCATGGCTTTAGGTATCCCTTGTACACATTAACATTAGCCTCTAGTATTTGGTTTTTTTCTTAAATTTGTTTCTCCTAAGTTGAAGGATGACGTAGAAATTTTGGTTAAAACAAGGAAACAAAGAAGAAAAGCATGAGAAAATGCTTTTTCTAAGGCCAAGGAAGACCTAAGAGCAGGAGGAGAAGGCACCAAATGGAGCCAAAATTCCCAAGCCACTGTCATCCTGGCACTGCAGAGACGACAGAAGGTGGGAGAAGCTGGCAAACAGATGAGAGAACAGTAGGTGGAGGAAATGTGCACCCTGCATAATAACCTGTCTCATTGCAGTTCTGCACTTCGCATGAGGAGTGGAGCATGTGTGGAAGCCTCTGTTTTGCCACTGGGGAGCTCTGAAGTCCAAAAGAGAAATAACTCCAGGAAAAACGTAGTCTTGAACAGCAAATTGCCTAACAAACTCACTTGGATCAAAGCACCAAACTTCCACCTCAGTCCAAAACAGGCTGTCTGAAAAACACTCTTAGTACTTACTCAAGATTACCATAGCATGGCAAGCAGTAAAAGGAAATAAAAGACCCAGCCGACATCTACACAAGCATTCCTTAACTAGATGCCACATACAAAACAGAGTAAATTTTCCCTCATTTAGGATGGCCTGGGAAATGGACTCTCTACTTTGTGATTCATGATTATTGTGGCCAGCCCACCCTTGGCATGATACAGTCCCTGAAGCTTTATGTAGGCATGCCATATATTCTTTTCTTCATCTACCTCATTTGGCATGTGTTCAAAGTACTACCACACTATTGCATGACAAAGGCGGCAGATGTTCATGTATTATATGGGAAACTGTAACCAAAATGTTAAGATGTTCATAAGAATCCTTATAATGGTACAATTAATTTCTAACCAAGGCAAAAGATCACATGACCTCAAACATTCCTACTTACACACTTATAGGAGCATTTCTTGAACCTGGTGAGGGATCTAAAAGGCAACAATTCCAGGTGGCCTTTGGCTTTCCTAGCCGTGTCTCTGCATGCTTGGACAGTGTCTCAACACAGAGAGGTTGTGGAGTCTCCATCCATGGAGATAATCAAAACCCATCTGGATGTGGTGCTGGGCAACAGGTCTAAGTGGCATTGTTTGACCAGGGAGGTTGGACAAGATGACCTCCAGAGGTCCCTGCCAACCTCACTCAACCTGTGCCTCTGTGTGTCCACTTCAGAATGCATTACAAAAAACCCCACCCTCTAAGAAAAAATGAGGTAGGAGATAAAATCTCTCATTTTTGATGTTCTAAACTTGTATAACTTAGTAACGATACAATAGTTCTTGCCCCAGGAGAGATATTCAGATGTGTATTTCCATACCTTATGACTAAATCTTGCAAAATACCATCATCAAACTTATAATTAAATTCTGCTTGTTCAAATTAAGGGCTGTAAGTTAACAACTTGGTATGTTCTAATGGTGATTTCTGCAAGTCATTATTGTTAACATTTCTGAGATTTAAAGCATTTACATCAGTAAACTGAGGCCACTGTCTATGACTCTTAAATACTATATGTTAGTGCAAACTCGACACACTATCTCAAAAAAATAACTTAAAAGTCAGTGAAAAATCTCCTGCAATGTGAAGAGACCAACACAAGCAACCTCTTAATTTCTGAAATATCAATACAAAAACTGCATTTCTGTTTTTACATTATTCTACAAATCCCATTTAAGTGAGTAATAAGGGCACTATAATAAATTCTTTCTAGCTTAGTAAATCATACCATTTGTGCACACACTAAATGCTGACCAAATTCATTAAAAGCAATAATCACAAATTGCTTGGGGTTTCTATTCACTATTAACAGGCTTTAAATAAATGCCTATGAGATTTAGGAACAAAAGTTGTTTTTGAAACTTCCCTCCAAGGTTTTAATAAACTTAATGAGAAGGGGAAACTCTAAAAACCTCTAGAAACCCGAGTATTTTTCACTTGTAAATGCTGAAACACTGAAAACATACACAGTTCTGCTACTGCAAATGCTTTTTAGTCATAACTAACTAGTCCTCTTTATTTCCAATGAACATAATATTCACACTACATTTATTATTTACCTCTGCAGCCCACATCCCTCATCACAGACATTGAGCCTTCAGATTCACAATTTTCTGCTGTGTTGATGCCAATTCTCCTGCCTGTAACCTGCTGGCAGCTCTGTATCCCCTCTCACACAGGAGGTCAGGATGAAATGAGAGCTGTAACCCAACATCACTCCATAAAACAACCTAACTCCTTCACTGGACCACACAGAGCTTTTCCTTAGGGACTAAAACCCACTGATCCATGCAAATGTTCAGTGCAGCCCACCTAAATTAATGAGAGAATGGCTATTTCTCTCATTCTACGTACAGCTACAGAACGTAAGGAATTAAAACATACATATTATGTTGGGGTGAAAAGAAAACAGTCTTTTAGAACTACAGATTTTATTATTTTAAAATCTACATTGATTAAGTTAGGCATGTGCAAACAATCAGGGAAGAAACAAGCACTTATGTCAACTGGTTCTTTTGTCCTCGTGTTTTTAAGTGAATGCATTGCTGTAACACAGCTTTTTCATTTATATGAGACTCAACTGCCAGCAACCTTCCCCTTCCCTTAGAAGAAACTAATAGAAAATTTGGGCTATAAGAAAAGGACTTCTATTTCAAAGAGATGGTTGGTGAGCAGTAAAGCAGAAATGCAGGCCTTGATTCATTGATGTATTCACATTTCCAACAAATACCTATTTGATAAGGCCATTTCCTCACTCACAGTCAGACACAGTACAAAAAATTTCCCCTATGAGTCACTGATTTATATTAGTATTAATTATTTTACCTGTAATAAACATGCAAAGTCTGGATTTCTTCTTCTAATTTTTTGCACTGCTGAAGAGCGGCCTCTTTTTCTTGTTGCAAGACTATCAAGTCTGCCTGCAAAACAATAAACAAATGACAAACTGTTTATTCAGAATATCCATATTGCTTTGAAAACATAACAATCCTTTATGCATTTCATTTCATTGCTTTATTATAATTACATATATAAAGTTATACTGTTTTGTAATACCATCTATTTAATTCTTATGAAAAAATCCTTTCTTGTTCTAGCACTACAATTTTTTTTACTCATTTTTTTTTACCCAGCAGGATGATGTTTTGAATGGCTGCCCTCGTGTATAGGGTACACTTTTTGAATGGCTAAGGTTAGACCTCTTCAGTTCAGCCAAGTGTTTCTCAGCAAACTTATTCCATATTGATATAATATTCCTATAGTGCAAAGCTGTTGACCAACATATAGAGAGTGAAGCAAGGCACTCAGCCACAAACTACTGATGCGCGACTCTTGGCCTGCGCGTGGCTCTCCGGCTGTGAAGCATGGTTCCTGTGCTGGGAGCCGCTGGCTGATGTTTCCGGCAGGAGAGCTGCTGGATAACCCACACCTTGAGCGGCGGCAGGCGATGAGCAGCGGGGGCTGCTCTGGGATCTGGGTGCATTCTCACCCGGGATCTGGTTTATAGTGGAGCGAGGGAATCCCTGAGAAACTGCTGTCATCTCCCACCTGTGAACCCTCCCGGATGTTTCCCCTCCCGTTGTTTATTCACACCGAGCTGCGAAGGGCTTGTGAGTCACGGCCATCATGGAAATTGCAGCATGTGGCTTGTAAGGTCAGGAAGGTAGCCAGCCCCAACACGGCCTTACAGTTAAAGATGAGGTAGGAGAAAAAAGTACTCATGTATATTTAATATGGCTCTACAGCTTAATCACCATTAATTTTAAAATGTCCAGTTTCAATAGCACTGCAGGACTCCCTTGAGGGACCAGGTACCATATAAATTATCTTAAAATCAGGGGATGATTAATTATTGTAACAACAAATAAGACCAGGCTTGCACAGCAATTCTTTGACACATGAGCCTGAGCATTGGGCTGCTCTCCAACGTTTTTAATTCATGGTGTAAGTTATTAATTGTACAAATTGTAGAGCCCCAAACCAAGAAGCACACGTGTGAGAAACACTGACTGTGGATTCTGCCAACTCTTCAGGACAGCGTTGTGGAAAAGTTTCTTGGGAAATTAAAGACCTGTTACATGAGCTACAAACACATGAAGGGAAATGCACAGAGTTCAGCCTCCGGCTCTGCCAGACTCGCTGTATAATCATGAACAACTCTGTCGTATGCCTCAAAATCTTTCTCCTTAAACAGGGCTCCCACTTGCTTGTTTCCTGTTTGTCTGTAAGTCTTCAAGGCAGGTGTTTTACTGTTTACTGTCAACTCCCAGTCATCTATGGGCAATTTATTCTGCTGGTTGATTAATCATGTCCTGGATACATGGCTGACTCCTGGCAAATTTTTATTAAACACCGCATTGCAGAAACGCAGCTACACAACCAGTCTCTGCACCGTGCTGCTCAGTGTCTCACGTTGCACCCAGGGTTTTCCATTGCCGGGGTACAGGACCCACCGCTGTAATTGCTCCTGTAACAGAGATTCATAACATTTTAACAGGAAGTTCCCTGGAGAATAAAAAACCCCTTTCTTACTATATGGAGGGTTCCTTCAGCTTTAAAAGCAGAAAGTGTTAATGTTTAACCTCTGAGTGACAGTGGTTTAGAGCTTCTGATACTGAAAACAATGTACTGGATGCTGGCAAGCCCTAACTCCTGTCAGCAAGAGGTTAAAATCCTCTGCAGGTGAGCCTCTTGCCCAGTGCTGCTTGCTGCCTTGCAAGCAGAACTCACAGAACACAAGGATGTTAGCCAAACCAAGCTATTTTCTGTAATTATACTGTTCTGTAGGTGAAACAACATTCTTAAAAATTGGAAAACACGCTTGAATCAAAGTAGGTGGTTTGTTCTAGAGGCCAATAATTAACATCCTTGCCAATTTTCAGTGTACTGTGAAGTGTGATTGAAATGGTAGACTGGAAGGAAATGTTTGCAGCTGACACACCTACTCATGGAGAGATTAACGGCTAGTCTCTTTGGAGAACTATCATAAAAAATACACCTTATGTTCCACTTGCTTTTCAGGACAAAAGTCAGAAGGCACTAGAGTCTGAAGACTCTTATTTATGTCAGATTTTCAGCAGAGAAAACTGCACTGATTTAACTGGATTTGCATCTGGGTCTGCACCAGTAAAAATAACAGCAGAATCAGCTGCTTTGGATTTAAAAACACAAAAAAACAAAAAACAAAGACTGAAAGCAAGAGAAGTAGATATTTGCTAACCTCCTCAGTGGCATGTAGTAGGGTTGATACTAGGGAACTGCATGAGACCAACAAACATTCAAGCACAGGAGTTTTTGTGCACAGCATGCAGCCATGCGACAAAACGACCCATCATTCACAGGCCTGAAGAGTGGTAAACACAAAGAAATGACTCAAATATCCTCTCAAAAGAGAGATGCCTTCCTTCACTAGAAGAAGGAAAGCAAAACAGTGCACACCACAAAGTTAAATAGCTAACTAAAATAATGGTGCTGCACTACTATAAAACATTTGGAAGACTCCTGTAATGTACATTGAAATCCATCCATAGCGCACATGGCAAAAATCCTACATGAGCTCACCTCTAGTCATAACAATAGCTGCTTGGGAACTTTTAAAAAAAATATTATTCCTTTGGAAAATGTCAAGCTGTGGAAATCAGAACTCTTCACAGAAATGGATCAGTTTTGGAAGGCAGGGTAAAGAAGGAGCAACAAGAAGAAAAAGAATTACACTCAGGTTCCTCTAGTGGAGGTTTCCCTAAAAAGGTCAATTTAGAGGTGAGGTCGGTCACCACTTTGGTATAAGGGCCACCCTCAGTGAAGTTCCTGTTTAACCCTGAAAGGGTATTCTGATCACTGGTATATGGTCTTTTTCTCACAGTTTTGTTTTGTCCACAAGTTCCTACGCTTTCATATTTGGTTTAATGTGGATAGATCCTCTCTGTCCCCCACCCCTCTTTTCTGCAAAAGAAAATTCCTGTTTCTACACTTCTCCTATTTTGCATTTTAGCAAACAGTCACTTGTGGAAAATTTAGATTTTTCAATTAAATCTGAAAGCTAATTGCTACATATCAAACTAGCCAGATCTTGACTAAGCAAATCTCATTACTGATCCTCTTGCTGTTGCTTTTGTTTCAAAACTTTTAAATGAACAATGCTATGCGTTTTCTTAACACAAAGGTTGGAAAAATACAAGACTTAAGCAAAGTAAAACAGGGTAAAACTAATTTTTATCTTTTCATAATTTCTCTAGGTCAAACATAAGCACCCGCAACTCTCATCTAAATCGAGAGAGGTAAGAACAAACAGCATCCCATGCTGTCAGGTTCTCTGTGGGTGAAAGGTGGCTTTTCAACATGCAACAGAAGGAAAAATCCATTCAATGAACTTGAGTAATAAAGCTTCTTAGCTTTATATCTTTTTACCGATTTTTTTTTCTGATGCATTTATAGAGAGCATATAAATTTCCACCTATAGATAGAGAGCATATATTTTCTCTCCCTTACATAGGCTAAACAAACAACCTTTTCTGTTACCTCTCAGTGAGCAGGCTCTCCATTCTCCTGATCACTTCAAACCCATCTCTCATCAGTACTCTGCTAGCAATATGTCCTAACTCCAGTGGAAACATCTTACCTGATATATTGTTGCATCCCTTTTGCTCACAGTCACCCTCTGATACCTGTCTGTTCTCCTGCCCACTGATATTACGCAGCTAACAGTGGAAATTCTTATTCATCCTGAAATGATGATACCTTACACTTGGTAACGTTGAATTCCACCCCACTGCTTTTATTTTTCCAGTGCTTGAGGCCATTCCAATCTTTCTGCAAGATAGCTTGAACTTACTTTGTATTAATAATATCTCCACTTTGTATTAATAACATCTCTCAGCTCTGCGTCACCAAGCAATTTCATTGGTACACTGTTGCTTTTCATGCCAAAGGTTCTCAATGACAGCATTAAAGAAAACTGGTTCAGCATCAACTGGTGAGAAATTGGAGAGAAATTCCACTAGTGAAATCCTTGGACCTTAACGTTTCTCCTTTCAAAGCTGTTTGCTGTTGCCTTCCTGCTAACTAGTTCCTTATTGCCTTTGACTAATCCCTCATCTCCTTCATGGGTACATGACATTTTGCAGACAGACATGAGCTCAACATGCCCATCCTTCCAAACAAGAGATGCTAGGTGAACTCGGTTAACAGAAAGCAGCATTTCCCACATTAAACTTGTGCCTGCTTGTAAAATAACAATATACACATTCTCCACTGTAATTAATAATTTTCCATATGGCAACACATATAAGCTTAGGTGTCAGCTTATATTTAATAGTTTCTTTGTCTAAATAACTAGTTATCATACCAAAGACGAATTCTTGCATGATCTTACTTGGGTGAAAGTTGTACTTCAATTCCCTGTTGATGGATCTATGCTTTAAAAACATTTTCCTTCCAAATTTACTCTGAAGCCTCATGATAAAGACTGACTGGTCTACAACTGTCAGAATTATGGTTTTTGCCTTTCTAAATATAGATGCTGCCTCTGCTAATTCCCTGTCATATTACACTGTACACGGCCTCACAGGATTTATTAAAGAACTCTACTATCATTCCTGCAATTTCAGGTACCAACTCTTTCAGAACTGGGGATGAAAACCATCCCTTAGCTCAATCTGAGCACAATATTCTATTGAACAGCTATGATGTACTCCGTTTGCATACGTTCACTTTTCGTAACGCCTGTCCTCATAGTTGACATCATCATTGCCTAATGCTGAGAGAAAAAAAAATAAAATCACACACTTTCGGACCTAATCCGGATTATCCTTGATCTCCATGCCATTCTCAGAGAGGTGGCACATTTCCTCTTTCCTTGTTCTCATTTCAGTCGTTACACTATTGTTTGTTTTAATTTCCTTTCCAAGGGTTGATTTAGCTTAAACTCTGGCAATTTTAATTTGTCTCTATATCTCCTGTTTTCTAAGACATAATTTTCTTGCTTAATAAGTACCCTTCTTATAGAAGAGTTATTCTTATTTTATTCTTATTGAGATTATAATTGACACAATTAGAACTGACACCCTTCTCACCCAAAGCATTGTCCCCCGGCTTGTCTGAGATACCAGCTAACATGCAGGTATTCTTTAACTCAGTAATAGTTGCTAGCAACAGCTTCCAAGATATTCGTATGGATTAGAAGAAGGCTGGATGAGAAGTCTGGAGAGTCTTAAAGGTCATTGCTGCAGTTTAAGGACTCAATCATTTACAGTTGGTAGAGCTGTGTAATGGGGAAAGATGGCAATCAGATGTCTTTCTGCTCCTTTGGTCCTGTGTTATCTGGAGTCTGAAATGGAATCTAGCCACAAAGGGACAACTAAGAATTGCCCCATTTTTCACGGGGCAGAAGTATGTTTCTGCTGATATTAGCAGGTTAACGGGACAGCAAAGAGGTCAGGTGTCTTCTCAGGGCACCAGGAGACTGGGAGGGGGAACAAAGGTTTCCTTCATTCTGAATTAGAATGAATAAGCAAGAAAAAAAAATCTGGAAAAATGTTTGAAGACCACTGAAGAAATGTTTTTATTTTACACTATTTTTAATGCTTTTACATTTTACACATCACGCCAGTAAGAGAAGTACACACCGCATGATAGATCAAGTCATGTTGTGACACATTATGACATCCAACTTCTAACCGTTCTGTTATTTTTACATTAGCAGCTGCTACTTACTGCAGATTACAACAGCTCATCTTATTTTCTATATCAAAGTGTCAACATATCAAACTGTTCCACCAGCAGCAGAAGCAGGTGATGCTTTGATCTAGAAAGGAATATAAGTGCTTGTCTTATTAATTAGGGGATCAGAGGTTTGCAGGGTCAAGAAAAAGACTCCAGCTAACAGGAGGGGACTGGAAATGCCTAGCCCTCTAATAACACACTAAGTGAGCTCCTTGTTTTTTAAATCACAGTCAGAAGCGTCAAACTGTTTCATTACAATACAAACAGGGGACACATTGACCTAGAAAATTAGATAAAATGTTTCAACTTGCAGTTAAGTATCAGCTGCCCTTGACGATTTTAAAAATGAAAAGTGAAAATTAGAACTGTGCCACAGTAGATGTTATAAATTATTGACACATCATGAAACACACAATTAACAATAACAAATTCAAATTTAAATTGTAAAATTAAAACTTCATGTTGAATTTTTGAAGTTTGAAATGTAGTTTCAAATATTCACCAAATAACATTTCTGGGAGATAAACTTGAATTGGAAAAGTTTGGAATACTAACTGAAATAATTAGAAATTCATGAAAAATTGTTTATCAACACATCATTTTCTAATGGAAATAGTTTTTACTAAACCTATCTTAACTTTGATTAAATCAAGCAACTGTATTACTGATCCCTGATGGATCTGCGCTGCTCTGGAGGATCTATACAGCTAGAAAACTACCCTGAAGAACCAGCTGAGGGTTGTTTGTGTTTTCTCTTACTAGAATAAAAAATGGTAACCATGTAATCTCCCTTTTATTCCAAAATGGAATTGTCATTTTCAAGAAATGTTGTGCTGCAAGTCTAGCTAATATCACCTTCCTCAACTCAGTCTTTACGCTGTCTCTAATTTAATATTTTTAGGGAGCTTTTCATAAGACTTGTAAAAGATGGTGCTATCTGAGGTCCAGACTCTTGTCTTCATCACAACAACAAATTCCCCAGGAAGAATATATGATCATACCATATGAATATTGTTTGTATTGTCACTCATTCTGAGAGGTCCTTTTGCTACTGGAATGACAGCAACAGGCCACAACAAATATTATGCAGATTGTGCAATCAGAAAAAAACAACCAAAACATAAAAAAAAAATCGCCAAATAGCTTTTTACTGCTCTGTCAGAGAAAATGAAAGGATCAAATAGCATTTTTTGCCCAGACTAGGTACATACCTGGCTCATTTTATTACAATAACAGCAAACTTAATATCTACTAATTATCTTAAAGCAATACCAGTTGAACCATTACGCCTGAGATGTGAATGCCTTGTTCTTGTTCTGCATGGTCACATTGCACTGGGAAGCGCAGTGTACCAGCAGCATTTGACAAGCAGTTTACTCTTTCACCTAATGATGTGCCCAAACGAACATATATTACAGGCAGATTCAGCCCATTATCACATCATGCAAGAAAGTATCTATATGAAGTTCTTATGATATTTTTCAGTGACAATCAAGAATTTGCTCATTTAACCTTAGATACAACATTGATACAAAGTACCTTCATCATCTGCACTGTTATTTTGTAATATCCTATACTTCTTCCAAGCAATATATGGTATATTGAAATTGCAGGAAAAATTAGCTATTCCAGGACAATTCAAGGCATATGACGAGTGTGTGAGACTAATATATGGAACCATGTTATTGTAGAGAATGATTCCTAGAGTGAGGAAGATTAATTTGAAATTTGGCCTCTGTGACGTTGACCTAAAACTGCAATTGACTTCCTAGGGTCAAGATTTCATTTATGGTTTCCACTTGTTTGAGTACATAGCTAAAAAATCCACAGATACCATCATACTTGCCTACTATGTGCATATGGATAACTACCTAAGGATAACGCAAAGTTTATTTCAGATAAGATATAACCTTAGTGACAACAAAAAGACTCCTGAAAACTTTCAAGGATGACAGCTCCAAAATACACATTCATAGCTGGACTGGGCTTCGCACATAAATAATGTCATGTGCAGAGATGCTGACCTTTTAGTAGCAGGGATTTTATTAAGAACACAAGCTGGAGGTGCTTTAAAATAGAAAATTTTTAGGTCTCCATATACAGATAGGTAGATACGTGTCTCACTACTAAACCACGATGCACACTGTGAAAAAAAAATCAAAAGAAAACAGTCAAGAAGACCTTGTTTTAATAGAGAAGCAAAAAGTCATGTGTAACTTATTTTTGCACAGTAGCTATGGCTTAAGAATCTATATGACAATAACAAGAGTAAGTTAATTCCTTCACATCTCAGATTAAAGACTGTTTACAGCTGTGGGCACAAGGAAAGGGCACATTCCTCCATGCTCTGTAGTTCAGGTTTGGCCTTGGTGACATCATACACTTTGTTTCTGATCTGAAAAGTCAGTTGGCAAAATGCAATTTCAAATAAATAATGGAAAGACATCAGCAATACAGAGAAACTTTTTCTTATTTGAAGGGAAAATAAAGCATGTTGTTTTGGGCATGGTGTTTACTATTTATCTGAGGGAGCCTTCTTAAGTCCCCCTTCACGGCTGCATAGGTAACCAGACTAGGAAACAGAGACATCCCTCTAAGGCAGACCAGGATATCAAATAAAAGTTTAAAACAAAGAAGAAAAAAACTCTCTGATCTACTTTAACAACAGATACATTTCCCTCAACTCTGAGAGACCTGACTTGCTTCACGTGCGCCATGAAGACTATTATACTTTACAACAAACTTTACTGGCAATCTCCTTAAGGGAAATCAAGGAGGAAGTAACTGCATGGGCTGGAGTGAGCTGAAGAAGCTTTCCAGGTGGTGTCTGAGACCTACTGGCAGATTACTGTGGGAAAGCTACAAATGTCAGCACCCACAACAAACCCGTTGTCCACGCAAATGACTTTGGCCACTTACAATATCAAGTCAGTATCTGCCACAAACAGCAAGTTGTCAGCACAGGATCCAAAAGGTAGTGTTGTAATGTTGTCTCAGAAGCTTTGCGGTAACAAAGACCCTATTCAATAAAAACAACATTCCCCTCAGCCCCAAAAGTGTCCTATCCAGTTTGGGGCGGAACTGAACTGGCAGAAGAACAGAAAAAAGTTCATGTTACAGCCAGACATGTTTTATCTGTGCTGCAGCCAGAAGCTGTGTGCACTTTCAGGGCTCTCCATCTGGTACATTTTCAAGCTTTGCTAGCAGACCCCAAACAGCAGTCACCTCTCTATTGCTAAAATGAACCAGCCAGAAACCATGCTCCAGCCTTGAGATCTACTGGCATGACCTGCCTTGTGTTACCATGTCAAAAGCCATCTTCCATGCACCCCTAAAAGAAGAGCTGCTGACACCAGATTGTCCAAGGGGAACAGGCCCTGGTACACAGTATCGTTCAAAGACATTGTCCGGGACAGCAGGTTAAAATTGTGCCGGGGAGCTTCCTAACAAAAAGCATAGATCATTGCATGTCACTGTGCAAGCCTGTGCCCTGATCCTATTTGTTACTAGAGTAGCTACAGATAATTGGTCTTGTCAACTAATAAGGACTTAATAAACTTGACCAAGATTGATAAACCTGACTTACATATGAGTTTGACAATTTGCTTCTCACCCCTGCAGGCTGGTGAGGCACTCCTGACTGTTCAACGGGTGTCACCCACAGCTCCACTTCAAGGATGCCGGAGTAATTCTTGCTCAGGTAAGTCTTTCTAACCTTACTTCACTACCCAACCTCTATTGCAGACTCCTCCTTACAGTAAAGTCCTTGGCTTTGACCTTTGACCAGCCATTGACCATTCCCTTCCATTGCCATTTGGACTTGGTTACCCTGTGGCTTCTCTGTTATGAGACATCGACTCATTACAGTTCCTTACCCCTGATTTCAGCATGACACCAGTCCAACTGAGACACTTAGTCCAAATGAGACACTCTGCAACATTTCACAAGTCTCTTTTCCGTAAAGAAATATGTACATTGAAATCATTCATGCTTGATAAAAGGGGCAGAAAAAAAAATCACGCAAGGCAGAAACTTGAGCAAAAAAGGAGTTAAGAATTTACGCTCCAAAGCTTATAACTGATGCTAAGCGATAATATACTCCAAATTATAACCTTTCATGCAAAGAGTCAGAATGACTATTACCTCTTGACAGGCAGTACTTCTGCAGAAGGCAGCAGTGTCTAATCCCACTATCAGAATTAAACTACAAATCTTTCATAAAAGCCATGAGTCTGTACAGGATTATAAAAATGAATTGTCCCAATGACTTCAGTGGGACCACTTTGGTCTATAATTCTTCCAGGATTTGGAAGGAAAGGCAGGGAAGAGCTTGAGTTAATACTTAGTACTTCACCTTGTGGTCTTCACCTTATGGAAAATGAATTACTAGCAGGTATACACACTCAAATTTATCTGCTATTTTCATATACACAGAAACTCAGAATAAAAGTGCTAAGTTTAACAGCAACTGTTACACTTAAGGAAAAAAATAAATCTTTATTGAATAAATGTATCTGTTAGTGGGAAAATTAGGAATAGGAAAGAATCCATGAGTGTATGTCCCACACTGACATGTCCAGACCTTCACTACTAAGACATTCTCCAACCAAATTTGAATCTGGCAAGCCTGTTAGTAGTATTTCTCATTTCACATCTGAAGTTCTCATCAGGCAACACAGCAAGACAATGTGGGCTCTTTCTCCAGCTGGATTAGTGTGGTGCCTAGCACTTCTGAGAAAAAGACAAAGCTGCCTGCCTGCTCCTGAGGCTGGCTGCAGGCTTCACTACCTTGAGCCACTTGGGCAACTGCGCAACCGTGAATTGCTGGGACGCTGTGAACAAGCTACTGTCATGTCTCCTGTGATGAGAGGATCCTCAACAGATAGTTTAAACCAGCTTCATTCTCAATCTGTGCAATTCTAGATGTGTAAAAGGGATCAATCACGCTGAGTCTGAATAGCTGGTGCTGATTTTGACCAGAACAACTCCCTGAATCTTGCTTTTCTCCACAGCCTTACTACAATGTTTTCCACCCAAGCAGAACTCAGACTAAGGATTTAAAATTAAAGTAAGAAAAGCAAATAGAGGTGTTTGTGAGAACATACATTTAAGTCTTTATAGGAACCACCTGTCTGATGGAAAAAGTACAGGAGAGGATTCAATAGACGGCAACTTCCTATTCAATCATCAGGGGATGGATGCCTCCATGGATTGTTATGGATGATATACTATTAGATGAGATCTGTTGATATAGCTGAGTTACCTTCACTCAGGACTCAAAAGTAAGGTCTGATACTAAAGATTTCTGGTCCTTTCTGCTAAAAATCTATTTACTAAATTTTATATGAGGTAATCATATTTCCCCCTACTGCAGATCTATTCAATTAGATTCTATTAGATCTTTGCCTTGGGCAAAAGCCTTCTTTTCCCTTCCTACCTAAGTTTTGGTGCATAGCTGCAGAACACATCTAAATTTCTGTTGCAACTCACTCAGATTCAACTACATTTCAACTGGGAAAAACGGTAGCTGCTGCATATCTGATAACTCTTGTAATTGTCAGAGGAAGGAATGAGAAGAGTGATACGTTACCCACAGCCATTTTCTTTAAAATCATAACTTTCAAAATGAAACAAAATAACCCAGGGAAAAGACAAACATTTTTGTCAACTATCAAATGCTCCAGCAGTTTTCCACAGTATAATTTAATGCAGAAGGTGTATTTCTTTCCTCTCATTTGTGCAAGACAAAAGAAACCATTTCAATCACAAAAGATTCTTGCATACAAAAATCACATCCTGATAAATCCAGACAGTAAACACTTCTCTACATTACTATCCTACAGTTAGAATTTTAGCCAATGCTTTTGTTTTTATTTGACCAAAGCATATCTTATACTTTTTCACTGCGCCTATTCCACATTTCTTCACTTGAACACCCGTTGAACTAAACTTGTCTTGCCAGAATATTTTTAATTATGCAATCTGCATTCTGTCAATGGCAAGCACTTGGGTAGAATTTCTTATATACCTTTCAACATACCCAGTAGACAATTAAGAACACAGTGTACAGAAATATTTGCCAACTGAAATGTTAGTGAGACAAGTTTAATCAAGTGATCTTGACTAACTTTTAGCAAAGAATCAAATTTTTTTCATAATCAGTTTACTGCTTCAAAATACCACTTTCAATGCTATTTCCTAGAAATTTTTATTGACTTAGTCATTCACACAATCTGCAATACATGCCTGACTTGGATAATACTTCGGGCAATAGTTCCATTAATACTTAAACACTTTCTTTTCATGGGTAGCATAATGAATGCCAAATTTGTCTCCAGCTTTTAAGAAAATTTGGTTTTACAGGGAAAATCCTGACCCAACAGAAGTTCACTGTTGACTTCAATGGGATTAACATTTCCCTGTATTTGTATACAGGCATTCTCTCTATTTAGTGATGAGTATTTCAATTATATGTGTGCTGTACACAAGGATAACACACAGAATAAGTCTAATTAAGAGAAATGTCTTTGACTTTGTGTTTGCTGACTGATACTATGAATGTAGATATTTAGACAAGCATTGCGCAGAACCCTCTCCGATTCTGTAATGATAAAATGGTGAGATATTTGTGCAGTGCAAGGTGCCACCTGGCATTTACTTTTAAACTGACCAATGTATGCAGGTTTCATCAGAGGAAGGAAAAAACACTGTCTGTGCAACAAATTTTGTAGAGTATCTGAACAGCAGTAATAAAATTCTTCAAATAACCACCACTTTCAGAACGATGACACCTTTTTTTGGGAAGGGGTGCAGGGCTACTAAACTCACACACAAATGGGGAAACCCATTACTTTCTTTTGGAGGCTGCTGGATTGGCAGCCCTATTGCGTAGGCATACTGCTGTGGATTGTAGCTGTTGTATGAAACTCTACAAAATGCTTTTGATCCATTTTATCTTGCAACTTAGCAAAGAAATGTTGCAATAAGAAACACCAACAAAGATCTGAAAAACTTAAGCTCTGGATTACCATATTGTGTTCTCCTGCCATTCAATGTGTCAGACAAAGGCAGTGGTGTTCAAAGTAGAAAAAGAAAAGGAAAAAAGAAACTGGTCACAGTAAGTGCAGAGCACAGAGTAAATAATATTCCTCCACATCCCTACTCTTTCATAGATTTGTTGTTAAAAGAGTTGCAGCAATTAGGCTTTTGTTAATTACCAGCTGTTGAAACAGATGTGTTGACTGTCCTTATTAGCCAACAGCTGGGACAGGAGAACAATTGATGCTCTCTAAAACCAACAGCCAGCTGCTTTGCAGTAATTATCTCCTATTGATAATACAGGTGATAAAAGCAGCAAAAAGGTTATGAGCTTCAATAACCACGGTACTGTTATTGAATATCACTAGAACTTATGGTTAATTTTAGAAAACGAATAGAACAGTATGTTGCTACGTCTGCTTCTTATCTGCATTGTGCCAAGGTCAAGCAATATGCAAATAATAGGGGAAATACAACCAGAAAAAAACCCACAACTTTTTGTTGTTGTTGTTTTTTTAACCCTCTTCCTATATTTCAAATGTCTTGCTGATCTTTAAGGAATGCTTTCTCTTTCAGGTGACTATGATTAGATGTCATTCATCATTAACTCAGTTTCCCATATGACTTTCCTTGCATTCAATTTTACCATAAATAACTTTTTGGAATGTGCAGATGGTTATTCCTACCTGTTGGGAAATTTTATTACATAATATGTAATAAGATATGATAAACAAATGATTAAGGGGGGGGGCATCTGTCTAAACATTTAGGTCCTAGTCTCAGGCATGCCAATCAATTCTAAAGGAAATTCACGTCATTTCTTGGAATTCAGTTTCCCTAGTGCTAAAATGAGAGAACTATGTTTATCTTGATCAATCACTTTGTGATTTATGACTTTAACATACTATTTAAATGCAAAGTAATGCTTGCATAATACATCACAGTAACAGGAAAAAAAATGCATGCTTTTCTAGTATTGATATACATCAAAGGTTATAAAATGAATAGTTCTTTTAGAAGCACGGGGCCAGATTTCCACGAATGGGAGCCACAAACGTAACTGCTAATATCTAAATGGAATATATCAACATAGGTAGTTGGATGGTTTGTATTTACTTTTGCTCCTGCTTTAATTTATATTTTCTCATCTCCATACCCTATTAAAGTGCATTAAAAGAAAAGCAAAGCAGAGATTTTAAACCATTTCTATTAGCTGCTCAGTTCATCTCAAGCCAACAAAAGACATGTCTACAAGAATCTACAACCATGTCTATTCACTAATTAGTCTGCACTTAAAGACACTGCCTTACTGAAAACAAGGATTAAGGCTGGTTGAATACTCTCCCTTTCATAGACCTCCCTTATGTCTCTGTTGGGTCATCATAAGCAGCTTGTTCTCTGAGCTTTAAGTTTGGGAGCTTGACAATCAGTTCTGGGCTCATCAGTAGGCACTGGGGCAATTAACAGGAGCTACCAACATTTTAAGGGACATGTAAAGAAATCAACTAGCCAAAAAATTTCAACAGGAATGGGTAAAAATGTGTAATACTCCCAAGGCAGCTATGTTTTAAGAAAGATACACTGCAGAATGCATTATTTTTTATTTTGAAATAAAGCAAAACAATGTACTTCTCTGTTCCCACTTCAGATTCAAAAGGAAAAAACATGTCGTTATAGCAAGAAAATTGACATGCCTCCTTGTACACACATCTTCACATCTATTAACAGGAATCCGCAGCATGCTATAAAAGAAACAGAGAACTTGAGCCTAGTTGTCAGTTTTCTACTTTTGGAAGAATGCTAAAAAAGATGGGGAAAGGGAAGGAGGAGCAATAGTTTTAAGCAACTGCTTTTCATTTGCTTTTCTTTCTTTCCTTATTTCTCCAGCTGCTTCTCTCTACCCTTGCAGTGCTTTCAGGCCGTTACACTGGGTTTTCCCCTGGAAGGCAAAACTTGGCTCTTTGCCTTTTGTTTGTCATCCATGAATGAGTTGGGGGGGTGGGGGGTGGGGAGTAGGGGAGAGGGAGAAAGTGGTTCAGTTTTGGTCTCACTCTGCTTTGGTCTACCAACGTAAAGTTAACATTTAGACTGTGCCGATGAGGAACTAATTTGAGCAATGGACAGTACAGGGCTCCTCTGCCTTAGGAAGAGGTCTGAAGAAAGGTTTGTACCCAATGTGGAAAGATATTAACTAAATTCAGGATAGAAATCAGGAAATTCTTCAGAGTTGGTGTTCTGCATGGGTTTCCATGGCACAAACTACCACAAAGCAAGCAGGAACTTGAAGCCTTGAAGAAGAAAATGACGGTGAACATTGTTTCACCTTGCCCAAGACATACTCCAGGAAACTTTCAAACTGCATGCATGCAGCAAGGGCCTCTGCTGCCTAAGTCCTGCAGTTGGGATGACCCGTTCAAGCCTGTGAATTGGTCACAACTGGCGCTGTATCTCCGCAGAATTATCCACCAGCCCCGACTCTAAGAGCAGAAAAGCACCCCAGGGTGTGTACTGCGTGGCCACTGGCATGCTGTCAGGGGGTTGAGAGCACCTGGACTTTGGTCTCGTGTCATGCAACAGTCACAGTCTGGTAACACACAGCTTCACTGGACTCACCATCTAATTACAGCAACACTTCCCAGCTGAAAAACAGACCTAAGAAGATCTGAATTAGCACATGAATCGGACACAGTCTGTCTGCTGAGCCCCTTGTGAACCTCTACTGCACCAGGGCCACAGCAAATCTGTCCCAGTAAACTTAATCCAACATATTTCAATGTCTTGGTATCTACCTTGCTAACAAAACCTACTGTACATAATGTGGAACCAACACACAGTGCGTTTCCTTTTGTATTTTGTTTTCAAATAAAACATCGAGAGACAGCACAGGCCAGTTCCCTGAGAATGTAAAGTTAAAGACTGCTGCCCGAAACAAAACTTTTCTGATATCTCATAAAATCTTTGTAAATGTGACAATCAAGCGCCCAAGAAAATTCACCTGGCAACAGCTGCATTGAAACAAAGTTACTGCAGCAACAAGTAACGTCACGGTGTTAATAATTGACACGGAAAGAATGAAAAGGTGAGCAAGGTATAAAGAGGACAAAGGAAAGATTTCAGTATAAACTTCTGCTGGTAAGTAATCAATCAAAAGTAAGATTGAAAGAGTCGGTATGAACGTTATATTGAAAGCTGAAGCGAATTTGATATCTTGGACTGCTCAATGGGGCTTGTAAAACTCCATTTTCTGCAGCCTGATTTGCAAAATTTGACAAACAAATCCCCTGCTGATTTGAATCTACTCTCATTCAATTCCCCCAAGAAACTAAAGCAAACGCAGGAACAGTGGCTTCTCTCTCATGTTTGCCCGATGCAGGAAAAGAGCCGTGCGATTCCTGGTTCTGCAGGTTAAGGCAGGAATTAGCAATGCAGTGGCAATGAATGAGTTTCTCGATTTACATAATCTAACAAAAGACCACTCCCCTTGGAGGGAGGAACTACATCCTAGAGACACTGTTTAGAAGAAGCTGTTTCGAATGACTAAATTATCAACAGCCTTGGGTGAAATGGACTGCTGTCTTAATATCCACCACTTCTGCTGCCAGAGGTTAAAGCAGCAGGAAAAGCTTTTGAGAACACAAGTTGAAGTTAAGTATTAAGAAACAAGGTTCTTTTCCTCAAATCATGTTTTTTTCTGTACTTCATAATATGACCGGCTTTTGATTTTTATATTAAAAACTATAAATTATCACTGTTTCATTTATACCAATACTGCTCTGCCCTTTGCCCGGAATCCTGGCAGCTGGTAAAATTTAACTGTTTTCTACAAAAGATATTCCCAAAATTTAATTCAAGTATCCGAGTTAATAAAACTCATGCACTAAAATCAAATACTGCAAAAGAGTGTACTCACAAAATTAACAAATTTGCAAGTCCAGCCCCAAAAGATACTGTTTTTCAGTGAAGTTGGTAACCAGGCTTGATTCATGATTTGTGAAGATACACCGAAGCCCCACCATCTCCCAAAGATGGAAATCCGGTTATGCTGTGGCTCTTGAGGGCAAAGAAAGTAGTAACTCATACCATATATATATACCTTAGGGATATATGAACAGCAGCTGGAGATACTACCAATAGGCCATGGTTCTTCAAAATATCAAATAAATTCTTCTAGCAAAGAGTTAGTGGTAACTTATGAAATGTAAATAATTGAAGATGAACTGTAACTATCCAAATTATATCATAGGGATATTTAGAGTTCACTGGACTTAATTACACAGGGCCCAATGCTGTTCCCACTGAAGTCAATAAAAGTTGTCACAGTAAGTTCAGTTGGGGCGAGGGTTTTCTCTCTGATCTAGTCACTAACAAGTTGTCACTGCTGGCAGGAATTAATGAACTTCTTATTTGCTACAAAGATTAATTAATTTTTCAGCCGTCAAGAAAATGATACTTCTACAGTCAAAGAAGCATTATTTAATACTCAGACTGTCTGCTGAGGCTTCACGGTGTGACACAAATTTAAAATACAACATATTATAAAACTTAGATTTCTTTTTAATTTACTGCACTGTGGTATTCTGAAAAATCCTGAGAACTTTATCCAGCATCTAGGTGATATATAACCTTCCACAAAAAGTCTTACTTTTTACATCAACCAGACTGCAGCTGAATTGCCAGTTTCTCTGAAAATAGGCCCTTTTATATAAAACAAAATTTCTAGATAAACTGCTAGCTCAGAGTCTGTAATCAGCAATGGCTTTTCAACTCTAAGTAATCACTCCTTGGGCTGAGTTAATAGCAAACTCTTTTGCTTGTCCTACTCTCTTCACAAATCTGTATTTAACAGATATATTATTTTTAAGGATTTTTTTTTGTAACCTTCCTTATATTATATTTTGGAGAACTATGGTCATGAATAATTGCTTCCTAGTAGCTACAAATATAATTATTATTGTAATTTAGTATTCAGGTTGAAATATTTATTGCTACAAACACTGGAACTAACTGCTGGTAGCTACAATAAGCTCAGTAAAAAACCCACAGTAAGTAAACATTGATTGACAAATTCAAAATATATTTGATAATAAAAGTATCTTGCTATTTCATTATTAATGCACTGAACCAAATTATTAGTATTTCTTAAAAAATGTAACTTTCCAAAAGTTTGTAAAAAAACCAGTAATTTAAACTAACCATTCATAATCTTTCCTACATTATAATTGTAACATACACATTTTGCAGTTATTGTTGTACGGGAAGAAAGTAAGTAACACTACTAATGAACAAAGATTAAATCAAGAATATCAAGTAGACAAATCTCCTATGCCAACATGCATTTTAGGAATTTAATTTTATGAAGAACATTTTGCTAAGAAGGTAACTAATGGCTTTACATTTAATACTTTTACATACGAGAAAAGGAAGGACAATGTTAGGGAACCTGTCTCAAGGTTAGCCTAATCTCCTAAACATGTATCTTAAGAAAGTAGATATCATTAGCAACTGATTAAGAAAAAAATAAACATACCCTGGATTTCCCGGGAACACATCTTTACCCTGTTTCGTTATAAACAATGAAGGACAAAAGTCAGCCAACCTCTCACTGTTCAATGCGGTATCGAGCTTTTCATAGAAGCCCATTAAACACATCACATCTTGAGAAGTTCTCAGCTTAATTGAAGTGGAAGGAGCCACTCTTCACCAACCAGAGTCAGCTCCGCAACACTGCTATATGTATAACATTTTTATGGTGGACAGGACTACTAGCTCTCATCAGTAACTAACAAAACAAATTAAGACCTGGTCCAAATTCAGTAGCTCAATTCAGAAATGCAACTTTAACACACCTGAGGCTTGATTTAAGATTTATTTTGAAGTACTATAAGCAGAGGATGTACACAATATTATGTATAGTTACATGTTAATGCTGTATGTATATGGGTGGATAGGGAGGGCCACACACACCTAAATCTACCTGCGAGTATAGCTTTCCACACAGACCTATGTGTATAATCATACAGAAAAATACTATATACAGAAAAATGATGCCATTTATCTCCCCTACCTTCAGGCACCTAAAGTTTAAGAAACCAGGCACTTCCAAAGAATATTTCACCTATCTTCTCCATTTATCTTGTGGTGAACTGCCTTGTATGCCCCGCTTTGTATTGACTGTAAATGGAGCCCCAACACGTGTCAGCTAAAGTTGGGTGAATGAACGCCTTCACTGGCAGACCATTAATAAGGTCATGAAGTCGAGGACAGTCATAGGAAATAAAAGAGGTAAGGTTACCAGTACACGTGCATCATGATTCTACTTTTAACTGCATGATCATTTTTTTCCCCAGACTTCTTTCTCATTGTTACACGGGGTGGACCTATACCTTGCCATGAATCATCCCTGCCCAGTGAAAGAGCCTGTTACCTGTTTATTCCTGTTTCTTTTGTTGCAGCCATTGGAATGAGACTGCAGTAAGAGAGCAAATACACTTCATATTTAATGGAGCTGAATGCTGCTCAGCAGTTTTGGAATCTATCTATCCTTTGGTCAAGGCACCTTACTAGGAATTAACAAAGTTTTCAGAGGGATTCATAGTATGTTACCTATTTTCTGACTGTGCAAGATTAATCCCTCATGTCTAATTGGCAGAAGTACCATGCACTTACAGCTGCAACTGAAGTCAATGGCAGACAGAACATAAATGCTATATAATGCCTCCACATCAGACCCGAGATGAAATTACTGAAGGCTTCAACTGCACTGAAAACAATTAAGAAGAAAATGAAAATATAAGTGGCTATCCACAGTTATCACAAGTGAGAAAGTTTATTTCCAGCATTTTCTGCCTGTCATCCATGACTGAAAAGAAGCAGATTTCGAGCCGTGAAACAGCATATCAGTGAAAGAAGGGACTGTATGAACAGGACAGCCTACACCACACAAGTAGGAGGCTAATCTTCTCAGTTGGAAACTAGCTGGAGCAGCCAGGATATTAAATCAGCAACACAAGAGGAGGTTATTTGGAAGGCAAATGAGGTACATGCTTAAATTCAGCACCTAACGAGCAAGTTGAACCAATGTGGCAAAGAATATAATGAAAAGAATCTCTTCAATTGTTTATGTATTGATCCTAGGAATCTGGGTGAGAAGCAAGAGGAAACTCTCATTGATGGGAATAAATTTTATATAACCAGCATTACTAAAACCTGGTGGACAACCGGCATGTTAAAATCTCTGATTAACGGGAAGGATAAGAGAGGCAGTAAGGGATCAGGACACCTTAAACTCCGTCCCCCCCTGCCCCCCCCCATGCCATTATTCCTTTTAGAGTGATCAGTAACACAGGACCACAGCTCTTGAATACATAGAGGTCAATATGCTAACTAACATAACTTAAGACAGACCTGCCGGTCAGCAAATTAACTAGGGCTCAGGACAAGTTTTTCTTCAGCACATATCTATAATCTTTGGAAAGGAAAATAGTGATGCTATAGAGGACTTCAGTTTAGGACACATATTCTGGGAGTCTTGTGTGGACAATTATAAACTAGTATTATTTGCTTTCAAAACCCAAATATTATTTATGAGCATGAGGTAAACTATCTCATTATAACACAAGAGATGTTCATCATTGTACTGGAGATTGATAAATACTTAGAGATAAGTGATAATAAACCAATTGAATTCCACATGGGGAAAAACAACCAGAATCTTTTCATGCACAGAAACACCCAAGCAAGTATACAAAGTACTTCAAAATTGGGAGAAAAAAGGATAGAAAAATATGATAGAAAACTGGGTAGTCCTTTAAGGGTGGTTATAAAAAATTATCTGACCTCACAACCAAACAAAAGTAGAACTCCTTTTTCACACAGTAAGTAAATAAACAAATGTATGATAAAAAGTCACAAAACTATAGAGGAAAAAAGTACAAGTACATCCTAAAAGGTAGGAGTTCCAAAGTGATGCCAACTAATAAGAGTAGAAAAAGGCATCAAGGGAAAACACATCATTGGCAGGACTACAGGTAATAAGGATTTCTCATTATGAGAGGACCAGTGAATGTGTAAGCCCACTCCAAGTTTGGAATACCTATACAGTAAGTTGTAATGCAAAAAAACCCCAGGACCGTTCGGTATGTAAGTTGGTCTGCCTTTGGAAAAAACAGGATGATAAAGTTACAGTTTATTTAGAATTATTGAGCACTCTTCAGTTTATTAGAAATCAAGAATGGATAAGTTTTACATTTACGGATTCAGACAATTTTCACTTTAGGTGTCGTGGGGTTGTTAGAGAAGATTCCTGTTAATCAATCTTAAAATACTAGGGCATTCTCAAAGACTGGAAGAGCACTAATATATATATAAGTATATATAAACCCCAAACCAACTAGTGGGATTTAAACTGGGCCAAATAAGTGAAAACATTGGATTCATTTAATACAGATTTTAATGAAAGAATATAATTACTCCCAGTCACCATGTTTTTGTGTAAAAGAAGTCTTGCTATACAAATCTGATTTCCTTCTCTGAGATTAGAAGTGGATGTTGTACGGAGATTTGTTAGGCTTTGACTTGTCAGACATAACAGACTGAAAAAAAAAAAAATCACTATGCACCATCAGGAAAAAACTTCTGAAGTGGGTTCAGAATGGGCTGACAGTTAAAAAAACCACCAAAACTCCATGTTCCAAGTTGCAATTGTCGCTGAATAATACTAGAATACTAGTAAGGTTGCACACATATCAGTCCTAGGCACACTCGTACTCAACGTATCCTTCAATTACTTGGAACCGGGCAGACACGGCTAGTAATGTCCATGAACAACAAAGAAAGTAAGAAATAATGATGATGAACCCATGTTCTGGACCACTTGGTAGCTAGGCGTATTCAAATGAAGTGTATTTTAACAAAACCAAATGCAAAACTCTCAGTCTAAGAACAGCGAACACAGGCTACACTTACAGAAAGGGTAACCATATTCTGACAAGCACTGACTCTGAAAAAGATCTGGGACTTCAATACATGGTGACAGTATAATGCTGTGGAAAAATCGGGACAATGCAATCTTTTGGTGTATACACAATAAAATAGTAAGTATTTTCATGAAGCAATAAAGGTGATTTTACTTTATGTATGACATTGGGAAATGATGATATAAAAATGCATCTGTGTCCACATTCTAAAACAAAAGGATGTTAAAATCCCAGAGAAGATGTGGAAAAGAGCCATACCGGTAATGCAAGCACTAGAGGAAAAGGCGTGTAGTGAAATAGCTTCTGTTTGGATTATAAAAAATCCTGAGGATATGCCTACTCAGTAAAGATCTACAGAGGTGCATGTGCTAATTCAAAACAAGGTAAATCAAGTACCAGGAATGGAATAGTTTTGTGTTGCTACTGATTCTCTTTGTCCCTTGATAAATGGACAGAAAATACAGGATATGGAAGAAATTTTAATCTAGTTAAAGAAGGGTAATGTGAATCACTGGAACAAACTATCATAAGGAAATGGTGGTCTCCCCACCTCTGAGTTTTACATCTGACCTAGATATTTTTCTGGAAAGCAGGTTTAAACAAACATAAATTTCTGGGCTCAACACAGGATCAACTGGTGATCTGCAATATTTAGAAGACCAATTAAATTACATAAAAATATCTTTTGGGCTTGGCTTTAAATGCTAGGAATTTATGACTGATAAATATTCTAAAAGGTAAAGTCTTGTACGTCTCAAATAGGCATGCAAAATTTGTGGGTACTTTTGACCTTAATTTCTTCATGCCTTGGTTTGCCCATCAAGCCTGAAGAAAACACTCCTGCAGGAATACATTAAATCATTGTTTGTTAAACCTTGGGTTCTTATAACATTGAATACTACAGAAAATCCCCATGATGGTTACTCAAAATTCTGTTTTCAGGGAAAGGTTTGAACAGTATCCAGTAAACAAGGGATTGGCACACATAATGAACAAAGAAGATAAAAAAATATATTGATTGGCTGTTCTCTGGATACTGTGTGGAGCAGGAATGGTGTGAAATAAAGCACACATGGTCCTGTAATGAAAAATGTTAACATACTGTTTCAGGGGAAAGGGGAGTAAATGAAGATGCTCGCTTCAGAAATGCCAGAACTGAGGTTAACTCTTGATTAACTGGCTACTTTGGTGTACCTTTTCACTAGTATAGCAAATAACACTGTACAATTGTGCACATACACAATACTCATAATTATTGTCTAAATAACCTGCCTTCCCGAAAGGACAAATGTTCTGATGAATAACTTTGCTGAAAGCAAGATCATTTGCTTGCCCTATCATGCACTCCTTAAATCCCCTGCAATTTGTCAACTTTGAATGCAATACTTCTCCAGGGGCTACCAATGAGCTTTTCACATCTTGCTCATGTCATCCATTTTCCGCTTGATTAGTGGGGACCTGAAGTAATCTTTCTGCTTCACAGAACAACTAAAGCCAACATACATGAAAATACCAGTGTCTTAGGTATAGCTCTTAGCATGGGACAAAGGTCTTTGGGAATGGTTGGGCTCTTGTTGGCCCAACGAAGTGGCTGAGACAGATGAGGAAGTAACAAACATCCAGGCTGAAAAAAGGACGGATAAGTTAGGAATACAATGAGGGAAGACAAAAGAAAACATTTTTGAGAACGGGGAACCAAAGAAAGCTGTGTGATGTTGAAGGTAGGGTGTAAGATATGAGAAGAGAGAAGTAATAACTTGTACGGAAACAGGGAAGAGAAGAATGCAAGGTTCAGTGTTACTTTTCAGAGGCAGGTAAAAAGATAGAAGGAGAACATAATATGAGAATAAATTTAAAGATAATTTTTTTTTCACATCCCATTTTCTTTTATGTGGGAAAATTTATGTGATTTTTTTATCTTTAATTTTTTGAACCTTTCTATTTTGAAGTATTTGCGTAAAAAACATGTATCTAAAGAGGTTTTAATATCAAAATATTAAACAGATTTTTCTTCTAAAGAGAAATAAGTGAAATTATTCTAAGTATCTGAAAATAAGACTCACTTCTCTTTGACTTTGTTAAAAATAAAAAAAAAATGAATTTTTTTATAGTGTTTTTCCAAGTCAGAAATGTCACTGAACAAATCTTTGACCACAAATGTGGATGAGTTTAAAACTACGAGAGGTATTTTTGGTACCAGTATCTTTTCAACATCAGCTTAATTCAAGTACCATCTCTTTTAATCTTCACTACTCCTCCCAAAACTGCCAGAGATCCGTTGGTGTTCATACCATTAAAAACTAATGAAAAGCATAAACTTTAATTTGATAAGTTAAAAGCCCTTCAAGGCTTAATGTCATCACTTTAAATGTAGCATAAAAAGAGCAACAGAGAGAAATGATTGAAGCTCTTCACCATAGCTGTACTACTCTTGATAGATTTAAAATTTGCTGTTCTGCTATCAGATGCAGTATTTTGATATATAAAAGAAAAAACAAATAAGAAAAAAGCTTATATTGACATTAAAATGTTTGCAATTCCTTGGGCAAAAGGATCTCTTTAAAACACAGTATAAAAATCAAGTTCTTCTGCCCTAGCAGTACTAGTGAAGTTTTGTCCGATACCAATCTTCACCCTCTCTCTCACAGACTTTTCTCCTACCACCTCTCCTCATAATAACAACCTCATGCTTCTTCCAACGTTCTCATAAAATTAATGGATTCTGCCTATACCCTTTATAGCTTTCTACTACAATACCTCCAAGCTCACTCTACTTAACTTTTTTGGTCCATCATTTGGACAGTAGTGATCTCCTGTTGCACAGCTGTCTCCTGCTAAACTGTAATGGCTACTGATAAAGTTCTCCCTGACTTTTCCTTGAGTGGGACATTAGGAGTTTCATGAAAATTTGGAACTGAGTAGAAGAGAGAAACCCTGTTAGGGATCCAACCATTATTCTTCTGTCACATTTGGTTCAAAGTAGCAATAATTCAGAAGGTGAAAACAAAGACTGCAGAATCATATATCCCCTCCCTTATTTTCTTAGGGAAACAAGGTTAAAAAACCTACTTGCTAGATACTTCATACAAAATCCTTTTTCTTTTTTTTTTTTTTTAATATTAAAATTAAAGTACATTCTCACAGAGTGTTCTCTTGAGAAATAATTACTAGCCAGAAGAGACCGTGATCTAAAGACCACAGAGGGCTTCCAATCACATTGGTACAGAACAGGGAAAGGTCATCAAGAAGATGAAGATGAGCCATATATTTGCAAACCAGGACATTTTTAAACAGTTGTTTTCCATGGACTGTACATACAATCATTGCAAACACAGGCATAAATGTGGAGCATATATGAACCTCTCCACCTCTTTTCATTCTTGTTGTGAGTCTCTGACTGAAAAGTGAAAAAGACATATGGATTTTTGAGGTTTTACAGTGAGTGGAAGACCCATAGCTTCTATAGATTAAGTATATATACCAGTAAAGACTTTGCAGGTGGCAACCTCCCTGAGAGGATCACAGGTAGTAGCCTATGTATTGGGTGGTTACGAATGCAGCTTTCCCAAATCAAATACTGAACGAGGAAACCAAATCCACTGCATAATGTTTACAAGTAAGAATTGCTTTGCAATTCTCAGATATTGACATATTTTAGAAACAAGCCAAATGAATCGTTTGGCTTCCCTCTGAGTGCGCCTTGAATAAGACCAAGTGAGACAACTCCACATGGTCCACGTGCACTGCCTCTGGACACTTTTACACCCTTCTGAGCATGTGACATCCCCTGGAAACACAGCAAGAAGTGGTGCTGAGGCTAATGAATATGTATCCTACCTTTAAGATGTTTCCTTACCCTGGGATCAGAAAGGCATAAAGTGACTAAAAGCAAGATGGTACAAGCGATCTTGCCAGCATGCAGGCCATGACCAAACTGAGGGAGGGGAATCCATGGTATTTCAGTTGTAGCAAGATATGCAAGATCTGTGGTGTCAAATGCACTGCTGAGTAGGACAACAACAGCAACAAACTGCAGAGACTGTAACTTCTGTATTTGTCCCTTTTTGGCTGTATTTTCTTAACACAGGAGAGTTCCTTCAATATTGATGTGATTCAAATAGAGAAACAGGAAAAGTGCAAAATCCAGTAAATTTAGGAGGGATCCCAAAAACCTGCTTTGCAGACTCGCTACAAATGGCCACACAATCTCTTCTTGAAAGACTATGTGAAAGTCTTCCCAGGTGAGACACTAGGTATCGTGTGTTGACTTCACTAGCACCCTAACACCACTACACCGCCTAGACCAGAGACAGACCGTACCCATTTGTGTACACATCCCTAACAGGACAACTGGACTAGAGCTGACATAATTATACCTTTTCTTAGATAGCTGGCTGTTTTTGTCTTGCATCTGTAATGAATGTGTAAAGACTTAGTGGTATTTCACAGATATTTTAATGCTAAAAATCCCCAAGTGAACAGCTAGAGCAACTTACTAGATAGTCACAAGCACAAACCGAATAAATGTATTTCATAGAGGCAATTCCATTTTTAAGGTCACTCAAGTTTTAACTGCTTGGAAACTACTGTCTTTAATTTTGCTATTATTTAATCATCACCTTTTACAGGGAGCAGGCAGTAATTTTAAGAGACGTCAAAAAGCAAGCAGACAATCAGATTTTTACAGGTGCTGAGGCAGCTCAAGACAGGTACTTAGTGGGAAAAACTCTAAGTGGGTTAGATACCTAACAACCATTAAAAGTCTTGAGAGGTAGGCATCCAAACCACTTAGACATATTTTGAATATTGGCACTCTATTTAGCTTTCCTATCAAGATCTCAGTGTTGCCTTCAGAAAAAGTTACATTCACAAAGCTTTTTCTTCTCCTTTCATGTATTAATGTTATCCAGCTTGCTTTTAAAACACATCTACACCTGGTAATTTAATAAATGTGGCAACTTCCCTATTTTTAAACACATAATTTAATTACCTTTACTGCTCCCTGGAATAAATTCGCTGAACTCTTTAGATCTCTTGTGCTGAGATACTGCCTTATATCCTTTACTGATAGGAAAGAGTACTGCCATGGAGATTTCAGTGATACTACCGTGCAGATACTCAGGTGAGGATCTAGCTCACACGCTCTCTATTCAGATGAAGACCCTCCATATTTTCTAGCTGAATTGCTCAAAACAGGGGATGTAAACCCCCTCCTATTTTGCTTGCAGTCAGTTGATAGCGTGCTGTGTGTTCTGCAGAAGGCAGCTTCGTTAGAGCGTGCACCCATACCGCTTGTCCTGCCCCTTGGGAAAGCCGTGGAAAGGTGGCTGCTCTGCTGTGTATCACCAAGGAAGATCATTCTGGTACAATTTCGCAGTTAATCAGAGATGCCTGGTCTGGAGGCGATTGGCACGTTCCCACTTTGTTCTGTCATCACATTAGACCAACAGTACTGAAGTAATTGTGCTCCAGCTAGGCTAGGTATCTTGGTTAAGGGGTTTCATGTTGTTCATCCCCATATGCTTTGAACCTGTCTATTAAGCTTACAATTCTAAACAGAAATCTAAGGGAGAAATTACCAGTGCTCCTGTATCAGCACTATATTTTCTTTTGCTTTTTTTTCCTACTTCCAGAAAACAAAGCTTGACCTACACTGAGTGATCCATAAAGAAAACCAAACCTAATTATGAAGCAGACGTATTTTTATAAACAGGAATGTCAGGCACACCATTTGGAGTAGATCGTGGAAGAGATGTTACGTCAATTAAAAATACTAGAGAAAGCAGCTGATGTTTTCTTAAAAAGCCAAAAAATTTGTAGGATGTGAACAAATTTTAAAGATAATAATAAATAAATTTGGAGCAGTAGTAAAAAATATGCCTCTCATCAGATGAGTATCTTAAATACTGAACCACAAATGATTTTAAAATTTCTAAGCAAGCACTGAAAACACAGGATATCTCAGCTTGTCTTTTTTTTTTTTTTTAAAAAAAACCCCAACATTCAATCTCCATTGCCTGGTTTTCAAGAGATGCCTATTTTACACCTAACCTAACTCTATAATCCATTGCAGGACAAAGTATTTACGTGATAAAATGCAAGCTAGCATATTACACAAAGTTAATACACATCAATTACTAGGATTTTTACTCAGAAAAGAGTTGTAAGAAGAGTTTCTTTTTTGCAAAGAGGATGGCAGATGGATGGCTGTGTCTGTGTTTTTTTGTTTTTGTTTTTTTTTTTAACTGGAGTATTGGTGCACGTATTTCCAAATATTGGGATGAAATATCACTTTGCAACAAAAATACTGATTTTTGTTTTTATTATTTACCACTAAAAAATCACCACAAACCATCACTAAGTTGGTTTTATTTTTGCTAGAAAAGAAAACAACAAAGATCCAATTTGGCTTAACAGATTAGGAAAAAAATTACAGACACTATCTGATAGACTATAAAAATTTAGAAAAGTTCCAAATGTTTTCAGCTAGGCACAAAAATGTTGTTAATGATTAGCTGCATAACAAGAGATTTATCTCTGTCTTTTTTTTCCTTTTTTTTTGTGTGTGTGTGTGTGTGTGTGTGCTTGTTGCAAAGGCAACACAGCCATACTGCAGGTCTGGCCGTGTCATTCTTAGGCCACTTTCAGGCCGATTGAGAAAAGCTGGAAAGTAAACACAGGTGTTTTAAAACTGGAGCCGCTGTCATGGACAACCACAAACACCCTTAACTCTGATGTGGCAACGCCTCTTTCCCGCCCTCTCTTTTTTTCAAGCATTGCCCAAAAAGAACATGTCAAATGTTTCACCTTTCACCACCTCAAAATAACTTGGAGCTTATAGCATTGTTTGGCAAATCTTGAGCAAAGAGATCATTTTTTCATTCCTTTTCAGATGTAGCCAAGTCCAAATCAGTCACATAAAATAAAGAGTCATTCTGTTTTTAATTATTTTATTTTCAATGTCCACTGATTTACCTGCAAGCACCATGTTTCAAATTGAACATTTCCTTCCTCGCATGTAATTCAGACTCCTTGTTTTCATGATTCAGGTTCAACTAAAAAGACAGCGAAGGGATTTTGCAATAACTAAACAAGAGATTTAATCCAGTGGATAAGAGGATAAATAAAAAAAAATATAGCAAAAAAAAAAAAGCCACAAATCCCCCAAACCAAAAGAATAAACCTTGGTTTTTTGATTATTGTGCAAGAACAGGTACAAAACTGAAAAAGTACTCACTTGTGAATTAGCTGTTCCAGGAAAGAGCACATCCTGTTTAACAGCCATGAAATACTGACTAGCTAGAGAAAAAGTATGGAAATCAAAAGCAGAACAAATCCCCAGAAATGGTGTAGTCAGTCTTCACTTATGCAGTTGATGTGTGTGTAGGAGAAAAAAAAAAAAAATTAACACAAATGAAACAGCCACTGACAGTTACAATTTAGTTCTGAAAAACTAGGAAACTAAACAGAGATGGTTACACTTGCACTGCAACTAACAGCCCCAGCAACACGCCTCGCCCCAAAATGCAGAATTGGTTCATAATCCAAATATAAAAATCTAGATCCAGCAAAAAATCCTGAAATTTTATATTCAAAGCGGCACAACCCTCACATCTATACTAACAGTGAATATATTGCAAACGTAAAGCACTGCTGAAACGATAACATATCAAAATCAGGTCTTACTTATTGTAAAGGATGATTTTTCCTGTCAGTCTCAGCCTTCAGATTCCAGAAAAATTTTCTTTTTGACGTAGATGTTACACACCCCGGTTTCAAAAACCAGACACCAGACTTACTGTGTGTCCTGTGCTCCAACTTAAACAAACACAAACGACTTCATAAGATAGACAGCGCTCATGCATACATTTATTTATGTTAAGGCACAAGCGGGATTTTTCTTTTTTCCAGATTTTGTCCGGTGTGGTAAAGAGACAGTATTATTTATCAAAGGATCTGTCTGAACAGCCCTGAGCCTCCTCAGCCCCTATTAACTTCACCGGGCATTCAAAATCGTCCACAATCTCACAAAACAGGCCTCAAAGGATGACTTGCAAACCTGAACTTCACATTAAAAATCAGTCTTTGTTATTTGTTTGAGGCCATTTTATCTCATTTTTGACAAAAATGATGAACTATTTGGTATACTTTTATATGAAAAGTCTAACCAATAATACATTTAATTTAATACATTTCCTGAATACAGCCAACAGAACATAACCGTAATGAATGTAAAGCATCGAATTTCTGCCATCAGCCAGCGTCACCCATGGTGCTGTGCATTACCTAGCAAACACTTAAAAGAAATCACACACACAAGCACACTTATTAACCTGCGTATGCTAAGATTGCAACAAAAGCCATAAAGAGCAAGCGTATTCACAATTTCACCTCATTTGTTGCTATTTCTGACCTCTGCATTAAGAGCACATGACTTGAAAATCATATACCGTTGAGACTATTACACATAATGGACAAATTAGACTGAACAATATTGTGTATAAATTAGCCTGTCCACTGGTTTGCATTAGAAATACTTTTCTGTTAAAATAGGAAGGATTTATGCTTGGCTGTAATACAAAGCAATAGAGTTTAATCTGATCCATTAAAAAAAGCGCACTAGTACACTAATGGAAAAAACCATTAAACATTCTGATAGCAACAATTCAGAGACAGCCAAAAAAAAAAAGGGGGGGGGGGGGCGGGGGGGGAAAAGCTTGTTGAAAAAACCCTTTTTAAGGGCAAAAATTTCACCCCATACAAATATGCAGCAAAACAGTGCTATTTCCCTGCAGATCTGTGAAGTCTTATGTTTTAAGCTAACAAACTGGGTTAGGGGAACTTTATCAAACCACTATCTTCCATTAAACGGCAATGACAAATTTATCTCTCAGTATTACGGTGACCTCCTGGCCAAAAGCTGATTTCTTGTTCCTCCAGCCTTTTGTATTCAAAGTTATTAAACACAAAAGGAGCTGATTTTTGAAGCAAGAAACTTACGTCCACATTTTGAGAGATGAGGCATTTTCAGCTGCACCTAAATGCAAGAGAAGTTGTGGACACTCAGCTTTGGGCATTTATTATTTGATGCGGCTCTGAGAGCAACTTCTGCTTTTCTGTGTCTTAGAGAAACCTGCAGGAGATATACAGTAAAACTGTAAAAAATACTAATAAGCTATAACTGTGAAAAATGAGTTTTACTTACCGCAACAAATTGGGAAACTAATTTTATCTTTTAAGAAATGGGGAAAAAAACCCGTAAGAAACAGATTAAAAACTGATCCCTAAAGTTTTACTGGGATGAATAATAGGTACTCACAGAAGTAGCTTCCTGTGTGAGGCTTACTGGATTAGGCCCCAATTTGTGAAAATGTTGTTTCTGGACTCAGACCTGCTATTCTAAGTTTCAGGCTGGAATGAAGTTTTTATAGTGAAGCTCTTCAGTCCTAAAGATAGGGGTCAGAAGGGAAACAACGCAAGGGTGTGAAATACACTGCTGCTGCTACAACGTCAACTCTGCTTGGTAATTTTTCTCAAATTACCAAAGAAAGGAAATATGAAGTCTGATGTCACTTTCTTCAAATACAAACACATCTCAGCAAGACTGCGAGTCTTTTTCTCCTAAAGAATAACTGAAAAAACAAAAATATGAGAAGCAGACATTCCTTTGTGAGGACAAAGTTAATAAAACATTTTATTTGGGAAGTAGACATGATACAATTGGAGTTTGAAGGTGCAGTTAGCTCTGTTCTAATATTTTAGATTTGACAACACTTGTCAAAAGATGTTAAAAATTGTTTTGTGGTCCAACAAGTCAGTCAGCAAGAATAATTTTTAAGCAGCTTTTCTTTTTGTTTCAGTTAAAATTAAAATCCATGCTGTGTAATCCTTGGAGTCAATCTGTAATTAAGGGGATTTGAAGAGAGACCACGCACCGCATTAATGATAAAATTTAATATCTGTTTTAATACTCTAACATAAGAAAAAAACCCTAAGCAACATACAAAAAAGCAATCATCTCCCTATTTTGTGTGAATGCAGCACATATACACCATTACTATGTCTAGCAGCAATGCTGTATTTGATGTTAGCTTTTTGTTTATAGACCAAATGTTTCAGGATTTAGCATCTACAGAGCTTAAAACTGCATCTGCTTGAAAGTTGGCACCCAGATTTAATAGGCTAGATAAACAGATTTTATTTTATCTAGTTTGGAAAATGAGTGTTTTTGTTGTTACTGTTGTATAGCAATTCCAAACGAAGGAGCTTGCAGCAGCATTTCCAAGGTTTCACTCTTCCCTCCAACATCTAAGGCAATTACAGCTCAACTCTAAGAAACAGGAGCAGATAACCAATTAAAACCAACTCATGTGATATGCTTCAATGCTTACAAGTCTAACACAACACAAAAATTGATGATGTTTGTTATACTAAGTCTCTCCTGTAAACTATATGCAAGGAGAAAGTTTGAAATTTGTGTCTCTTCAAAATGCAGCTAGTTGACACTAAGTAGAGTACTCAAACCATTTACTCCATTGTTTAACAGTGGAGTAAAGACAGTTCCACTTTTAAACTAGAAACCTGTACTAAATAGTTACATCCTTTCAGAAGGTGGGATGAAGGACTAAAGTACCAAGGCAAAGAGGTATTTCCAGAGAACTCAGTAAGAAGCATGGTTCAAGTAGAGGTGCTCTTAATGAGATTTTGGGTGGAAAGGTTTTGAAGGGGTACGATGTTTTTCACTGAGAAAGGATAATAGATTCTTTTAACATGGACATCAAAGATTTATTCC
Organism: Aramus guarauna; assembly: GCA_013400195.1. NCBI lineage: Eukaryota > Metazoa > Chordata > Aves > Gruiformes > Aramidae > Aramus > Aramus guarauna. Next base: position 1,178,476 of record VXBL01000617.1, read on the forward strand.
TGTTAAAATGTCTTCTGGCCTGAGCTCTTTTGAAAGAACTAATAAAAAAATCTATGTATTCTTACTGGATCTCATTGTATCATGTAAGACACCTAGTCCATGAAAACAAATTTGAACAGAATTTCCTTTGATCTCTGAATATTGTTATAACAGCCTAAAGGTCTGTCTAACAGCCTAAAGCTTCACAGATTTGGGACCTAGTCCCATTAAAATTTAAGTGCATGTGGAACTCACAAGCTTCGAGATCAACGCAAGAAAGGGTTCATTTCTTCTTAAAATTTAGATCCTATGACAGTAACTATTAATGTCAGCAGAACTGCTCTCCAGCAGTCCCCGCTACATACGTGGGCAGAATCTGGCCTACTCTGCAAGACTAACATCACTGTTTGAAAGCCTGGTCCAAATGACACTTTTCTAATGTAAAAAGTAGTTTAAATGGTATTGATTTTTTTTAAATAAATTCTCTCAATTTTTCAAAATATGTGGCCGAGATATTTGTAAAGAAAGAACTCTATGCGCAAGTCACACCACCACCATCTTCATAACCTCTCCAGCATGGCAGGCATTTCTTTAATAAACAAATGAGCATTGAAATAATCATCTTGACTGTGATCCACAAGGAAATGGCAAATTTATGAAACTATGGGGGATCTGAATACGTTTAGTAAAACTGTGAAAGATGACCTCTGTTCTTCAGTGGAGAATCATGTCTGGAGACAGAAAATCCAGTATCAACCAACCCAGTTCAGAAAATGAAGTCCCAGAAGGTTTCTTTATATATTGAATCTAACTACAAAATGACATTTGGGTCTTAGAGTTTAATTTTACATTGCAAATTTGGCTGCTTGGCAGCTTAACAAAATCACCAATACACATTAATACCATGTTCAGGCAATGTGATATGCACTTATTTACTATTACATAATAGCGTTTGTTACTTCAGCTTCCTATTCAAAGTTTAAAGGCAGCTCTTTTCTAATTTCACCTTTTTATTGCTTTTTCTTTGTAAGATATATTTACCTTACCACTAAGGAAGGCTGAATTTTGGAAGTTACACCACAGCTGGCTGAATTTTGGAGGCATAAGAAATTGAAGTGTTAATTGCAAATGTATTTTACAGAAGAAATCAGATCTCCTTTGAGTGTTTTCAGTGAATAATTCATTTTTTGTGCAAGCGTAATGAGCAATTCTGATTCAGCTACATGACAGAGCTATGCATGCAGTGTTTCTAAATATGAAGATAAACCTAATATATGTTGAGTTGAAATCCTAATGCATCGATATACTTTTGCTGATGTGAAGCTTACTTTATACCTTTCAAGTCTTCAAATAATAAAACCCAAGGCTATGTATTTCATATGCCAAAATTCTACCTGTGCTTGTGTTAATCAGTAAAGATAATAATATACTTTCTGAATAGGTGGTACACCAGTGTGCCTGCACAGGTTTTTTATGGTGAAGGTCTGGAAACTCAGAATTACTGAATTATCTGATTTACTACTTGACCCCTAACATATAACTTATTACTCTAAAGTTTACTCCTAGAGAAAAGTCCAGTTGCCAGCCCATTAACTCATGAGAAAAACTGTGATCTACTGGAAGACAGGTGAGAAATATTTTCCTTCATAAAGCCCACTTTCATAGAAGAAAAATAAAAAGATCAAAAAAATTGTGGTCCATTCATTCCTCCTGCTTCAAGCATTCTCCTAATGACCTGTATACTGCTAGGGTAGAAATACACACCTACGGCACACAAGGAGTACATCTTAGCAACCTGCATATGCGAACAGCAGAGTCCAATTTTTCCTTTATACCTCTGTGTGGCCACACACATGGAAGTCAAATCAGGATTTTGCTCTTATTTATGGGGAAAAGAAAGGGATTTTTCAAGAGCCTCTCGGTCATCTAGGAGCACAAGTGCCCAAACATCAAAAACGTGCCTCTGCACCAGACCAAATAAATAGATGGGAATTAGAAAGGACAGGCAAAATGAGTCCTGACTCCTCTGAGTAAATGATGGCTTAGCACCAAGCTGCGCTTTCTGGGCATGGGCTCTTTTGACTTCATCTCATTCTAAAACCTAAAGTTTCTCACCTGGGAAGAGAATTGGAGAGACTTTCAGATTAAAGTAGAAAGACAAATAAGAACAAACACTAGCATCTTGAGGTTTCCGAATCAAGGCTAGTCTGCAGCCTTACAGCCATACTAAGACCTAATGTTTCAGTGTCGTCCTCTGCCATCTGTCCCCCTTCTACTCTGAACCATACTTCATACGATCACTTGCATGCAAAATGCTAGGAAAGGGTTCTCCAATTATGAACAGAAATTTGGACAAACTTAAACACACTAAGACCAAAGACTCCTTTTTAGTAAATACCTAAAATTCTGAAATATTTATATTGATCCTTTGTCCTATTCCTCGTTTCCTCTACCCAAGATCTAAAGTAGATTCTATCAATTCTGAGAGGCGTTTCAGATAAGGAGGTCACGGATGGGTCAGAGCAAGACCTTTGCTATTTAATGACCCTGTAGCTTGCCTTTTGCACAAGAGCTTAGGTTACTACCTTTTATACATTTTATTGTAGGACAAATAACTGACATGTCATCATGCACTCAGGCTCAAGATTTTGTTTACAGTTGCTGCTCAAACAAAAGAGGATCATTTTCCTGTGCAGCATAAAAAAAAGGTGTACAGTAAGACACTGAAAAAATGATTGAAAATTAAGATTTACCACACTTTCCTTCTGCATGTATGAATAACAAACTTCATATGGTGAAAGAAAAAAAATCCAAAAAACCAACCAACAACATAATAATGTCACTCGTCTTCATTCATGAAATCTGATATCTTGTCTCCAGTATTATTTAATACTCGATACATCTGAGAAAGGAAAAACTTAACTTGGCTAAATATTTTTGGCACTTCCTTTGTTTTATTATGGTACTATGCTGATAGATACTTTGAAAACTAGGCCAGTGAAGATTAGGGACAATATTATTAATAGAAACTAATGTTAAAGAGCTTCTTTAAACATTGCAGAAAACAGTTACTGTTTTATGTATGTGATAGCTTCAGACTTAGAATCTCTTAACTAAGTTTGGAAATATGTTCTACAGTATCAGAAAGTGGCAAGTGATGGAGGGAGTCCTAGTTTTCTTATAGTAAGTCTGATACATTAGGATTCATGATTGTTTTACAATTAGATTAACATATGCCCTTCGTTCCTGATCCATGTAATCCTGAAATGAAGTTCCATACTAGTAGGAAAGCAAAAGAAATTTTTTTTTTATTAGCTGTCTGAAGTGCAACAATATGACACCTCCTCAGACATTACCAAGGTTCATAGCAGTACTCCTATTAACATGTTATTGGGCAGAAGGAAGGAAAAAATGAACCCATGACTGGGGTGATAAACTACATCACTGGAGATGTCAACGAAGCTTAGCATTACAGTTAAATAGAGGTTTTGTATTTATAAGAACTCATCTTTCCATATAAGTAGCTTTTCTAACATGATTGTGGTTTTTACAGTATGTTTTGCTAACATATCAAATTCTGTGATTCTCATTTACAACATATCGATGAATTTCAGTGTATTTTAGAACACACTAATTTTTTATCATTGGTTTAAAGCATGGATGTCACCTCTATGAAGATAAGGAGTGAAACAGCAGGTAGCAGACAGCTTTCTATCTGGCCAGAGGATGCCTGCATAGTTTCAGCCATCTTCTACAACTTCAGAACTGTTGTCTATTTTTCAGTGTATGTATTTCTAGAATACATACATCTGAGATCCGCCCCAGGCCAATAAACTATTTCAAGGTCCTTTAACAAAGTTTAGACAAAAAACTAAAAATGCTGCAGAACATTTAGAATTGCAACAAAGTGTCCTGGAAACTGGAAGGCCAAGTGGCAGTGTTGTGGAACAAGGAAGGAACTTCCAGGAAGTCACCCAGATGGCTATCAAATGAATCAACCACACAAAGTGGTTAGAAGGAAAAACATGTGCATGAAAGTGCAAAGGATTTGTAAAATGCTAAGTTAATATAATATGTTATATTATATTAGCCGCACAATTACAGAGCAGCTAAATGAAAAACATGGATAAGAGGGCCTTGTCAACTGAAAGTTCATGGTCACAGAAGCCTATTACCATGAAAGAGATAATTCTTTGCATACCAAAAGCGAGCATGTGGAAGCAGCCTAGATGACTGTAAGAATGATAATCCAGATCTAGAATAACCTGAAACCAAAATACTGCATTCCAAGAACCTTCTGCTAATCAGAAGTAGTAATACTGACTGACTGCATGGGAAGACAATTTCCATCTATGAAATGGAAACCAAAAAATAAAAGTCTTAGTCAAATGGTTTGAATGACCACATCCCCAATGACAAGGGGACGTTTAAATATATACAAACAGTTTGTTGATGTTTAAGATTGTCAAGAGTAACCCACTGCCAAGAGAGATTTGAAGGCTGTCAAATAAAAAGCAACGGACTTCCATGGAATTTTTAGTGGAGCAGATGAAAGCTGACATCAAACAGAAAGTGGGAATGAGTAATGAATTCCTGAACGCTTAGAACCGAATCAAAGTTCAGTTTCAGCACCTGTTAAAAGGAGAGAAGGAAGACTTACACTGCTCCAGCAAGGTGAACAAACTCTTTTAGCCAAGATGCTGTTTGTTCAGTCTATCAGGACACATTCAGTGCCATTCTCATGCAGCTGTTTACAGGCAATATGAAGCATGCTAAAATTCCTTAAGATATACAGTGCTCTAGACAAGCATAATTAATTAGACAGATACTACTCTTCTCAGGATCATTTTCAGGACAAAAGTTGTTCTGCCAATAAATGTTCACTCTCATCCATATATTACTTTGCTTTGAAACAATTCTGAAAGACTTGAGGTCTCAGTAAGTAAGAAACACCACTGCTTGGTCTTCTTTCATTTGAACAGCGTCCAAGAAATCCTGAGTAGGTGCTGTGCAGAGAACACTGTGCACACAGGGCTGCCGTGCTGGACAGTGCTGCCAGGGAAAGGACAGCCCTACAGATAGAGGAAGGTGGTATGGCCAGTGCAGCCAAGGAAGTAAAGATGAGAACTTGAGTACGTCTATTTGTTTCTTCAATTTGAAAACAACCCAATGCTTGAATGAGTTCAAAATTGTGTCTCGCAGTGATGTCTTAGTGAACCAAGAACAGTACACACGGCCCTGATGCCTATCCACACAGTCATTTACTGACCTCACAAGCTGACCACTGCAAATCATGCAAGTACTAATGTTACCATCATTTTGCTTCAGCTCCCAGGCAGATGTTTCATATAAATCAGATGTATCAGACTCTGGGAGCCCAGGTTTCTAAAGGGACTCTGGACAACTTGACTCTCAGTGAAGGGCAAGTGTCTTATCTCATAATTTATTTCTCATGTTTTCCATCACGGGAAAACATTGTATGATTTCCTTATGGTACATTCAAGCAATTATTTTACCTTCATCTCCCTATACAAATTAAGATATTTTTGGTCAAGGAATACAAATGTCTATCAGTGCTAAAACATTAATTACCAGATGGGAGGAGACCATCACTAAGAATGTAGTTGTCACTCATTAACAACTGTCAAGATCTGTGTAACTAAATAAAGCCTACCAGCCTGGATGGCTACAAAAGCAACGAAGAAAACTGGTCATTGAAAGTGACACTAGCAGATCAAATTTCTGAACTTAGCTTTTGGACTCGTGGTCAAATACATGTGCCAAATTAGTCACTTCCTGCCTACAGTGGCTACACGTAAGCAAACTGTTCCACTCCTAAATATATGACAGCAGATGAAGGAGAAATCCCTGGCTGAGGATCTCCGGACCTGAACTGACCAGAGGACCAGGTTATGACATCTGGCTCAAAGGAACAATTGCGTCCAAGGAAACTTCAAATGACTGCTTTAAAGACCATTCGACCGGTGCTCACTGGGATTGAGGGGGAATGTAGGTCACTGTAGGATTATATGAATTATTTTTCCCCTCTCCATACATACAGACAGCTGGGAGGGTTGTCAGAAGTCTGTACCAATAGCTTTTGGACACAATGCAGAAAATATTGAAGTGGAACATGGACAAATTTATTTCTGCAGGAGTTGTACAAGGCCTCACTTTAGGGTTCGTTTATGGCACAATGCACCGGCTTACACTGATATCCTCTGAGGTGTACAGTACTATTTAATAACACCAGCCATAAAGTGACTAATCATGTTTCTGGCATGGGTAAGGGCTTGAACAGAGTTGCGTCTGCCCTTAGTGGCACCCTTTCAGACCTTGTGATTAAGTGTTTTTGGGTGCAGCACAACCAAAGGCTCTGTTCAATGCAATTAAGATTGCAGCTGTATCTACTCTGTCCGAGAAAGTGTCTAAGAAGCAGCAACAGAAGAAAAATGTCTGTGCATTCGTATCCACATCCAGATTGTTAGCAGCGTGTTTCAAGTTTTACTAGGTCTTTTTATTTTCACCTCCACTATGTACTTAAAACCAGCTCAAGCATTCAAATCTCCACAATAAATTCCACTCTAAAAATTAATAGTGATCTCATGTGCTTTATAACAAGTTTTACTGACAGGGTAGCAAATTTGTCTCACATTGCCCAGGTATTTAAATGAGGGCACATACTGCTTTAGGGTAGCTACTGGAGACTGAAATGAACTCGTGGCTTTCTACAACCTGAACTGGACAACTCTTCTGAAAGCAGAAGTGAAAGGGCATCCTTAGGAGAAGAAACTGAACTACTGAAACAGCTCTTGCACAAAGTTAGATTGCAGCTTACTTTGATAAATCCTCTAGCATTTTATCCGTGTGTAAGTTATTGGAAGAATAGCAGGAAGAACCTTTCAGGATTAGTTGCAACAACATATTATTTGCTGGAGATAACCTCCAAGAAGCCTGTTAACTACTCCCATTGCTCCTGAAACATTCCTGTAGTTTCAGAAAAATAGATACAGATTGTAAGCAAGTGCAAGGGCACAGTGTATCTCCTCACACTGAGCAGCAGATCTGCAATCTACTCCTCCTCCCCTTCTATTTCCAATATGAAGTTGGCATCTCAGTCTTCAAACATACCTGTAAATTCATTTGCAAATGTGACAGCGGTCCCTTTTATAGTAACAGCAGATGACATCCAAAATGAAAAGCATGACTGCTTTAGGGTTAACTCCACAGAGTGAGCTCTCAAGCTGAGCTTTCACAGGTTGATAATTCTGTTAGATACAGAGGGATCAACGCACACTGACCAGAGAAATCCATAGCAAAATCTGAGAGAAAAGGGTGGATTGTCCAACATATGAATAATGCTGAGGGGGTTCATTGAAGAAAAAAACCAACCACTCTGAAGTAAGCACAATATTTTAAAGCATTTTTTACCAAACAAGTAGATCAATAGCAAGTTTTAAACTGTTTGCAGAGTAATGTCGAGTTACTTTGCAGCTAGAAACTGGAGAAAGGTGTGACACCTGCCTCAGCAGTGGATAACACAGCTATTCATCTGTTAGCTACAACGTATTGGTAATCAGCAACCGGTTGCTATCACTTACACAGCACCATAGTTAACAACAGTGCAACAGTCAAAACAGCTGAAGTCGCAGAGTCATGTTCTGGATGTGGCTGGGCCTCGCCACGTTCAAAACTTGTGTTCTAGGTTTCTAATAAATCAGCCTCATCTCTGTTGCTGCTCATAAAATGATGATGAAAGTATTGAAAAGCTTTTCTCTAAGAGTTTTCTAGGATGCAATTAATAACTATAATAAAACGTAAAAATTGTATGCTGAACTGGAATTTGAATAGAAGAGATGAGACTGGAATCTCTCAGTTTCCCACCACTGGTTCAGGCAAGTTTCCCTGGATTAGAGAGCACTTCAAAACCATGTGGCCCTGTCGGAAACAAATCAGAGGCTTTATAGCCATAAACCAGCTCTAAACTCATTTAAATGAAGTTGTGAAACTTCAGCTCTGAAGCTCTAAACTTAAAAACATTATTAGAATTACTTAGCTTTTGCAGATAAGGGACACAGTTACTATCTTCTGAAAGAAGCACCTTATTCCATAGTCAATATTATAACCCTAAATAGCAAGAATATTCCAGCTTTTCAACAGTAGCAAACATTTTAAACTTCATGTTAAAGCTTTTCTTACTTTTTTTTTTACGTTCTTACGACATCAGATTCTCCAAGGATTGCGCTCGTCATGGATGATGTGTTGACTAGTCAGCTGGATTTGTTTTTGCAGCTGACATGGTGGATTTCCTGCCCTTGATACAATTTTTATGTGTTAGCAGAAAGCAGATGACATCAGCTACAATTGCTTTATGACATTACCGTAGACGAATTTCTGAGAACAACTTCAGGTCACTTTCTTGCCTCTGACTCTAAATTTATGACATTCTTAAAAAAATCATGGAAGCATGTAGGATGAATTCTACAGAAAATCACAACTAAAAAGATTGATTAGTCAGAAAAAAATAACAAACCAAGCCAATCATAACCAAAGATTAACATCTTAACAGCTCTGAAGGAGATTAATAACCTTTACAAGTTCTAATGACATCATACTTGGATGGAATAAACTCATTTAGTCACTAAAGGGCATCTGATTTGTGTATCATTATGAAGCAGCCCTCCTTCTCTATCTTGAGAGTTTGGCTTGGAAGTAAAATTAGTATGTCTCTTTGGTCTTTAATAGCTGCTTTGATAAGAATGCACCAGCTAATTAAAAATTATAAAATAAATCGGGCCTGTGGAAAAAAGAAGTCACCTATCCCTCTGATTTATTTAAATCCAGTTAAACATTTTCCATGAATTTTCATATTAAGTTATTTGTTTCACAAGACGTATTTCCTATTCTTCTTCAACTGAGTAAAGAGGACATTCACACTGGCAAAATCTTTATTTTTCTTTAGGAAAATGTATTACTTAAAACTCTGCATTTCAAAATGACACATTAAAAAGCTAACAACAATAAAATGATCCACAACAATATTTGAATACTAATGAAAAAATAGCAATTCTTCAACTTTTCTATGTTTAATTGAATCAGCTATTTCAGTGTATTGTGGGAATACATTTATCAGAATCAATAGAGACCAAATGTTAATTATGAAGGCCAAGCACAAATGAATAATCTTACGTATAGACCCTGACACATTGGAACTGCAAAGCACTCTGCAGATCTTATTTTATGAAAATGTACTAAGAGCGCAAATGTATAGGCCCTTAGGAAGCAATTATCCCTAAAAGATTTAGTTATAATTCAATCTGAAATATTATAAGAGATTTTTTTTAAATGGTTTCACAAAGAGGAGGATTATTTTACTTTAACTATGGAAATAGGGAGCCACATGCTTCTCTGAATGACCTCTGTGCAGTTGTGGGCATTGCCTGGAGGAAAGATTGGAAACTGGCCTTTTCGTTCAATTAATACGATCCCCTGTGACCAGTAAGGGTATTATAAAAATTAGGAGTACCAGTTTGGCTTTGTGGGATTGAATGGTCCACATCACTATAAGGAATGTTCTGTGCAATAAATACATTAAATATGGAAATTTTAAATCACGTACTACCAATATGTATGACAGAGATTAGTTAAGAAGACCTGTCTGACGAAAGACGTGTAGATGTTACATTGCACAATAAGATGAAATGGCAGGGTATAGGTCTACACAACATGCCTTAGGTGCGATACGTTTCATTTGTCACGATCCCCAGGTGTGACACGAGATCTAAATGCATAAAAACAAAAGCATGCAAGAGGGCTTACAGCATCTTCGTGATTTCCAGATCCTGGATCTGGCCAATTGACTGCCACCACACCTCTCCCACCGTAATAATCTGTCTCTCTGCTGCTTTGCCTCACTCAGGACTCTACGGGCTGTGACTGCCTCAAAGAAGGGGGCAGTAGCCCTGTCAGCTAAGATGACTAAAAATAAAGCTGAAAGCTTGCCACATACCTTACCTGTTGGACCGTACTATCAGTGTAATGAAATAGGTTGCCTGTGGATTGGTCTTACACTTTTTTCCTTCTGAGCAACTCACCATTGTGAGATGATTTTAAAGAGTAAGAAAAACCTAATACCCGTTGGGTTTTGTTGTTAAGTGTATTTCAGGACCCCACAGAGGTAACAATTTCATCTTTTATGACAAACTTTTATGCTACCTTTAATCTAGCTGATCTTGATTACCGTATTATTATCCAGTGAAGATTGCAAGTATCCTTGCACCACATCTGATGTTTACACTTCCGTTACACCCTGAAGAAAATCTACAGCAGATCAAACTCCTCATCTGCCACCTATCACCAGCATACGTCTTTTGCCAAACTGAATCAAACAACATTAATTAAGTTTAAAAGAGTAGGGAAAATTAAAGATTTAACCCACCCTAAATTTTCTTAACAAAAACTGTCCTGGATAGACACCAAAGGAATACCTGGACTCCTTCTGTGGGACAGATGTTTACATCTGAATTAACAGCACATAGTGCAGTTCCCAGTTTGCACGTGGAGGTGGTTAAAGTAAATGTAGTTCTCTGGATCACGGTGAAAATAAAAATAGTTGCATTGCTATTTAATGCTGCCCCACAGAGACAAGTAGCCTGCCCTATTTCTCTGAGAACAGTCAGATGACCAGAGGGTGATCTGCAGCGCAGAGGAGACAGGAGGGGATTCTTGGTCTGTACACGCACTCTGCATGTTGCACTTACAATAGTTACACGAGAGTCCGGAGGCGGCCGCTAGGAACAAGAGGGCTTCACAGGGAGGTGTGTGTCGAGACCCCACGGAGCATTGCATTACCTGTCAGGGGGCTCCGGCTGGGTCTTTCTCTGTCAGGCAGCTCTGGTGCTGAGGGCAGCCCCAGCACCTGGCCAGCTGCAGCCAGGCCTGGAGCCCCGGTCAGTCCCCTGCCCAAAGGAGTCGCTGGCACGACTTTCATCCCCACCAGCCAGTCCGTATTTTCTAGGCTGTAGCTACACTAAAAAAGGATGATAAGCTTTTCATTTACACGGGTGCTGAGGTCAGGATGAGTGTTCATATGTTCTATATCAAAGCTAACTACTATTGCCAATATTTCATGTGGGCATTTGAAAGTTTTCAAGGTCAAGAATTCAACTTAACCCATCAGCCTTTTAAAAAGTGTTCTGATGGACCTGTCCTCCCTGTAGGCACCAGTAATATGAACTGAGACCAACTCTACAGAGGTACAATAGTGAAAAAAGTTCAACTTTACCAAAAATTGAAAAGTGTTCCTTTTTTTTCCCTCCCCAGACTCTCATCTCTAAAAGACTACAACCAATTAACCTCTAACTTTGAAAAATCAAAAAATGCCTGTGACAGCCAGAAATTAAATTCTTTAAAGATTAGGTGCTGGGAGAGCAATATCAGGCTTAGAATGAAATCCTAGTAACACTCTGAACTATTAAGTCACTTCTTGCTCTGAAAATATAATTATTCTGTAAGCATTATGTCTGGCAATATTAAAAGTAAAAAGTGTAGTTCCAATAACATTGCTGTTTTCTAACAGAAGGAATCTGTGCATAATATTTTCAATGACACAGGAAAAACAAGTCAGCCCGCAATTAATGAAAAACAATACTACATTCAATAAGTAGCGTGCTCGGCAAGCACTAACTTTTAGTGATACCAGACTCAAAACAATTCTATTACTGTGGTCAGAAACAGCCTTGAATGTTTACAATCTCTATTTCTAGTCATCTGAGGATGGATTGCTTTCAGTATTGCACACCTGATTTTGTAATATTCACCATAGATTCTGATGGCAATTACAAACCCATGGAACATACAGCATGTGTGTCGCATGCAGTCTTTCTCCGTTTATTCATATTATATATATATATTTTTTTACTGAGAAATGTCAAACTACACAAGGATTTACCTTAATTCCTACACTTTGCATCGGTCAAGTTATTGCAAGAATAATAATGTTTCCCGAATAGAGAAAAAAAAAAAAAAAAGAAAAAGGAGGCAGAGGAAAATCTGCCTATAAATGAGATACGTTTGGGTCTTATTGCCTAAATCAAACACAGTTTTAAAACGCCAACACAGTATCAGCAGAGTAACTTCTGTATTTATATTGTCTCTCCACTACCCATAAAAGAGATTTTAAAGAATACAGTGGTTGAATAGGTGCACACGATGCTTGCACATCTTACCTGGCATAGTCTCTTATTCTGGCTAGCGGTGAGATTGCTGGTTATGTAGCTATCAATTCCACTGATGTTACAATTTCCCTTTCTCAAAGCAGCAATAACCTGTCACTTTACACTGTCCTTTCTCTGACCCTCTCCTGCCTGTCTGCTCATTTTTATTCTTATTGACAAGACTTATTATTCCTCCTCCCAATTCCAACTAGCTACCCTTTTGCAAATAGTAGTATCAACTATGTGGTCACTAGTAGTATAGGTCAACAATGTTATTAATATAGCACACACTGCTGGGAGCAGATCAAACAGCCATGCTTTAAAATATTAGTTTTGCAAAGGTGCCGTGAGGCAAATAGTTGCAGTTTTCTGCACATTATAAAATGTAATATTGCAAGGACCGACCCCAAGAATTTAGCGTTCGTTACCAGCCCAATAATTTGGAGGATATGTTATTTCTTTTCTTGTTGTTTTCATACACAAAATAAAATAAAACCATAGCAGAAGGGTGCTGTATCTGTGTTTAAAGAAGGGGTTGTTGGCAAACACCATAGCTCACTTCTGCCGAAATGTACACAACTGATATATGCAGCCCAGAAAGCTGGCACCAGGGGCTTACAACCTTAATTTGCCTGCAAGAAGAAATGGAGATTTACCTTCAGAGCACGTTCTTGATTGTTTTCAGCAGTCAGATGTCTCGTGTTGTTTGCTGAAGTCTGGTTCTGCTCTTTCAGATGATGAAGCTCCTGCTCCAGCCGTTTGCACTGCAACGAGGAAAGAATCCCATTAAGTAGAGGAGTGTGGGCATATTTTTTTCAACAAGCCAAATGAATTAACGTAAATAACCCCCATCACCATTTCTGCAGTAGAGAAAGCATCAGACAAAAGCAAGTTACAATCCCAGATCAGTACCAGAGCTACGTTTTTCAAATGTGCATCATTATTCAGTTTCTTCCTGGTCCAATTGTATGCCAAAACCCCCTAAGTTCAGTATCAGATAAAGACATTTTGCAGAATGTTTTAAAAAGTCTTAAAAATTACAAAGATGTCGGGTTGAAATTCTGCTCCTAGTTATGCCAATATAAAGATGGATTTTGGCTTTTATATATGAAGTGGATATAAAGGAAGCAATATGTGCTTTTAGAAAAGCAGGAAAATTAAAGACTCTCCTTCCAAACCCAGGACCCAGCCTTTTGTTAGAGCATATACATGTAATTTTTTATACTTGTATTTTTCACGCTAAGAGATTACTTTAAATCCCAAACACACACCACATCTTGAAAGAAAAGAAGCTTTAAGATTGTTTTGTTTAAATATTTAACTTAATGACAAAGAATGAAAAATTTAACACTTGCTACTGTGTGCATACACACGTATACTTACTACTGTCAGCTGAACATCTATTTTAAAGATTAAAGATCTGCAAATTGTGAGCTAAATTATATTTCACTGGTTTTTATGGTAGCCATATGAGGTCTTGCCCAGTTATCTTGGTTTGAAAGAGTAATTAGTTGTCAGATAACAGTTTATTCTCTTATGAAATAAAATGTTTTGTTTTTTTTTAAAAAAAAAAAAAGGCGGGGGGGGGCAAACCAAAACAGACAAAGTACTAGGAAGACACAGGGGAACAACGGTTAGAACTAGGGAAAACCACAAGATTAACAGGAACATTTTAAAACAGTATATTACGAGGAAGTAGTTTGGCTATCACCACCAAACCTGATAGGCTCTGTTAGAATAAAAGACAATTAATTGATAAAAAGTATTTTAATAAATACTTTCTGAAAACCCTTATAAGAAAGGAATGAGAATCATGATATACTGCCCATGTGAGCCTTGCTGTCTGAAATGAAAGACCTGGGAAGATCAGTGTGTTGTGCTACCTTAATGACTGTGGGAGAGACAGAACTGAGCCTCCCATCAAGTCTATACAACCTATTCCTCAGCAATTCAGTATGTGGGACAATTAAACGCAGCTCATGTCAACTCAAAAAAAAGAAAAACTGTGAAACAGAGAGCTGTAGGACTGCAAAAATTATAACTGAGGTCTAAGTAAAATAAGGAGTACCACAGGATCTCAAGGCAGAAATTTTAAAGACATACCAATACATACACTTTTTAAATACAAAGTCCTTAACAATGTCCTGCACATCAGGTATCCAGCATAGTATATAAACCAGAATGATTTAATCCTATATTTGAATAAGTTTCAAATAATTGTAGGTGTCCAACAGTTCTATTAAAAAAATTTCAATTCATATATCTGTTGTCGTATTTGATTACTTCTGTTAGAAATCTGGGTTGATTTCTAATAGGATTATTTATTTTAAAGGTAGCGAATCTCTCTGGCCTAGTGCATTCTCTCAGTGTCTCTTGTTAAGTTCCTTAAAGCAGTTTCATTTTTATTGCAAGAAAAGGAGAAAAAGACACTTTCCCATAAAATAGGAAAATATGGAAAAAATTTTACGATATATTTGATTGCAAATATTTTACAGACTTAAGACATTTAATGTCTCTGTTTATTTCACACATGATATCACAAATCACAGAATCACAGCTGTAATTCTTTTTCCCTGTCCAGCATGAAAATTATGTGTCTGCAGACATGAAGGTGCTAATAAAAGTACAGAAGAACTAAACCCAGATTATGCAGGTTTTTTTCCCTAGCAGCTTTTTTTTTCTCTAGCATACATGACCTAAACACCATTTAAAAAAATAAAATGAATCTACTACTTCAGGCATTATCATGACACTTTACACGTTACATCATGTAATACTAGCAGGCCTCTCACTTTTCAGCTTTGCCAACCCTCTTCTTCAAAACAATGCTTTGGGATTCCCAATTTGACAACAGTACAGGTTTCTTACAGTAAATATTATTAAAAAGGCCAAAATCTCAAGCTACCTTTAAAACATGAATTTGTATTCATGCTATTCTCTTGACTCCTAAAGAGAAGTGAAAATACACGAAGAGCAAACCTAGCTACAGGACTGTATGGAAACAGATCTTGATGTATAGGCTGCACAACTCAGGGCATGGGTGCAATCTGATTCTACTCTCCACTTCGCTCCTGTGAAGACAGGACAGTGAAATAAACAGCAGCAGTGGGACTCCAGCATCATGCAGCATATAGAGCACGTACGATAAAGATGCCACACAAGTAACATAAAATGGATGGACCTCTCTGTCAAGTCAGGTTACATTTACATCACTCTTTGTAGCATTTTGTAAGTCATCTTTAATTTCATTTCCACCAAGAATGTTGATATCTGGAAAAAATGGGCATATTCAATCAGCATACTGCTTGAATCCATTTTGAGGGTATCATTGAAAAGAACAGTGATCTAATTTGACCTTTGCATATATGTGTCTTAATATGTTGGAAACAGTGTATTAACAGCAAATGTTCTGAATTATCAATCAATATGTATTTATTGCTGGCTGTCTAGGAAGTAAAATTTTTAATTATCCAGTTTGTGAAAGTATTATAATAATACTCTTCAATGGCAACATTGTGTATGTCTTACTAAAATTTTATACTTTACAACATTTAATACCTGAACTACCTGTAAAACATTAAAATAGTATGCTAAAAGCAAGCACTCTTTTTTCACAAGAACAAGAGCATATGAAACATCTGTGTAATCTTGCTGTAAAGAAAAGTTTTAAAAATAGAATTTAAAACAATGCAGCCCTTCTATTCATTTGAGTCAACATTTTTTGAATTCTGTGTCATTGGTTCCTAGTAAGGTCCAGTAAAAATAGATGTTCTTTAAAAGAACATGTGTTTTTATTGGTTCACTCCAGGGCTCTAAAATGCCAACAGCTGCAAGTAAGAAACTGGATTTCCTTCTGAAAACATATATAAAAATACTTTTTGGACCACAGCGAAGAGAAGACATCGTCCAATTCAGTACTGGCAAAGAGGAAATGTTGGATGTATTCTTTTAAGAAAGCTGAAAGCTAAAGGAAGTGTTTAATTTTAAATATTATAAATAAGAATGTCTAAATCCTGTTATCCAAAACTTGTGAAAATTCGTACTTGGGAAACATTCAAACAGAATCCTCTTAGAGACAAAATATTTTCCACGACACATGTTGCCTAAACATCTGATCTGAGGTGTAATTGTGCATTTAAATTGAAGTTCCTGTGAATTTAATACTTTATGAAAGATGAGCCGTTAATTGAGAAAACCACTTCCTTACCTCAGATACTTTGAGCACATCAAGGAAAATGAGAGCAGTGTAGATGGATGTCAAAGAGAATATGCCTTGATCAGAATGCTAAAGACTTTGGTAAGTAAATGACATAAAAGTCTCACAAATGGTAATGTCATTTTATAAAGGTTTCGCACAAAAAAATCCACCAAGAATTAGCTTCATCATGTGGTCTACTGTGTCCATTCAAAGTTCTGCAGCCAGAGAGGCAATACTGAAGACACAAAAAACCAAACAAAAAAAACCCCCAACCAGAAGAATGTTTCCTCTCTTCTTTCAAACCCTCATGTTTGTTCTCCTCTCTGAATATATTTCTTTCAAAAAGTTTCCTACCTTAGCTAGCCTCACTCAGGCAATAACGTACTTGTCAGACTGAACCTCTCTAAGTTTACTCCAAGCGTTCCCTGAGCAGCCGTCAGTGCCCAGCTGTACAGCTTTCACCACAGCATCATCCATTCCCAGCAATGGGCACTCAATCTTCTCTTTAACCGTATTTCCACAGTGCAACCTGGTTGCACACTTCTAAATGCACCCAGTCATTCCAAACAAATGCCCCTGTACCCAGCAGGGGATATATCGCAAGCAGCTAAGACACAAAATGAAAAGCAAAGCAGGTAACATACCAAAAGGATAAGAAGAGGTTCAGATGGGAAAGAAAGGACAGACAGCAACTACACCTGATCTCCCTTCCCATCTTCCAATTCCAACCATTAGGCTACCGGTGAGCCTTTTTTAACAAGCATCAGCTAACATGATTCAGCAGATAGAGGATGTTTGTGAGAGGCACCGGTCCAATCCATAGCAGGTGCTGACACCTTTCAGTGACTATGCAGCTGGGAGGAAAATCCAGACCAACTGCAAAAAGGAGCACCGGCTAACAGGGACACTGACAGAGAGGTCAAGAAGTGGACCAGGAGAATATCACTGAGTAAAGTCCTTGAGGCTCACCCAGAAATAAACTGTTAAAAGATGGTCCTAGTTCCAGGTACACAAAAGGAGCAAAGATAGTTTAGAATGAATTGAGTATTTCAGAAGATAGAAAAATCAATGCAGATAACCACTTAATAGTGTTTGGCCTTTACTAGAAAATGAGGTTGCATTAACATATCAAACATAACTTTAGCACTTGGATAAACAAATCATCTTTAACACGCCGTCAGCTTTTCAGCATTTTCTTCTTCAATTTGTACCTGTAACAAGTTAACATGGTGTTATGGTGCCTGACACATCTACACAGATTGATGAGTTATTCTTTGATTGTTACTTAACATGACTCTTCGGCGAGGTGTTCCAAAAGTAAAGGTACAGGCGTTACACAAGAGGAAAGAAAAATCTGCAAACCATTGGAGAAACAACATTAGGAGGGACAAAATGGAATACAGCAAAGCATTAACATCGAGCAGAGCAACCCTCCGCCCCCGAGCATTTGGTCCCCGTGCAGTTTGTTTATATGAAGACAGCACCTATCCCCAGACGCCTCACACAGAACCATATTTAACCCTGCGCTACTCAGGTTGATCAGACTGTTCACGTGCTTTCAAACAGATATAAATGTTTTGCTACACCGGGGTCCCCTGGCTCTCATCTTATTGAACAAGATGGTAATGTCAGGTGCACTGCTCATTTTGTACTTCAGCACAGATTTCACTCAGAGGAAGGGTACTGCGACGCTCCTTGGCTGAGGAAGCAACAGCTAAAGCTGAATACAACAGAAAACCGTAACACCTCGTTACTACAAATGCAGTCTTGGTGGCTATTTAATCCTGTTACAGCTATATTTACTTTTAATATTACTATATAGCATACAATGTTTTCCATCATATTTCATTAAAAGAAATCCAAACTAACCCCTNATGCCAGGAAAAGAAAGAATTGATTTGTGTCTCTGCTAATACAGATATGAGGGTCAAAGTCTAACGAAACAAATGTACTAGGACTAAGATGAGGCCAGATTCTGCACAAAGTTCTTTTCTGAATTACATTTGATCATCTCATACAATTAGTACCTACAAAAGATAGTATTTTATGAAAACACATTTGTTCATCTAGAGTCCTTGTTAAATCCTGCAATGCTTAGAATCTTATTAATCAGCTCTGGCATAAACACACAAGAGTCCACTGCTGAGATGACTGAAAGAAGAGACAGGTGTGGGTGGAGGTACCGCAATGTCCTTGCTCTCTTCTTGCACTCTTCCTCAAGCCCGGACTGCCGGCTGAGTGGGGTAGGTGGATCTTTGGTCTGACCTGATCCCATCCAGTTAGTCTTATGTGGTCTCCATAGTTTAATACCAGATCTCGTACATAATCACAGCCTCCCACAAATTGCTTCCTTCTGTCATTAAATTTAAGGTAACAACTTTTTTTTCAAGTCAGACAAAAATCACAAGTGAGTCCATAGTCACCTGTCATGGGTCAACCGGTGCATAATTACTTGATTGCATATCAGGGCCTTCACTTTAAACAGCGAGTACTCTATCACATTCTGTGGACTTTTATGCATGAAGGCCTTGCTGAACTTGGATCTCAATTACTGAATTAGTGAGAAATAAAAATAACCTAGTTCCTACTGACTAACTTGAGAAAATGGTTTATGTCCTCCAAACTATGGGAAAGTAGGAGATCATCTGAATGGCAGATGAATTATTATCCAACATGCATTTTTTCCTTTATGTATTTTAAACAAAATGCTCAGCAGCAAAGTAAATGACACACCGTATCTTGATGGAAAACGCAGAAATACCATTAAAAGATGAGCTTATGGGATACCAAGATCCTGCTACTACAGAGCATAATACTTTTGGAAGTGATAAACAGCAGATACATTTTGAAATTAGTTAACACATATTCACTGCAATGAACAACTGGAGTACAAATAATTATTCTAGACATCAAACATGAAAAAGATGAAGAAACATGGCTACTTTTTCACCTGTTATATATTTTAAGTCATCACTTGTAGAAACGTAAATACAATAAACAACCATGTGAAGCAAACAAAAGCAATTATACTGATTTTTCTCTTAGTTTATTATTTTGTTCACCTTTTCTTACTTCATTTATAATGATCTGCACCTCAGAGTAGCTCCCAGCTCAAAGATGTCGAATGGAATGCAAGTGTTCTCAGTTCGACAGCCCTTCTCTCCCCCTCCCTTCAATATTTTTTTTTTTTTTTTTATAACAGTCTGCCCCTTGTCCCAAATTCATCACGATTTCTGGAGAGGCAAACATCTTGCGCCACTTGGATGCTGCACAACTCTTTCCTTTGCAGACAAAAATAATACCAAAGTCATCCAGTCAAAACACAAACCAACCTTTGGTGTCACTGTGAATTATGTACTTTGAACTGCAGATGTTTGGAAGCACTTATATTTACATAAATAGATTTTATCCTTTTTCTTCTAAAATAATAATTTTAAAAGAAAGAAATAAATAAATGAGTTTCTACATAATAATCACTAGAAGGATTTTCCCATTAAATTATAATTTTGAATTAAGGCTTTCTAACCTCTGAAAGAAAAGACTTTTCTTCAAAGTTCTGGCAAGCCATCAACAAATGTGTTTAAATGATTATTTATACAATGCCCAGCAGCTTAGAACTACTGGGATGTCAAGAAAGAGAAGTGCTTTTGTAGAGCTTAGGCCTCAGAAACATATGCATCTTTACAAATTTATATTCTATTAGTAAAAGAAACACTTAAATATAAACATCTTTTTTTTCTAGCAGTACAATGGTGTCTTGCTCCATCAGAAGCCACAAAAAGAAATGCATCAGAATACAAAGGAAACATTTTTGTCTTCCTTGTCACTACAAGCCAGTTGGAATCTGCAGCATTAAGGCAGATAATAGGCTGTATACACAACTTGGTTTCCTCCTACCATTCCTTTCCCTTTCTATTTCGGAACACTTCAAAATGCAGCAAAACAAGCTTTCATTTATTTTCATTTGAACAGTTGAAGGAACTGTAAGGGCAGAGAAAGACATTCAGAAAATTCAGACAATAAAGTTTAACTGTTTCCACTCATGTTAACAATCCTGAGTGCAGCTATTCCACAGCACTGGGTAGCCCTACGATAGTCACCCACCCGGCTCCATTCTCTCTATATTCTTACACTTCCTTTCAGTGATGACATTTCAAAGATCAAGACAAGCTTGATCTACTTCTCAAAGAGCTCAGCACACACAGACTTTCCTAATCAATGACACTCCTTATAAAAAATGTGTGAGGAGAAGAAAAGAAAAGAAAACGTGGTGTTCTTGAGCTATATGTGATTCACAGGTCATGCAAGCAGGGTGCCTGTGGTGGCCATGCCACGGCTCTGCTAACGGGATTGCTGACAGACTCCTGATCTGCTGGAGGAAACTTAATGGTAGGAGCTGCTAAGCCACATTAACTGGGTCATCTTTACAGTTTCCTGTATCCATTGCATACAAATTACCAATCTTATCTCACCTCTGATCCACTTTTTGTAGTTGTTTCTAATTGGAATATAAACCCAGTAACTTGGAGTCAAACATCTATTCATGAGGCTGTACTGTGCGATTCGTTAGCACGCTGAGTTGTAATATCATGAAATGGGCTACCACAGTCACAGTATTTAGTAAATGCAGATAACCTAGTATACCACTGATTTTTGGTGGTCAGCTAGATAGTGACAGATATGTCAGTAGCCAGCCACCTCTTCATCACATGGGCTCAAAAAACAATCACGTTTTATTCCTGCAGATTTGTAGATCCTACACATGTTGTTTCTAACATGGAAATACAATCACAGAATCACAGGGTAGTTGAGGTTGAAAGAGACTTCTGGAGGTCATCTTTCCCATTCCTCCTGCTCAAGCAGGGCCATTTAAAGCCAATTACACAGGACTGTATTTAGATGGTTTTGAATAACTCCAATGAGGGAGACTATAAAAGGACTATAAAAGACTACATATTCCTAATAAAAGGAAGGAATATGAATTTCAGAAAGCCATGAAATTTATTTTTACTAGCTATTTCAGTTTTTTGCTTTATCTCTCCTCCTTCATTGTTGAAAGGAAGAAACACAAGTCTTCCCTCTACCGTTTCTTTAGTCCCTTTCTCCTTCAAATGCAGGATCTTTCCTCCTTCCTTTTGCACAGCAGAATATACACATACTCTAATTCTCAATTCTCATCTTGGCCTGTGTGAGGTCCAATCCATTGCACTGTCTCATTTTTGTCTACATTTGTACTTCATCTTGTTTCCATAAATAGTCTCTTTATTATGCAATTCTTCTCAATAACTCTTCTTTAATTATACACAGTGTTTGGTGATGTTCTAACTCTTGATTAACATTGGCTAATCACTTTTTCCAGCACTTAAATGAAGTTAGTAAATAGGACTTCCTTGTTTTATGGGATGAGAAATTAGCACAGAAAGTTTAAGAAGCTTAATCAACCAACAAGATCATGTAAGAGTTGGGATTACTACACCCAAACCCTTTGCTTTACTGACTCAAACAAAAGATACGGCACTATTGCTTCCCGTGGCCACGTGTTTTGCTGGCTCCTCAGAAGAGTAGGCAGTTCCATTACAACCAGATGGCCTGTGGCCAAGAGACAGCTTGTCAAACATCTGACACAACACACCATGACAGATAGCTGATAATTGCTTTTGTTTAAAGCCTTTCCCCCACCCTCAGCTAATAATCCGCAGTGTTGGTACTCAAAAAATACACACAGTAGAATGGAGGTAATGTTGGATGATACACCGGAGTTCAGCCATCTAAACTAGCGAAGGTGTATGAAAAAGAGAAATTTTAGAAAGAAACATTCACAGCCTGATCTTTCAACTAGATCTAGAAATTAGGAATCTGATTCTCAGATATATGCAAGGCACTCAGCTGCTGACAGAGGTATGTTTTTAGAAAGTGTAACCTTGTTTAATTGAACATAACCAATATTAGCTGACAAGAAAACAAAATTTGGTAAACAAACTGTCATTCTAATAAGCTGGTTTTTAAATAATCTTAAATGGATTTTCTTAAAATCCATATGCAAACAAGACTATTGCCTAAACGTTAAGTTGGCATTTACTGCACAAAGGGACAAGAATACTTCTGGTCCATTTTTAAATATCAGCACTTCATTTGAGAAAACAGTATCATGGATCACTGTATAGATGCCACAGTTTTTTAATCTCCTTATTCAGATATTGTAATCATACGATTGCAGGTGTTCCTTGTAGTACACACTATCTGTTTGTCCTGATAAATACCATACTCTCAATTGAGCCATCGGTTGCTTAAGTGACAGTTCTTCGATTTTTTGTTGTGCAATGTGTTCTCCTAAAACTTCTTTAATGTGTAATAAAAGCTACTTTAAACTAGAGATTATAACAAACTAAACCAGCTAACCAGGTAGGTGAAAGCACAAAGCTCTGCAGATGTGTCAGAGACAAAAAGTACTTTTTGAATGAGCAACATGGTATTTAGGAAACTTTAATACTGAAGATCACAACTATCTGAAAGCAACATTAATATCGGTGTTTTAACAGTTTGAGAATAACTGTGAAAATGGAACAACTAATTATAAATCTTCAAGTACTATTGTGAAATCAGTTTCTTTCTCACCAGTACAGAAAGTATTAGGTAGGTAACAGCAAATACATAAAATCCATATTTCAGACATCTTTTAAAAATCTGCTCAAATGAACTGAAAAGTAGAATAATTTAAAAAAACCAAGAAATTAATTGGCATTGCACAAGCTTACAATGAATCATGCATAGAAGACAAAGACACCCCACAAAGAAATGTTTAAGAAAGTAAACAAAAACTTTGCAAACTAAACCAAAACCACAGATTTAGAAATTATGTGCTGTTCAGCTTCAGTAATACTGAAAAATCTCTGTATGATTTTGGTACATGAATAAGATTTTTCAAATATGAAGTAGTGGTTGAATCTGAAGATTTTACCTCTGTAACAAAGTTTAGTTTTAGCTTCACAGAAGTGTTTTACAGGGATGGTTGTGACTACCTACCCAAATAGATGCACACTTCTCAAGAGGACTGACCATGCAGTTTTGAATTAACAGCCACCTAAAAGCTTTCAGATACATTACTGAAAAGCAGAAATGCTTAAATCTAAAATCAGCTGCCTTTGACACGTGCAATTACCAACATTGCCCTCATCCAACACAAAGCTTCCTGGCAATTCCATCCCTCATGTGTAGAGGATCGGACACCCTAAGCAGAAAAAAAATATGGAAAAACACAAATACAGAAGACTGTTATGACAACTTCTGAAAGCAAAGTGATGGGCCTCCCTGCCAAAACAAACAAAATGGGTAAATGCATGACTACTGCTGAGAAGTGTCTGGATACCATAGAAGACAACACACACGACATAAGGAGAACATGTAACAAGACACACAGCTGCTGGCTAGCCCTACAGTAGAAAGGCTGATATGACTAGCACAAGGGATTAACAAGGATTTCGCTATTTCTTCTGCAAGGCTGGCACTGGATGCTTTCATTTTCACAGTGGGCTTTTCAAGACTAGTTTTGCAGACTGAGATTCAGTTCAAGTCCTAAAGTTTTGATTGTGAACAGGACCTCAAGCAATGAGCCTGAAAAAATGCTTGCAGATTAACAAAGAATACTTTGTCTTAAAGCCACAGAAGATGAAGGAGGTAAACTCACAGAGAGGGCTGGTGTTCACTCCTGTCCTGAACACAACCCAGCAGAGCTCTTTCAGGCAAAACAGAGTGAAATCTATTGTTTCCTAATGGTGCTGGGATCTGTAATACAATCTCTGAGGTATGAAATTCCTCATCATGATTACAACATGACTTGGAAGGAAATCTTACCTGTTGGTGACAAGTCATCTCATGAGACAACTAGGAGCAAAGTGTTCACAGCCAGTCTTCTGATACAGAGCTTTACTCTGGTTTTGGGGTTATCTAAACTTTGATAATACTTCTACAGACAGCAAAGAAACGTGTTATAGCTAATTAAGAAATAAGCAACTTGGCATAACGGAAAGATGACCAGTAACTGCAGCAGAACTTTGGTTAATATACTTAGATTTACATGTTTATAGCTGCTAATTCATTTGCTAAAGGCAATGCTAAAACTCCTCCCTCTCTCAAAACACAGTATCAATTCTATGTTATCAACAACATAAAGCATATTTTCAGAAGCATTACTGTTGATTATCCTGCATTGGTATGTTACACCAATGAAATATCCTGTAGTTAGCCACTTATATTGTATATTTCTGATAAAAATATGACAACTTTTTGCAATTCTGGAGTTGTTAAGATGTAATACTGTTCTTCATCCACAGTTAATTATTTTTCATTATAGCTAAAAGTACAATACATCTTACACAATCACAGCTTAAGGGCCTTTAAGTATTTCTACATATTTGAATTGTGTCATTTAAAAAAGTATTTTCAATACAGAAGTAAACTATAAATCAGAATACGATATTTATGCTTTGTGTATACCCACAGCATACGCATCAATAAATACTTTAAAAACCCTACTGAAAACAATGACAACAAAATATTAACATCAGACAGCATTAACAAGTTCCCTGACAACAGCATCTTACAATCACATGCAGAGCACACGCAATAGGAAAGCCTGTCCTTCATTTGCAATAGAGGGTAATGGAAGCTAAATTTTTCTTGTTCTCAAGCAACTCAGCTTGAAAAATAATTAGCAGTGAATAAACAGAACATGGAAAAGAGGGTAAATCCTAGATACTCACCATCTGAAGCACGAAACAGTAAAGCCATACAACAAACAAATGTAGGCATACTTGGTGAACGAGACATAGATAAGTTAATGCTACTGTGAAATCTTTCTTCTTAAAGAGAATATTGATAGATTTTCTTGTTCCACTTCTTTGCCAGCACCACTAGACCAGAATATGTAAAATAACATCATCAAGCCTGAGGACTTCCACAAATTGATTAATGGCTTCACAACCAAAACCAAGGTCACAATGTCCATACCAAAGCAAGAGGGAAAATTGCCGTTGTGGTAATTGTTACCTGTTTATTTAAAAACAACCAAAAATCTAGAAAGAAATTGAAGGAACAAAAAAGTTTATTAAGTCCTACATTTCAGCCACAATCATCTACCATTCTGTTAAAAATGAGTAATCAGCTTATCATCATTACAATAATTTTTCCTCACATCCTCTGTTACTGCCAGACCTAAACTTCCTTACTCACCACCCCTCTTTACAGCTTAACACACATGTTGAATCATAAGGATGACTGTGGAGGGTATTGCAATGCTAGAAGATAGGTCAATATTTCACTTTAGGGACTCTGGGGAAAAAAGAAGTCAACAAAAAGCAGCTCTATTAATTCTTCTTAGCTTCATGTCCCACAATATTCTCAGTCAACTACTGATGTCTTGGTAGTAGCACTATGAGCAATAGAGTTTGGCTGCTATTCTTTGAAGATATCTCCACTGTCCAACTAAATCTAAACTTTATATTCTGTGTGTCATTTTATTTGTGATCTATGCTACTAGTCTGAGACCTATTTCTCCTTGAAGGAACCAAGTTCATTTATGTCTTATGGACAGGTCCAAAATCTTCACCAGAAAAATCTGCATATAAAGCAGTCTAATAATTTTCAAAGTAAAAAGGCTGAATATGAATGTACTGGAATACTTTCTCCAAGATGACTGGTAGTTTTTACTTCCTTTTAGCTATTTCTTTTATTTTTTAATAAATCTGATTCTCCTTCTTGAAGTCATCTCATTTTTATCTTAGTTTCACGTAATACACTAGCAAAGCTTTAATGTAACTAATTTTAAAAATATTTTCTTGGATTAAATGGATTTTTTCCATTTCTATACTTACAAGTGATGAAGCTTTGAACTTTTATCTCGAGTTCTCAATAACTCTCAGAAATTTTCACTGAAGAAACACAATTTGCATGCTACTTTGCACTGGGGGTGCACTTTGTAATTTCTCTCACCTGTCTCTACTACTTATGCTTTATTCTGCATTTTGGAGTGCTATCTGAGAACACGAACTGGATTCCTTTTTTGAGTAAAGCAAATTCAAAGATACACCTAGTACATGCTGACACAAATGAGTATTCAGTTCATAGGACTTGACTATAGCTAGTTCAAAGTAAAAAACAAACAAACAAAACCCACGCACATAGTCTCACCCTGAAACATGCTAATGTGGATTTCAGATGCTGAGAACCATTTCATACTCCAGATCCATTCCTATTTGTTCACACTACTTGCTAATACAGACATAATCAACCGCAAATTACAGTGGTGAACATTCAAGAAGCAGCAAATGGGTAAAAGCAAGGAGGGAAATGAACACACAGGTCAGATACATTCACCTTTTCAGAGTCAACATTAAATACAAATATAAACCACAAAACTCTTGATGGTCACCTATCAAAAGACTTTTATGCAAACTGATGCGGGTATCCAAAATAACAAAGTACTTTTGCGGAAACACTTCTTAGAAACTTGCCTAAGAAAAACAAGCTTTTAATATGAAACACACAGATAGATTTTATTTTTTTTAAGAAAATTAGTGACATTTTACCCAACAGGTAAGCAAACTGAAATCTGATTCAACACTCAGTACCTAACTTGAAACTGTGAAGTGTTAAGGACCGTCGAAAAGTTACTTTAGGTACCTCTACAATAGTTCTGGTACCTATAGAACTTATTGCATGACAGCGATTCAGTCTCCTCTTCAGAGGGCATACTATTTGAATTCTGCTTCTGTCACATTGGAAATTTCCTCTATGGGTTGTTGCTACTAAAACACGCAATCAATAAGCATACAAAACATTTTTCCTCTCTTTCATCCTAGGGTTTTGACATTAAATATTTAAATTAATTCTAGAAATTGTTTTGGAAGTCTAAGCTGTGTGAACCTAGAGCTTAGCACCATGATAGACGAGTCAAATAGCAATTAATCAAACAAGCTTGCATGCAAATGTACTGTCATTTTCAAAGGGGTGAGGAGTTTCTAGGTACTGAAGAGAAGATGAATGTTCAACTGGAAATTCATTAAAGTTTACAATTAAAGACACAAATCTTGATCCTGCCCGCAAATACTATGCAGACATGTATTTTGTGAATTCTGCACAACACTCTGTTTGCAGAGGAACAACAGGTGATTTAACAATGCAAACAATGATGTGTCTCGGGGTGTCATTCAGCCAAAACCTTACGGCAGTAAAAAGAAGAAATGTAGTATCAATTAAAAATTTGCTTCAGAAGTTCAAAAAGACAAACTGTAATCCCTCTCTTCAAGGAAACATTGCATTAACATTTACATATTTACTCATACTTAACATTCATGGGCTAAATACAAAAGTTTGGTATAAGAGGTCCTTGGGGTAATTCCCTTCAGATCCTCCTCTCCCTCCCATGAATGACCTACCAGCTGACCTGCATTCCCAGCTGTGAGAAGCATTAACTCAAAAACTACAAGACCTCATGCAACTGAAGCCTCACTGAAGTCAAACTAAGGAATAAGCTTCAAAATACTCACTTTCACCAGTGAAATTCTGACACCAGTGAAATCGAAGGAATTTGCATGCCCTGTTAACAGATACTTGCCTACAGAGAAAACACCACCTCTACTACGTCAATGCAAGAGACCAAATGACACTACAGACACAGACCTGTAATGGCCCCAAAACTTCTCCTATTATCTTGTCTGAACACCTCACCTCTCCTCAGCTTTCTTAATGAATTCAGAACTGAGACTTACATACAGTGATCAAAGAAAACAGAGCACCATGACAAAAGATTAAACAGGTGTTATTCTTTTGGGGAACATTCTACACAAATCAGAAAACCCAACATAAGACATCAAGAGGATTCTGTTTGGCCTCTCTATTTTCATCTCCAGTGGACTAAAATTCCTACTTCAGAAGAAAAAAATACTTCATACACCTTCTGAACATAGCCAAATATTTAACTGAGTATTCCCCTGGAAAATATTCATGCTCCAGCTAGCACAAATATATCTGAGCTAGAGAGAACATACCTAATCATCTCAGAAAGTAAAGAATTATTATCATTTTTCAAGCTGGGTTTGTTTTTAGAAGTAGTAAGCAGCCAAATAGGGAAGAACCTGCCCTTTTGCGAGATGTAAAATATCCTTGATGCTCTTCAGCATCACTCCCAATGGTTTTACTCCATGCCTCTCAACTACTGCAGTCACTGGCTGTTTGGCACTGAAAATTCTGTGCGGTGAGATTCACTCAGTTTATTCTGAGAAGCAGCAAAGAAAATTTGGATTTAACCATGTTCAGTATAACGTGGACTTCCTAAAACATGGATTTAGTCAAACTTTCAAAGGTTTATCTTTATGTAGGTACACAGGAAATGAAATGTGACATTATAAAGCACCATTCCAGTGCAATACAATGAAATGGAAAACTAATATTGCTAATCACAACAATTGCTTGTATAACTTGGGTTTTTTGTGACGTTTCCTCGGGATCCCTTTTACTCAACATTACCTCCAAAGAGATGCCTGTGAGGTTTACCTGAGGCCACTGATGTGAATACCAATAAAACTGACAACCATTTCTTCAACTCCTGTTTCTTTTCTCCCTGCAGTCACAGTGCAACTTTTAATGTTAAATCTCAAATTATTATTTTTTAAAAAATCTATTCTGCATTTTATTCCATATCCCTATTGCTTTCTCTCAGGACTTGGACTAAATTGCAGGGCAAAATGGGCATCTTGCAGGCAGCACGTCTCTCTCTGTTTAACCATCCTGCTGGCAAGTAACTTCCCCATGCCCATTCCTCTGCTACCTCTCAGAGAAAAGCACTGCAAATGAGGGCAACAGGAACTTGCTGTTGCCTGCCCACAGGAAACCAGCCATAAGAGTGAACCAGCATGGTGCTTGGATCCTCAAATTACAATAAACATCCCCTCTACCTTCACTTCCCTCCTCAAATAAGCCCGTGACCAAAATCATCAGTAACCCACAGCAGCTGCCTAGTTCACAAACAACTGTGAGTACCGTTTCCTACCTTTTCCTTTCCTGGTCCCAAATATCAGTGGCAAAAGGGAAAAAGTAGTAGGGGAAGCATCTTGGCAGAGCAGCTAAGAGGACACTATCAGACGTGCTCCTGCCAACCAAGAACTCGATCGGTATCCTTAACCAGGAAGTGTCAAAGGGTACCAAAACACAAAGTTTAAACTGAACTGCTAATTCAAATTACTAAAAATAACATCCCAAACTGTGGCTGGATTGCAAACTCAAACTCTTATCCTAAGAGAGTCATGAGGCATTGTAACCAGTCGCCTGAGTATTCCCCAGTTAAGGGCCCAAAATCTGTAAGCAATTTTTTTCATTTACATACACTTTTGTTGTTTTTACACTTTGTACATCTCTTGGGTTTATTACTTCAATAAGACCTGTTCACTCATGTGTGCTGAGAATGCCTTAATGCTCTGTGAATCACAGATAAAACAGAGCTCTACACCTTATTTCGTGTAAAAGGCGGGAAATTGCTTGAGCAGAATGTAAAAAAAAA
This sequence comes from Aramus guarauna, assembly GCA_013400195.1. NCBI lineage: Eukaryota > Metazoa > Chordata > Aves > Gruiformes > Aramidae > Aramus > Aramus guarauna. The sequence goes on from VXBL01000617.1 coordinate 1,208,420, forward strand.
AAAAGTTAGCAAGAAGCAGGCTTGTTGTAAGTACAGACATTTATCAGTTATTAGTCATTAGTCGAAACTGATAATGATGGGCAGTCAAGCATAGTGCTTCTCATCTTTGTTTTCAACGACGATAAACTGCTGCCTGCTGCCAAGCAGTGCCTCAAAATGGAGAAAGGTACTTAAACGTGCTTCAGATGAGCAACTGGGTGCATGCCAGTTTTTTACATGAACAGTCATAAGCATGTTCCTGCACAGCAGGATGTGATCAAACTATTCAAAGCTGTAAAACCAGGTTTGCTTGCCAGTTATGTTATTGCTTCAAGATCAGTGTATTACAGACGATACTTTGCCAGCCATGAAACCACTGTTTTTCCTTAACAACAAATTCTGCACCTTTAATATTTAAAACTCTGTATAGAACTGACTGTTCCCAATTAAAAGAAAAATAAAAAAAATATACAGAATGAAAGTTAGGACTGAAAACATATCAAGCACATGATCTCCTGAACTATAAGCCATCTCTTGTTTAGCTTTAAAAATCACTTCCTTCAAGCTGTACCAATTAAAAGGTCCCCTTTCTTCTCTAAACCAGAAGAAAAGTAATTGTAATGACTTACTCAAGTCCTCAGCTTCAGCTGCCAACCCTGTAATCATATTAACATTCCTGTCCACAAGGTGTGATGTGGTTAATAGGTGGTTGCTAGTTTGAGACACTGCACTGTATTGCCTCCTGCTGGAAACCACTTCTTTAAAGTATTTTGTGAAGATCACACAATATGAATATGCCATATGTATTATTTACTAAATATCTGTCACTGATTGGATTACTCAAGCAAGAAAGACTTCTGAAGAAAGGCAGAACTGTAGTACAACTAACTGCACAAATACATTTTTTCTTGAACGGATTAAGACAAAACTGAACATTACAGGCAAGAAAGTGATGTTTTATTTCTCATGACAGTCAGCATCTTTCTCCATTTTCCTTTCAGAGGATCAGTCATAAAACAGACTCAAGCTCCCCCGTATAACACAATATCTGTTCACTAACAAACATATCTTAGCAAATACAACCAAACAGTTGAGTTTGTTTTTTTAAGGGGGTTGGTACAGGAGAAGATGGATGTCAATGTTTAGCCACGCTTTAGTTGTTTGTTTTTTATTCACTTGAAAATACATACTAAAAGTAGTATCAAATATTTGAGTTTATACCATTTTATTTGTTTTCACACATACAAAAAGTAGTTTGCATATTTGCTCAGCAATCTAGTGAATGATCTAAGATTACATACACATGCACAGCTCAATACAGTGATAGAAGTGCCACTATCTGCTTCCTAGGAAGAAGTAACATTCACATTTGAAATCTCAAAAAAAAGTATGCAGAGGTTCTTGGGTGTTATGGCTCACAAAAACGTTTTCATGACCTTTCCAAGACATGGACAGTGCTCTTCATTTTTTGAAGAATCAAAAAATTATTCAAGTAAAATTCAAATACCAGAATCACAACTAGCTAATCATTGTCAAGTATGCTGCAATAGCAGTTCAGTTAAATGCAACTTAATAGTATAACTACCAGAAAAAGTATTGCAAAGCTGCATTTCAAACACTAGTTGAAAGTAATCTGTATTTACTTGGTCATAGGAAATGCACAGTTTATAGAATGTCCATTCTCTAGGAATGTAACCTATTCCTTACTTGAAATCAAAGCAATGTGTCTGAGCTGTGAAGGTTTTTGTGTTATTCTTTCTTACTGAGAAAAAACAGAAATCCTACAAGTAAAACCCCAAAAGCTAGATACCACTCATATTCACTGTGCTCAATTGTCAAATGCCAGCCTGTTGTGAAGAAAACCATAAAGAAGGATAACAGATGCAGTTTCATTAAACAGTCAGCCAAACCCTTGTTATCATGTAGGCAGTCCTCTGTCATGTGGAACTGGTTATGGTGGTCACTCAAATGACATTGCCCTCTCCAGCACTGCACATCAAGTAGGAGCAAAGCAACATGGTGCTCCCACAATGTGTCATGAAGCATTTAGTTTCCATTGCCCAGTGACCTCTGTACTTTAAAAATGCCTTTTCCAGAGGACAGCCACAGCATGCTAATGGTTTGCTCTATTTCTGTTTTGTCTCAGCCTGTTTGCATCAATCCCCCCATCATATTTGATGTCATCTCCACCAAAAAGAAAAAAAAATATTAACTTGCAGATGTTATGAATGCCTGAGGCGACCTCAGATCTAACTTCCAATAATTTGCATTTGTTATGCTAAGCATATACATCCCCTGAATTATATCTAGTCCCTTTGTGGTCTAGTGTAGGAATCCCTCTCCTATTGTTCTTGCTGTTAGCAGTGTAATAACTACCGCTGTTGCAATGTTAACAAAAGACTACTAATAATTCAAGTACGGTAGGAATTCCCAAGGAATCATCAAGTAAGAAACACAGGTTTAAATGGTAGCTTCAATTCCAAGGATCTATTTTCTAGACTCAAGAGTAACAGCCATAAGAGCATCACCTATGTGAAAAACGACACATGATCAATAGACTTCTATTAATAATAATTAATTTTAAACAATGGTATTATAAATTGCTAATGGTATCACAGTAGCACAGCTTAACACCAAATATTTAAATTTTCATTTGGCAGGGATTTATTATTTTATTAATTTATTTTTTTAGCCGCACTATTTACTTAACATTACCCATGCTTTTTGCTGACAGGCCTAAAGATGGCTTTGCTAGCTGTGGCACTTGAGCTGTTACTATATAAAATAATTATCTTTAATAATTTCCAAACTGATTACTTGGAAAAGATTACTCCTTAAACAGGCAGCTTAAAAATAAATTCAATTAAAATGCATATTAAAATGCCCTACAATGACATTCTTCTGACATTCATAGAAGTTTTATGGTCCATGTATGTCCGAAAGTCCACTTCAACAAAGACGCAAAAACTGACAAAACAAAAATATCAAAAGATCCTTCTCATTTGCTGAAAGCTTTTCTCTTAAAAGCTGCTCACTTTTCAAACACCCTGTGCAAAGAAGAAAGAACATAAACTTTTGGTAGGATTATTGGATGTTTCCCAGTCTCATCTTTATTATAAAAGCAAAAGAAAGTAGACTGAAAGAGTAAAGTTCCAACATTAACGTCCTTTGCAATGCATACTGGACAGACACACAACATATTTTAAGCACCAGGCAGAAGGGACTTTCAAGCTTAAAGTAGGAGAGAATGCAAAAACAACAATTGAAGAAAAGTGAAAATTACAGAGTGTGTAGAAGGGACTCCTTTACCAGGAGAGTTCTCAATACAACATAAATTTAATCAAAATTATCAATACCACTCAAGATCATAAACCTGACTTTAAATCTAATAGAAATTAGTTAGATGTGGGCTAACTTTGGTAACTCACATTAATAATCTAAATTTTCAGTATTGGAAGACTCAGATGAAATTTCTTGCCTGGGATGAATACAGAAGGAGTTTCATCCAGTCTAAAGTCTTGTGTTTTCCCAGGAGATATATTCCCTACTTAGACTGCTTCTGCATACAGCCTGATCCTATTGAGCTAAATCTAGGTAAAAATCCCAGAAAGAAAACTGTGGGGAAAAACAAAACAACAGAAGAACTCTTCCATGAGATAGGAAAAGCAAGGAGACTCTCTTCATGGTGAAAAGAATGAAGACAACATTGTTCTGTGAAAATAGGAAACTGCAGGGAACGAGTATCTGAGCAGAAAAAGGACCTCAGTTTCTTTCCCGTCATGTAGCAGAAGCATTAAGACTTTGAGAGTCGAGGACCACATGTGGTTTTTTACCTCCTGAATGTAAAGCGACAAAGGGAGAAATTGCTTGTATTGTTGCATGTAGTACCATTATCTTCCTTTAACGTATATTTCTGCCATTTATAGCCCTTCACAAATCCTTGAGTCCCAGTTAACTGTTGTCCAATGCCTTATACCAACACAGCATACTGCAAAACTAAGCCCTTCATAGCCTTTTAGATTGGCCAATACACTGAAAACGATTTAGTTTTAAAATAAGGAGACAGCTAGTGATCAGGTGCAAAAAATACAAAAATAACTTTTCTCACGAAATCATTCATGCCATTTCAATGGGCACTACTACCATGAAGAAGCAGTTGATCATTAATCAGCCATTTACGACAAGGGCTACCTGTGACATTTTCAACAGAGAAAAGCAAACAAGATAATTTTCTACCCCAACAGTAAAGCAAAGAAAAAAGAAAAAAACCAACAACAACAAAAGAAATTTGGTATTGAGTGATTACATACTTGTAGAGACTTACTTGAGACAAAGCAGCATCCCGTTGTTCTATTACTGCATTCATTTCCTCAGCTATTATTTTCTTTTTACGTTCTTTGGTCCTGTGTATTCGATTCAGAATTATAGCTCCATTCTTCAGTATATCTATCCCTGTGTCTGCATTGTTTATTCTGTTCAGTAATTCCTGTAATGTCTACCAACAGCATTATATGTTAGTCAGACATGAAGTTTTAATATATTTTATTTAATATAGGGTTTTAATTAATAGGCACATGTGAATTGTAAATTGACTGAGTGAAGTTATTGAATTTTCATATTGCAGCAAAGATGTACATTATTAGTGTGTCAATTCTTCTTTTTCCCACATCTTAGTTCTTGAAACCCACTCAATTGAACTTAAGCCTCTAAGATATAAGACTGACATCAAGAAATCTCCTCAGAGAATGGCTTACCATGTCATTTTCTTCAGGGTTAATATTTTCTAGCCTAGAAAAAAGGGACACAGAAAGCCTGATCAGTAGCATTTCCTTAGTGCAGCAAAATGAGTTCGCTTTTTAAATCTTTAGAACCTCAAGTAATTTCATTCTACTAGTCTTTAGAGTCAACCATGACACTGAACATATTAAAGTGCCACCTGCTCGACTCCATCTTTCAATAATGCTCCATATCTTCAGCACTGACTTCAGACTGTTAAGTTATTAATGTTTACTGCTATATATGACTACAAGGATCAATTGTTCATATGTGCTTAGATGAAGAAAGTTCCCCAGCGATAGAAATGACTGATGCTCTTATTTTATTTATTTCTCGGCTTACAACTTTTACCTGACGTTGTATTTTTGTTGTTTTTACTGCACTCCAAATGAAACAGGACAGGTCTTTTGTGGAGATTTTTTTTTTTTTCATTTTAAAGTAATTATTTTTCCACCTCTCTTTTTCCAAAATGAGGAAAAAACAACATAGTTGAAGTTTCCTTAAAACTAATTCAATTCTCTGCAAGGCCCTTATTTAATTCTGGAACAAACCCCCCCCCCCCCCCCCCCCCGCACTTTTCTCCCTCTTTATTTCAACAGAACATATATTGACCTGTCAAATACAAAGATGATACCAGGAATTTAGTCATACAGCATTGAACACTGGCTGTGCAAAAGCAGTGTGATAGCACAAAAATCTAATAAGTGGGACAGTATGCATTTTATTTTACTTAAAGTTAGTTATATGGACAGCATATTATTTAAACCTTACATGTATTTTTAAACAGATGCGATCTCTCTTCTGGAAAAAAGAGCATGTTAAAGTTACCTTACCACGCCATTGCTACTTACTTAATGGTGACTGTACTAAAAGTAGGTCTGTCACTAGCATATGATATTTTAAAAGACAGATATAGTACTGTTTAACATCTTCTAAAGAGCAACACACATTTTTTCAACAGTGCTGTGACAGGTATTGCTCTGAAGCCGAGATGTTAGCTAGCAAACATCACAGAGCACCTGAGAACACACTAGCACCTTTTACATTAAAACATTAGTTTTACCAGATAACAGTACATAAGGCATAGTAAATCAACCAGTATAGAAATCAATTTTTTAAATAAAAAAGAAATAATTCAGAATGTACTACCAGTGTACAACAGCTGGTATATTTATATGGAATGCACAAGCAGTAACTACTCCAACATACACAGTCAGCACCAGAACTAAACAAAACAAAGTAAAAGCTAACCTTTGCTGGGTTTGACTTGTGTTCGCAAAGTAACACAAATCATAAAATAACAAACATGTTATAAGTCCAAATTCTCAGAACTGGCTCCTTAACTCACCTCCTTGTAGAGTTCCTGCTTTAGGTTTTTACATTGCTCTAAGTGCCACTTCATGTGGGACTTAAAAACGGATCTCCGGCTAGTTTGTATTCACAATGAAAGGAACGGCATTTGTCAAAGTAAATTGGCAGGACTGACCCAGCTTCTCTAGAGGACTTCTACCTTGCTAAAAGCGTGGGACAACAAAATCACCCAGCTGACCAACAGGCTGGGTAAGCAAGATACTTTAGGGAGAACTGGGGGTGGGAAAAAGAACAGGAACTTCTACCACAAGTGTAGCCCTTCAGCATACTACTGCCACAAGGGATCTGTACGTACATCTCCTTAGGTGACAGTATTTTTTAAAAAGCACTATCCAGGGCTGTGTCTTTGCCCTGCTACCTCTCCCCGTGTGGTGCACAGGCAATAAGCGACCCTTAGATCTTTCACGATTTTAAACAGCAGTAACCAAGGATTCCTCTTCCCCCCCAGTTCTACATGCATTCTGCTAATGTAGGGCCAAAAGCACTGAAAGAATTTTGGTCGTTACAATTAAATAATGGCAACAGAATTGCTCCAGCTGCTAATTTAAAGAAAGCATTAAAGTGTTTGATAAAGGTTGGCAGGCTGTTCAATATTGCCCTCTTGTAAAGATCTCTGATTGGAGTAAGTCCAAAGCAGATGGAAGGAGTGACCCATGCTCCTAAACTTGATGAGTGTAGCACAAGTAGCCAACGTTCTTTAAAAAAAACCAAGCCTCCATGCACTCCACGTCTCAGACAGACAACTTGACCTTTTGAACAACCATCATCAGGAAGAAAATATTAAGAGTGGCATTTGGAAAAGTTCCAAGATTCCAGAAGAAACTCCACAATTAAAAAAAGAAACCAAGTCCCTCATGGCTCATCCCATCATCTCTGCTTTTTCCAAAAGATTAGTGGAGTGGTGAGGTGAACTCCAAAAAAATTTCCATTCAGCCACAGTGATAAACTTCTTTGAATAAAGAGGCTGAGAAAAGTAATTTCCTCATGGGGTTGGGCTGACTCTACTTCTGAGAATGCAGCACCTCAATTTGACTCTTCCCAGTCACAGTCCTGGCTTGCTCCTCCCATTGCAAAATGCCAGGCAGATACATCCAGATACATCCAGGCAGCTGGACGTCAGTGTGTCTTGTCACCTCAGCTGAGAAGTTACCACAGTTAGTAAAAACGCCCAATGTTCTGAAAAGCCTGAGTGCTGGAGCCAGGCTGATGTTCCAGTAGGAATCTTGGCTCCCTCAACCATTTATTGTTTGCAAGGTGTACGGTTGCATGAATAAGCATCCTGTAACCTTAGAGTAAGTGGACCAGAGGAAAAGCAGCTGAGTCTGATGAAGGCAATCCTGCCTTCTTGTTTCTGTAATGCCCAAAGATTTCAAAAACAGCAAAAACTTTTTCCAAGAAAGAGAACACAACCTCCCTCCAAACCAATAATCACAACAGGAATTTTTTTCCTGTAACATATCATTGTTCTTTGTGGAAGAAATATCACATTATCTAGAAGGTGCTGTCACACAGAGGACTGATATGGATCAGGGAAGAGCTGTGGTCAGCTTGACCTTGGTCAGGTTGAGCAAATGGATGCAAGTCACTGTGGGATGAGGTAAAACTGAATATAAATTGATGGAACAGAGCAAGACATCTTCGAAGTATCTTACATTGACCGATATGTCTTACAACATTCCTATCAAACTTGCAGTTTGGCTGAATGGGTAGCAACACAAGGAAAGGGGCAGATCTTAAGACATCTGATGCAGTGAACATGATGATTACTTGAACATAAAGAACGAGTTTTTCTCCCTTTATGGGGATTACGTATGGTAATTAATGTCCAGTGATTAATTACCATTAAGTACTTGCTGCATGAATGATTAACAAACTTAACACACTTTACAGTGGGAACAAATGCAGCTTTTGGGCTCTCTACTTTTGTCAATTATGATTTTTCTGTTACGGCTCTGATAACTAACACTAAAACTGTCAACGGAAATAAAAGCATGTAACATTTTTCAGAACCCTTCAGCAACATCTTTGTGCCCTACGGGAGGCATAAGCCTGCTTGGAATCTGCCTAAGAGTTTTGTTCATGTCCAGGATGCCTTCAGTGACAGGTCACACAGCACCCACAACGTGAAAGACTTGGCTATGACTCTGCCCAACGAGTTGCCATTGCCACAGTCAGTCTCTGCAATGCAGAACAGGAGATCCTGGAAAATACTGGAACTATGATCTTACAGTACACATGCAGCCTGGCAAGGACAATTCTTTTGAATTAAAGTGGTTTTGCCCCTAGTCCTGTGTCCTGGTGTTGGCTGTCATGACAGCAAATATCACACACAAGCCTGAACTACACGCTTGCAGAAAATACAGAAAGAGATACTAGCTACCGACAATGGCTCACTGGTTTAGGCAGAGGAATATGTATCAGGTATTGAACCAAAAAGTAGCTGGTTAGCCTGTTGTGATTTTTACCTGTGTAGTGTTGGTGTTCTCTGCAGAGAAATCTTCTGCGCCAATTCTGAGACTGTGAATGGCATCAGGGTATCAGGCCCCTCTATAAAGCATCAGAAAGAGCTCCCAAGTGGATGACAGAAACAATTGCTATTCTCTAAATGATAGCAATAATGTATAATAGCTTGGCTCCAAGCTATCAGCCAAGGAAGTTTCTGACCCTCTCCTTGGAGCACATAATGGCCTTTTTTGTCATTACCAGTGTATCCAGTGCCTTCTGCAATGACATTCTTTTGGGAAGGTAGTATGTACGTTCTCCAAGAAATGGAGTTTCTTCTCTTTTCTCATCTTTCTGCTTAGAACTGAGTTGGTCTTCCAGTACATGAGGGAAACAATGTGGTGGGTTGACCTTGGCTGGACGTCAGGCATCCACCAAACCACTCTATCACTCCCCTCCTCAGCATAACAGGGGGAGGGAAATCAAGACAGAAAAAACCCTTGCTGGTCAAGATAAAGGCAGTTTAATAAAGCAAAAGCAAAGGTCATGCACAGAAGCAAAGGAAAAACAAAAGATTACTTCCCATCTGCAGGCGATGTTCAGCCACTTCCTGGGAAGCAGGGCTTCAGTACGTAGTGATTGCTCCAGAAGACAAACATCGTAAATAATGAATGCCCCCCGCTTCTTCCTCCTTTCACTCAGCTTCTATTGCTGAGCAGATGTCATACGGTATGGAATATTCCTTTAGTCAGTTGGGTCAGCTGTCCTGAATGTGTCCCCTCCCAAGATCTTGCCCACCCCCAGCCTACTGGTGAGGGGGGGTATGTTGGCGAGACAGCCTCAGTGCTGTGCCAGCACAGCTCAGCAGCAGCCCAAACCCTGGTGTGTTACCAGCACCTTTCTAGCTACCAATACACAGCACAGCGCTGTGAGGGCTGCTATGGGGAAGATTAACTCCGTCTCAGCCAGACCCAATACAAGCAGGCAGAAGGAGTTGAAGGGAAAACAAGTGGTGGTGTTCTGAGGGATTCACATGTGTCAAGACCTGCCACACATGTGTCTATGGATTCCACTGTAGAAAAGCAGCGATATGCCTCTCACACACTTAATAACCAGTGAATTCTTCTAGAAAACCAAAAGTCATCAACTAAGTCTGTCAACCAGACTAATTAATTTGCTGCAGGACTTGAGTGCTTTAACTCCAAAGATCTTTAGTTTATGCTAACAGCTTATACACTGTTTCATCTGATTTTTGGGGCCATACAAAACCTTCTTGCTGTCTTTACTCTTGGAACATGCAAAATTAGAAGAGTGACAGAAGAAATTGGTAAGACTGGAGTAAGGCTCATAGTTATGATGCCTCTCAGGGGAATGTAAAGCATACTTGTAGTTTCCTCAGAGACTGCTGCTCAAAGCAAGATTTCAGATGCATGTACACCTATAATGGGCTCTGTAGAGACATTAACAAATTCTGCACTAATTCCTGTGGGAATGGAATCTTCTAATCTTGCTGTTGAGTCATACTTACAGGCTGTGACAAACTCTAGCAACTTGTAAATTCCACAGAGTAATGGTGCACAAACTATGTGCAGATTATTGAAATTTATTTAGATAACATTCTCTGGCCTTACTTACAAAAATACCCAAAAGACGACAACTGGTTTTCTGCCATAAAGAATGTTCTTACTAGAATCAATTATTTAAAACATAATTGCCTGCCATTTAGTTAACTAACAACTGCACCTATTCAGTCTCCTACCACGAAAAACTCCTCTGTTTGCTTTTTATGTCTCTTGGTAGGAAAAACAGGAGAAATTTGTCAGCCACTCTAGACTTTGGGGGATTACCACAGACGGTAACCAAGATGATCACAACTTGAACGGAGAAGGATTACACGGAGAGGCAAACTGTAGTTTCAAAGCTACCTATATCCCAAAGTAAGAAAAGAAACTGTTCTTGATCTTCCTCTTCTAACTTAACAGTTTTTTTTTAACATGAGATTGCCTATTTCTGCTATGTTAATACGGCACACACAAAACTCTATGAAGTATTAATTATACCCTTATTGCCTTACGACTGCTCCTATGCTAAAGATAAGAAAAAACCCATATATTTTTACTACATCACCCACATCATTAGCAGAATTTTTGCTGAAGAAAATGTCTGGCGGGCTTAAAGGCTTGATTGATTTCCTATATATTACAACTTCTGACTGACATTCTGGTACTCCATGTCAGAAGATCCCTATAAAATGTCACATTCATCTTATTTATCCTGGAATAAGTCAATACCAAAGGTTTTTATTATATTTTTAATTTTTGTGATCAAAATTATTCACCTTGCTCTCAGTCTCCAGAGAAAAATATAGTCTTGTAGGATGGGTAACAAATTAACCAATAGCACAGTAAGACTAGCACTAGCCTCGTATTTCATCATAGAGAAGTTTGTGTTAATTTTCCTATATAACCACTGTTGAGCAGTTTATGACAGTCACAGACTCACACAACAACCTTTTTGCACAAGGCAGGCAATGTATACTTACTCTTTGAGAGACTCTTCTAAGCGCTGGACTCGTAGAAATGCTTCATCTCTCTCTTCATTGGCTAACCTAAGCCTTGCCATGACAGCCTCGTCACGTTCCCGTTGAGCAGAATAAACTTCTTCCACCAGAGCTGCAAAAGTAACCAGTGTGTTTAACTATCAAGTTTGACAGGGAAAGACACTACCAGGTGTACTTACATGGGCCTTTTCCAGAATCTCCTAAAATCAACATTTCTCCACTGACCTCGGATTACTTTGGATAAGTTCTACATTACTCTTCAGACACAACACTAAATTGCTGTCAATTGCTCAAATGAATACTTTAAGGAATGAAATAAAGCTATGTGTTTTCAAATTCACCCTTGTATAATCAAACAGGGCAACTGATTTGCTTTGCATTCTGAATAATTGTTTACTGGAAAAGTAATTCTTAAAGCTCAGAATCATATGAGAGACTAGTAGGTTTCTTCTAGGATACAGAGTTAAAAGTAATGATCCATTAAAACTACTTCTACCATCACACTGCTTCCTATCAGGATGACACAATGATATTAAATATTAAAATTTCTCATATTTTCATAGTCTGTCTCTGGTATCGCAAGAGTGGCACAGCTGGCATCTCTCCTCTGCCAAGCCTTTACTTTATTGGGTAATATACTGCTATATTATCTGTTACGGCATACATGGACCTTGGAGCATTAGGTGCCAATAAACTAAGATTTACTGTCTATCCTTGGGAGCAAACTAACACCTTCAAGTCATTCCTCATCCCGAGCTTACATTTTCTTCCTGCCTCTCCCCTGTCAATATGTCTAACACCATCTCTGGCACACCGCCAGAATCCTTACCTCGACCCTGCCTCCACTAAAATCTTTATTCATACTTTCATCATTTCCCTCTGCAATACTGCAAATCTCTCCTCACAGTCATCATAAAACCCTGCAGTCGAAATGTCTAGGGACTTTCAGGATGTCATAGTAAGACCACTGTCACTGCAAGACAGAGGACTATAACCTCTCTGATTGTCACAGACACCTCCAAAAAACTCAGTTGAGGTCTGTTGTTTACATAATTCTCCATGCTCCCCTTCTAGTCTATCAAGCTGGTGTTTAGCCACAGTCTTCTAACACCACACTAGTCTCCTTCAAATTTTGGCATTTTTTTTCTATTAAGCCATTGCTGCTGGAGTTCCTTACCCACTTCAGAACACTGCTCCTCTCTGAACCACTGCTCAAGTCATTAAGTTAAGATCTCAAAGAAAGGCTTCCTCTTCACTTTAAGCTAGAGTTGTTGTCCCCTCAATTCTTGCCTCAACTGATATCAACTTTGTTGCCTTTATAGGTTAGTTTACTGTTACTTCACCTTTGTACATTATTGTACAAAAACTTTACAGTGCAATATAACAAACACTTTATGGTTCTTCACAGAATGGAACAATAAGAACATAGTAGTACATTTTGGTAGCAGCTATATTGCTGGCCTAAAATACACATCAGTACCAAAAAACCCCGCAAAACACACCGATCAACTGAAATACAAAAAGTAGGAAGTTTCAGTACAGTTCACAAGCAGGTCAGATAACCAGGGATGTAAGATGAGTGAGAAGATGAACAGAAAAAGAATGCAGAGAGATGAATTCGGAAGATGTTCAAGGTAGGAAAGCAATCCTCTTGTCCTCAGGCTGGGGAGAAGAGCGTTACTGAGGAGTAAGGAAGCATTTTTTGCAGGTCTAGCAGAAGGTTGCATGATAACAGCAGACTGGACAAAAGATGACAAGGGAAGTCTAAATGTCACTTCTGGGAGTGCAGTCCTTCCTCTCATAAAAATCTGCAGAGGAGCTACAAGTCTCGTTGTCAGGCTAGAGATGTAAAAAGTTGCATCCCACCAAAAAAAAATAGAAAAAAAAAAAAAAAAGATGACATTCAGCATCAGAAGCACAAATCTCGAAGTGTACAGAAAATTTAAGAAACACCGATTATATTCTCTTCTATTTAAATATTTACTTGTTCCACAAGAATAGTGCCTTTTTTCTTGAAGATCTATTTGCCCTGTTTGCAACAAGAAAGCTTTGCTTGATGTGGAATGGAAAAACGAAGGCATGAGTAATGCAGCTGCAAAACTGCATGCACACAGATTGGTAGTCAGGAATAAGTTTGCAGCAATCGCAGAGGATAAGTCTCATATCTGCAAAAGTAGGTGGCTCAGCAAGAACAAATTGTCTTGGGTGGGCTGTGAATTTCAGCTCACCAGACTTCCACTTAGGTTGCTGAGATCTGTGATGGTGGAGAAACTAGTGCCTCAGCACTGACTGCCTGGGTAAACCACAACACAACTTCTACGTCCTGGTTAACTGGAATACACAAGCAGTTTAGTTATGTATGGTAATTATTACCTATCTGCACCTTAATACATGTGTTTACTTATAGTTTTTCCAGCAAATTATGTCAGTTTATGTAGCATCATGCCAGAGACACTGCACAGAGAACCCTTTCCATAAAGCTGCAGGTGGAAACATTATACAATTTTCATAATGAAAACAATTGCTGGAATGAATAGAAAGCTGGCTAAAATAACTGAAGATTTGGCACTTATTACTGTTCTGGGGTTAATTAGTTTCCAGATTAGTTAAATTCTTTGAGTGCATCCCTTCTTCTGTCAAACCCTATAACGTGCCCACCTCAGCATGGAAAACCACAATGTGCTGAGTGCTACAATGGATCTTGCACACACAGCTACATTTAGAGGGACTGTGTTTTAGTATATTTAGTTCCCTCTCTGAGGAACTATAACCTGTGGTAATAATGACTATACAGGCTTTTTAAAACCAGGCTATTGCTTATTTGTCCTTAAACCAAAGTAATGTATATATAACAGTATGAAAAAAATCAGAAAAAGGGATTTTTGAAGTTACTTAAACATCCTGCTTATCTCAAATTTACCATCCCTGTAAGCAGCCCAGAGACTTATTGTCTTGAACAGTGAACCCTACCCCCACCCAAAGGTCCACTACAACATACTGTCTTTTAACTATTGGTTATGGAAAAGTGACTTAAATTGAGCAACTCTTTCTTGTAATTTCTTATCTTTTCACTAAATTAAGGCATTGGAGTAAATATCCTAATGATCAGATCCATCAACTACATAAAAAAATTACTACAGTAGTTCCATATGAATTACAAGTGTTTGGCTTTCGCTTCTATTTCTTAAAAGTAATATTGCAAGTTACTTTTTTCATATTAAAACAGAAAAGGGAGAGTGTAGAAAATCATGTAAGATGCCTACGTGTTAATCTAAGCTTAAAAAAAAGAAAAAAGAAGAAAAAAAGATACCTGGCTACATGGCATTTCAATACTATGTAGCAATACTGACAACTGACGACAAGAAATTACTAATTTAAAAATATTTAAAGTCCTCATCTAACTCATTTCAATGGTCTACAGAAGGCTATCTCACTTGATTCCTTTACCAGCAAAGCTTCTGCTGAATTCAGGTCAGACATTTCTTTATCCAATGCCTACACATAGAAACTGCATTTAATATTTTACAAATTCATTTTTTTATACTACATGGAATATTATAAGTTACACAATTGCAGGTAGTCTGAAATATGATGTTGTTAACAATAACGTTCACCATTGACATTGAGGTATGGATGAATCACAAGTAAAAGTTTAGGACCATAAGGATCACAAGATTCTTCAAACAAGCCATTGAAATACATACATCTTTGGGTTGCAAAGCAGTAGCAATGTGTGCCGCATTTAGGAAAGTATGTGAAGTATGAGCTGTCCAATGAAAAGTCTATGAGAGAGAGTGACATAAAAATCCTCCATATTAAAAAGAGTAAAGAACATCCAGATTATCATCCCTATGCTTCTTAAAAACGCCAGGCAAAAATTAATTGAAAGTAACAAGTCAGGCTCCTGACTCCCATTCAAGATATGGAATATCCAGCGAAATCCTAGCCCCATACTAGTACACTGACTTGATGCCTGATCCAGTGGAAAAAAGGGATCCAGCTACTTAGTCACCAATTGCTCTGGTCGACACCACGAGGTTTTTCTTGGAGATCTTCCAATGGTGCTCCAACCAACCCTATCCTGTTTATCTTGAGGCCTGACCAACAAGAAACAGAAATTCTTATAGAACTCATTTTTCAAGCATGAAAATGACACACAAAAATGAAGTATGAATAGTCAAGTGTTAAGCTAAAATGAATTGTGTCATTTATTAATTCATATAGATATGACATTCAAGAGTTAAAATATTTAAATCCCATAGTGCTAAATTAAGAAAAAAGGATTATTTTCAAATGCTTGCAAACATTGTAATATAGACAAATATGACATTACTATTTAGTTGCATAAACTTTATTTGCTTTGGAATAATTTAATAACATCTTTCTCTCTTGCAACTAAAACCCCTGCATACTCTAAAAGAGCTCTTTATTTTAAAAGAATCATTATGCTAAACTCATCAATTCTAAAACATTTTTAGTTTTTAGTAAAGAAAACAATTGTAAACAGAGAGCTTTTGTAAGGTAGATAGCTATTACAAAGTTCACTTAGAAAATCAATATAGCATTTTAGCTGGAATTTGCTCATTAAACACCCACAGCTCTAATGCAAATTATGATGGAATGAATAAAGCAAATACATATGCTTCTTTCTTTTTATTAAATGTAAAATCTACTGTTAATTGCATCTGGTATGTCATATAAACTTTTCTCCTTAACTATTAAATGGAAGCTTTTACAAAAGTCATTAGAGATTCTCTTTCTTTGACTTGTATAAATTTCAATATTTGTTCAGTAAAGGTTCACAGCAGTTAAATTACATTAACAAATATTATTAGCTACTATGTAAGCCAACTAAGTAAAATACTTATATTGCAGGTAAAACAAATCAATGGGTGTTTACAATAATATTTGGATATGTCCATTTTTAAACAAGCTTATCAAATATCATGTAATTCTTAGTCAAATGAGAGAGACTGAAAGTAGATTTTTTCTTCCCAAATACTCAAATTTGTTTAGTAAGCTAATTGTTTTCTAATATGGGCAAAAGTAAATATGAAGAAGATGAACCATACTGAGTATGAGTTTACCGAGTCAAAGCAGTGTACATATTTTCTTAGTTGAACCTGATTCTTTTGGCAAACCTATCTTCTACACTTTTTAAACTACCTTTAAAATACAGCCGTAGTGAGAAGGTGTGTTGGAAATCATTCTAGTTTAAACAGTGGTTCATGATTTTCCAAACAACAGAACTTTGGGGGAAGGGAGGGAAGATTGGTTCCCAGGAAAAAAGTCTGTTTGCTGATTTCCTAGAGGTCATCTGTGTAAATAAAAAAAAAAAAAAACCTGAATAAGGAGAGGCAAGAAAGAAGAAATTGTTAGGACTTAAAACATCTATGGCAGCAGAAATCACTTCACTCATCAAAAAACGTAAAATCCAGAATACAGGCCAGATCTTATAAGAAAAAGATGAGATCACCACCCACACCACTATCTTAGAAGATACAGGAAATATTATAACACTATAACAATTGGCTTTCAAGATAAATCAGTTTTACAGAAACAATAACAATTTTTTTGGACTTTGCAAAGTGTTTGACATTAACAGATGTGATGAAATACTGCTTTTGGCTCAATCCAAGAAGTAGTACAATTAAAATTATGCTAATTGTTTTTGTAACAAGCACTAGTTATAGTGATCAGTTACTTCCAAGAAAAAGACATGGTCAGGAAGTTTTTCTGTTAATAAGAATGTATTGTTGCAGAAGGTCAGGGTTTTGCAGTTTAAAATTTAGTATTCAAGACCAGTGGTTGCTGAACAATAAAGTGACTTGGGATTTTCTTTGGCATTGATTCTAGTACATTCAAAGTAATTTTACTAGTTACTCACACCATTACAGCAACAAGAAATATAAATGAGATTATACGTTTTTACAAAAAAAGGCTCCGAGCATCTTAAACATTCAAGAATTGACTGAAATATAACAATTAATGACTAAAAAAATTTTTGTTGCATGATTTAACTTCTGTTTCATACAGGTACGCAGCTCTAACATAGGAGTGAATGTTGAACCCATGAGAAAAATGAAGCAAAGATTATTTTCTGTTTTCTGACTTTTGGAGATGTATATTATTCTGAAGGAAAAACAGAAACATGAAAGAACTTGCTTGGCCAGGTCATACTTAGAATTCAAGATTCCTGTAATGAGCTTCTTGTTTATCCTGCTCAGTTGCTTCCATGAAAAAACTGTCAGCTGAAATTTATCCTACAGAGAGGTTTAATTGAAGCTTTTTAGGGATTTTCGTTGTGTTTTCACTTTGGATTTCTGAGTAGCAGCTACAGAATGTGAGGAATTGGGGAAGTATACTAGGAAAAGAGGTGCAATGACTAGCCGCCATTTCATTTTCATCAGTCCTCCCATTCCTGTCCACCATTGCTGGGTCTCAGTCTATTCACAGGACTTGGAAACTATCCTTGCCATTTCCTGATAGGCCACTATTATTAAGTTTCATTTAATCATATAGATATATGCTTGTTCTTACAGAAATACAAACATGTATGCATTTGTTATCCAGTCATTTTGGAAATCAAACTCCTCTGAGACTTCTTTCTACTAGATTTAATGACTGTGCTCACAATTCTTAAATAAGAAGTCAATCTTATCATAGCCAAATAAACAAAAAAACCCCAGATTTACTGCATGGCTATCAAAGCCTTTAAAATGTGTCATTAATTGGTCTCTGTGCATACGTGTTACAAAATGCAGATAATCCCTAGAAATGTTCAAAGCCTGAGGCCCTTACACAGTTCTCATTCAGGTTAATGGCAAACTACCATGAGCTCCAGGGCTGTTGACTTAAAAATAGTGCTGAAATGCTCTATGAAACAGACAACTTAAGTTCCTAGCTCTTTTTTTGAAAGCTACCATTCATTTACTTTCAGTTATGACCTATAACTGAAAAATAAAAGCAAAATAATGATAAGAAGATCATAGGAAAACTACTGAAGAGTTTTCACCAGTCTATACCAGGAATTATAGACTACAAGTCATTTACACCCAAATGTGACTTTATAGATAAAGCAATCTGAACAAACACTGATAGAACATAGTGATTTCTTTATTGCTTTGTGCTTGTTGTATGTATTTAATGCATAGCATTCATCTGCTCCTACATTTCCAACGCTATAAACAGTGTTCTTAATAAAAGGCTAAAGTTGCTTAGTGGCAGCTCTGCATAGGGTTTTCTTTGTGTACTCAGATCCCAATTCAATTAAAAAAAAAATAAAGTGGGAAAGAATAGGAGAGAGTATTATACACAGACCCCAAGGCAGTTCTTGTGAAAGCCAATCCCTGTACAATACTTAAGCCTCTGCTTCTAATACACTAAACACAGCTGACTTCAAAATTCAAACCATAATGCTGTTAAACTTTTTTTCAGTGAATAATTGCTGATGCCTGAATATTTACTTTAGGAGGAAAAATATAAAAGTTGCATTAAAGTTTGCAAGTTATAATTTGACAGGTTAAAGAAAAGTTTTTGCAATACCCCGGGAAGTAGATTATTTGCAGACCTTTTTATTCCTGACTAAAGCCCAATTCTTTATGTTCATCTAGCACTGTAGCGGGGAAGACAGAAGGGCCAGACTAATCATAAAAATATGTAGAAGATACTGGTTTGCTTTTTACATACAAGCTCCACCCAAAAATAGTTTAGTAATTTACATTTTAACCTATGCCAGCTCATTGTAAATTGTACTTCAAAGAGCTGCACACAACTTTTGACAATCCACAATTCTGACAATGTGAAGGTAAAATTACATTGTTTCAAATTAAGCTGTTAAAAATTAAGCCAAGATGTTCTCAGTCATGACACCTCCACCTTGGGCTTTTTTTTTTTTCTCTCCTTTAGATGGATTGTCTACCTTCCCATATAGAGGATTCAAATCCTACAGCTATTTTCAAAATTCTGTTATTTACCAGGAAATATTTTGAAAAAATATTCAGGAAATTGTTTTGCATAATGAAGCATTAATAGGACAACCCCCCTAAGACTACATAGACTGTATATACAAATGAATTATGCATGGAAAACTGAGTTAGAGAAGTATATGCACTACCTACTTAAACTGTAAAATATCATTCATATTTAGGCTTATAAACACAAGGGTTGGGAACTATTGAGTTCTTTTGGCTAAAGCCCAATATTGGCCTTATTTCAGTTTAATTGGAAGAGGATCTTGAATTCATCTTCTCCATGAGATATCAGGAACCTGGATTTCTGTTTGTACCAAAGGTTAATAAGAAATGTGTCTGCAAAAGTCAAACAGCATTAAATACCAAAAACTGATTATTATTCTGCAGGAGTTGTTCTGTCATTCATAATCTCTCCATGCTCCAACCTTCCACAGCTAATCTTTAATGGATGACATGCAAGAAAGAAAAATAACATCTAAAAAGGGAGTCTAAAGTGAGCTTTGAAGAAATGGAAAATACTTTACTTCTGTGCTGGAAGTTATTGCCACCCAAAGTATATTACTGGCAAGATTACTTATTTCCTCTTACTTTATGGGATATTAAATCAAACTAACTCTAAGCTAATAGCCACTTGGATATTTGTTTTCACTTTTGCCATTAAAACTATTGCATATGCATTCAGTAATTATTTTTCAAGTTAATTTAGGAAACTTCAAATAATGTTCATGAACATTTCCATAACACGCTCAGTAATTCCAAAACACCAAAAATGTTAATTCTCAACATTTTTGTAAAAACAGACCTGAAAAAAGGGACTTCATTGTAGGTATATTGCCGTAGTTTCCAAGAAACTGAAAGCTGTATAACATATACAACAGTATTAGAAGTGCTGCTTTCCCTTTTCTCCACACTGTGTTTCCTATCATTACCGTTGTCATTCAGAGAGCATTTGCAGAATGCTAATACAGCGTTCAGGCACTAAAGGCGGTGTGCAACACCTAACAGACATAGCAGGGCTGGGCTCAATCCACTTCTTCCTGCTGAGTTGACTCTGATTAAGAGAAGTATTAAATATTGGTAACATTGCTATTAGATACTGCAACCCCCCCCCCCAAGAATAGCCCTTGCTACAGAAAGATTTAGGGGGAAATATGTTTTATTATATTTTTCTTCAGAATTATTCTTATTCCCAGTATATAGCACTGTGATAGCAACAAAAATATTCCAAGAGCCGAGGCCCTGATGCCAACTAAGATAAATCTCATTGCAGTAATGCTGGGAGTTACTGTGAGAAGACAGGGGCTTTGATATTTTTTTCCAGTCTAGAGAGGCTACCACTATGCTCTACAGTTCTCGCTTACACTCAGCCATCTCCTTCCTCTAAAAGTTCCTATATATCCCCTGTGTAATTCTTTCGTCAAGCAAAAATGAAGTCACTTCAAAGTCCATCCAAAGTGAGATCTGTTCTCTCTGCTAGGGTTTTTTTTTGAAGACTTTCTCCTTTGCAATGCCTCCATCCTTATCTTCCAGTCTGTCCTCAGAAGATGCATGCTCCTTCTTCCCTTCCTCTGCTACAGAGTGCATCCATTCCCTTTTCTCTTAAATATATGAAAATTCTGCAGCCCCACATGTGAAAATTTGTCTATTCTTCATGCCCAGTTCACATGTGACATCCCCTTTTCCCCTTACGTTAATTTTAGTCTCAGTTCTTCTATGATGTGCTCTTCCCTTGATTCTCCCCAATGTTGCCTCCAACTCTGTTGTTGTTCTCTTCATGATAGGGAGTGAAACTAATGGAACCCTCTGACATTGGCTTATAATGAGAGGAAATGAGAATAATGAAGAAACAGCAGGAACCTGTGGCAGCTATGACCACCAGAAACAATAGTCTCTAAAGCTTAAAAGCCTGCAGCTGAAACTGTGAATTCCCTGATTTTCCTTAGCCATAGCTACCTGACACAGAAATAGGGACCCAAGGAAGTTCTAATATGCATTTTTCCAGGCTAGTAAAATTTAAAAATAAACACCTTTTGAAAAGACGTTATTTACTGCACGCAATATTAAACATTATTTTGCATCATGTATATCTTCTGCGTTAAGTCTACGTTTTCTTATTCTCTCATGAAGTATTTCACAAATTTACACTTTTCCTCTTCACTTTTTCCTCTGAACAAAGTAAAAATAAAGTGACACGCTTTGGGTTATTTGTTTCTGAAGACTGTTGTAGCTTCATTTTAAAATGGCCTTTGTCTTCAGCTTTTCTGTTCTTTCCATGGGACTCGTTTAGGTAAAGCCCATCAATGAGAGGGTTACATTTGAAAATAGAATTGTAATATTCCTCAAAGTAGAGAACATTTTTATGGTGTACCTTTCTGATGTTTTTTACAGTATAATTTTGTGGAGTCATCTACTTATCATAAAGTTAGAACTAAGTAATAATAAAAATGCAAACACCCATATTTACAAGCTTCACCTACCATGTGTTATACAGTGCAGTAATTAAACATTAACTAGCAACATGAAATCACAACAGCATGTGTTCTCCTTTCATCAAAGGACTTCACACAAGGGGAAAAAGTTTTTCCTTAAACACACTGAATCTGCTTTATTAGGTCCTGCTTGTCCACCAGAACTCTCTCCAAAGCTTTTATGAGACACACACATAGATCTCCACAAATTCAGATTGGTTCACATCATTCCAGATTTCAGAACATTTATCCAAACTTGGTAACGTTCTTAGAACTATAAGACAGGAAGCAAAAAACCCCATGAAATATTAACGATGCTTCCTTTTTGCAAACAGCTTAAGTAGTAAGGAGCCTCTTGCCCTCTCTCTCAGCATTTAAAGGATTTTATATTTCCTGAACTTGTAAAAGGAGAAAAAAGGGTATTTTTTTAAAGGTCATCCTTATTACACATTGCAGCTCTCATTAAAATTTGGCTTGTTCTTCCTTTAAAAATGGAATAACTATGTTAATTATTATATCCATATTCATGCCATACTGTTTTGAAGAAATATTAAGCTTTGGATATAATTAGAAAGTTTAAACAGTAATGTAGGAAAAACACAATTTACCAACAAATATTTCAACTGTATCCATAAAAATGAAACTAAACACGGTTTTGACACAAGTTTTGATGCACATTTTGACACACATTTCTTTTCAGGTTTTAATGCGTAATGAACACCTATATCAAAGAGAATATTTATTATAGGTATAGAGGAAAAACACTGTGCAAATATCCAGGAACAAACCCCAAAGTTGGGATTCAACCAAAACAATTTGCATTAGCTTTTGGCTGCTGGATGTAACTATGATATGTGGTGTGGAATTTTTTTTCTTCTGAAAATAAAGCAAGGAGTTTATGTAAAATGAAATGAGAATAAAATTGTGCCCATATTTCAGTGTTTCCTAATATGCAGATTAGATTTGCTTTTCCCTTCCTCCACCACAGAAAATGTAGGAACTCTCTCTTCCACCTACAATATACATAGAACACTGTATTCTCAGGACTTTGACATTAAGTGGAAAGTCAGCCATCTGTTTTTTCAGCTGGAGAGTTTATTTTCTGCTCCATTTTCCTGAAGACAATTACTCCTCCCTTCAGTACCAATATTTTGGGGACAGGTATTAGTACTATTAATACTATATGAAGTGTGCATGGTCTGTGAGGACACAATTTTACTGAGCTTACACTTTATTTATGAACAAAGGATATGATGAATTTATAAAAGCACTCCTATTAATTTCTTTGAAATACTTGAGAAAAGCCTCAGAGTATTTTTCATCCACTGGATACACTGTACACAAAGTGACTTTTCAATATTAAAAATACTCAGCTTCATTACTTTAGAAATTTCCAAAATCATAGAATACAAACTGTCTCCATCCTTGTATGTCTACCAAAAGAGCAATTGACAACAAACAATAGCGTGCATTCACTTTCAATTATAAACTTAAAAACCTTTCATTTTGGCAATTTGTATAAACTTAATTCACCGGAGACATACCATCATCAGACAAAAATTCAGTAACTACCAAAAGAACAGATTTTTGAAGCAAAGTGCAGGTCTCTAGTTGAGGTGAATGTGCGACTATCTCCATACACGGGGAGGGGGTAGTATTGCTCTGAACAAGCTAAAACAATAAGTGGTATTTGAACTGCTGGTTGAAAGGTAGAGGCACTGGTAATCATTATTTCCCCTTGTTTGTTCAGGACCTTCCAACAAAACAAACAACCTTTTTGTGATTGGATTGACATGGTGTTAACAATGCATTTAATGCCCAAATCAGTATGAATACAGGTAAAGCTCCTGCTAATACCAGTACCAGGATGTTAAAGCCACCTATTTTCTAAGCAACTCTAAACAGCCACACACACAAAAAAAAAAGTCAAATCTTCCCTCCTTTAGCAAATAAAGCTAACATTCACTAGGCCACGTCATATAGCAGCCGCGGGTACTGTATGAGCCACACAGCCATCTGTTAAACGCTTGCCTACTGTACCTGCAATCTTTTCTGCAATCTTAGCTTCTGTAGCTCTCTCTTGCAGTTCTAAGTCCAGTTTTATTGTCTTCAGCTCCTTGTCCTTTTCAGACAGTTTATCTTGAAGCTGGATTGAACAAATGGACAGTAAGATTCTTATCTAGCTGAAACAGTCAACCAGATCTTTTAACCACAACAAAATTTTAATTAAGAAATAATAGTTTCTTACCCCCAAAATACAAATGCTAAACAATACAACCAAAGTTCAATGAATTATATTTATTTAAAGAGCAAATGACAAAAAACATATTTTTAACATCTGCCCTATCTTGCTCTGCAAGACAAGCAGCAAGATGTGTGCCATTTTTTTTTATTTGGGATTGTCTTCTTCAAGTATCACCAGATGTGGTCCTTCTCACTAATGAAGTTCAGAATTACATGAAATTATAATGCAGGTGGTGTCCACATGAATAGCCTATTTCGTACCAAGAGTACTGACATCACAGCCTGAAGAGACTGTGATGTAAATGCATAATTTTTCATGTGTATCGCCAGATAGAAAAGTGATATTCTTTCACATGTGGAACCCTTTCTTTTAACTGGGAATTCACTAAATCTGTTCCTGGACAGATATCTGAGCTTGCCATTGAATATTCAATGGCACTTCATGGAAAGACTATAGACTGTTGTTTAGGCACGTGCAACCCCTACTAAAGCTAGAAGCAATGCAGTGTGCAAGTAGGATGAAATTTTCTTCCCCTCAACAAAGAGAAGGTATCAGGGCACATTCGTTATCTAGACCACAGGTACAGAAGTGTGAGCTCCAGATTCTGTTAATGAAATCCTGGCCTTGGTTTTGGTCCTCCTTGGTTTTTATCCATGATGTAAGAATCTATGTAACTGATTAAAAAGGTCAAAGGGTAGGATGAAAGATTTTTTTTAATTCCAGAGAAGCAGTTGTTAAGCAGACACTAAGAATCCAAAATGACAAGAAAGCTATTGATTGGTGCACTAAAATAAATAACAAAACTAAATTAGGAACAGTTTAAAATGTATGTTTTGTAAGACAACCATAAAAGAGCAAATACTGTGATCTGAATATCTCCATTGTACCTTTTTATTTTTGGCCCTCAGAGTGTCCAATTCTTTTAAAAGGAACGCGGTTTCTGTTTTTCCACCTAGTTCTGCAGCATCTTTCCATGAGAATATAAATTCAGGGCGCATCCTGTAAGCATTTCTTTCTATGGTGCTGTGTTTAGGTGGGAAAAAAAAAAGAAAGAAAAATAATGCAAAAACAGTTTCTGCCCCCTCCCCCTCTGAAATAAAATACACAGAAATACATTATAAAACTTTGTTAACCATTATAAATGTATTAAATAGCCAGTAAAATGGATGTCCTTCTATCACTTCTTAAATCTGAAATTCTGAAAGAAATCTGTAAATCTGGAATAATAAAGAAATATACCACAGTGCTAAGGCATAAAACAGATTAATATAAATTGGCTATGAAGCCTATAAACAGAAAACACTTAAGTGAACCAAATATTTAAAACTTGTGCGTAACAGAGCAACAAAGTAATGAAACATCTGGGGATAAAATTGATGCTCAGGTTAAAAGAAACCAAGTTATTTGGTAAGATGGATAATTCCACATGAAGTGAAATGAAAATATCCAGAAGACAAGATCTAGGAGCTCATCTTGCAGAAGTCTGTAAAATGATAGTGTTATTCTAAATATTATAACTGACAACAGGAATTCCAGACTGTATAGCACTCGGAGTTTTAAGGTAACTTATTTAGCCATAGATAGGGAAAAATAAGACAAGATTTAATGGCAACAAAAATTCTGTCTCAAGTTAAGTCTTCTATAAAACTCCTTGGCTATCTGTTGATACTCACAGATAACAGATCTCACTTGTAAGATGGGAGCAAAATCAGTAGATGAGTAGATTAGAAGGGAAATGTTTTCTTCCTGATGACTAAAAGAAAACTTGACAAGTCACACTGATGGTACACGAAGACCATCACCTACAATGCACATCACACTGACTTAACATTTCTTGGTTTGTTCTATATCAAGATATTTCTCATCTTATATTCTAATTGCAATCTATTTAGGGAAGGACAGATTTTGTGCCCTTTATATAGCATCTACCACAATGGGGTTTTGGTCTATAGCTTTAGGATCCTATACACAATGTATTTGCAGATGAGATGCATCAACACCCTGACTGCTGTGGGAGGTTAATCTCAGTGCTCAAGACCAGCCTGATTGCCAGTACGAGTGGCACCAGTGAAAGGCAGGAACAACAATCTTCGGCTGACTCTGTGCTGGGCTGTACTTAAGCACTCAAGATTATATTTGGCTTCTAGTGCAGGATGCCCCTCTACTCCGCTCTTGTGAGACCCCACCTGCAGTGCTGCATCCAGCTCTGGGGACCCCAGGACAAGAAAGACATTGAACTGTTGGAGCGAGTCCAGAGGAGGGCCACAAAGTTGACAAGAGGGCTGGAGCACCTCTCCTATGAGGACAGGCTGAGAGAGTTGGGGTTGTTCAGCCTGGAGAAGAGAAGGCTCCGGAGACATCTCATTGCAGCCTTCCTGTACCTGAAGGAGCCTACAGGAAAGTTGAGGAGGGACTGTTTGTCAGGGCGTGTAGTGATAGGACAAGGGGTAATGGCTTTAAACTAAAAGAGGGTAGATTTAGACTAGATGTTAGGATGAAATTCTTTACTGTGAGGGTGGTGAGACACAGGAACAGGTTGCCCAGAGAAGCTGTGGATGCCCCATCCCTGGAAGTGTTCAAGGCCAGGGTGGATGGGGCTTTGGGCAACCTGGTCTAGTGGAGGGTGTCCCTGCCCATGGCAGGGGGGTGAAACTAGGTGATCTTTGAGGTACCTTCCAACCCAAACCATTCTATGATTCTATGCATCGCTTTAACAGGATATCTCAGTCCCTAATACAAAAAAGGCAACAAGCCGGGAAAGGACTATGGACCAGTTTTGGCCCAATGGGTCACCACTAGATCATGCTAAAGATAACAAAACCAGGTGTAGAATCTGCCAGACAGGTGAAGAATTAAGTACATCATAGGGCTCTGCAGCCTTGATCCCATTTTCAAAAGCAACTCTGTCACTCTTCAGTTAAGACTTGGGCTTCAGAATGACTAAGCTGCTCAATACTTGTAGCATGTTCCCTAGTCAGCTGGGTATACCTTCATATATTATGTGACATATAGCATGACTGTATATGTTTCTTAAGACTGCAGTTAGAGGGCCATAGCTCAGTATGGAAATTAATGACAATAACTGACCAGAATAAATGACAGTATAAAATCTTCAGAGTTTGTATTACACTTTTCGACCATATTTTCCCTTCTCCAGATTTCTGTCACAGACGGCCTACAAGGTATTACACAGTGCCTCATCTTCACTCTTCCAACTTCATCTGGTCTTCACCCTGCTTTATTCCTGCTTCCTACTCCCACCATTTTCTATCATTGCTAGAGAATACAATGGTGAAATGCTGCATTCCACAAGGAAAGAAAAGCAGATATGGTGAGTCTAAGTAAAAAGGTGACTTACTGATTCTCAGCTAGGAGAATAGCTTTCCTATCTTTATCCAACAATCCATATGTATTTTGTCTATAATTTGAATCTAAAAAAGGTGATATTTGTTTTTACCTTGATTCTTCAGGACTGGAATTACAATCATTTGGACCTGCTCCTCTTTGACTGGTTACTGACAAATCTGGAAGTTTCAGTCCTTCGGCTTCTGCCTGGATGAAAAATTCTGGATTTTTTTGAGAACTCTGATGAAATTGAAACTCAACACAGAAGTCATCTTTTTTGTCTTCCAGGATGTGTGTTTCTAATTGGAAACAGAAGTGAACACATTTTTTTATTTGGAGAAAGCAGCACAAACTTGAGATTTCTCACTTGAAAATGGCTTGCTAGATTTTTATTTGCAGCAGAAAGGAGGAAGTACTCTAGTTTCAGATTCACAGCTTTCTCATCGCACTAAGGAAGGAAAGCTGTGTTACCTAGAGCACAGATGTAGGAGTTATGACCTCTTTACTGGATTTTTCTCATGGAAACCTGAAAAATCAACCACCATTTCCTAATCCCTCTTCCTCTTAAATGACTGCTTAAAATAGTGCTTACCCTAGGAAATTATATACCTATCTTTTGTAAAAATCAGCTCTACCCTAGTGAGACATGATGAATTTCTACTGTAGATAGGTATCCTGGTTTCAGCAGGGGTAGAGTTAATTTTCTTCCTAGCACCTGCTACAGTGCTGTGTTTTGGATTTAGGATGAGAATAATGTTGATAACACACTGATGTTTTTAGTTGTTGCTGAGTAGTCAAGGACTTTTCAGCTTCTCATGCTGCTCTGCTGAGAAGGCAGGGGGTGTTCAAGAAGCTGGGAGGGGACACAGGCAGGACAGCTGACCCAAACTGACCAAAGGGATATTCCATACCTTATGGCATCATGTTCTGTATGTAACTGAGGGGTGGACCAGGAGGTCGGGCAGCTCTAGGTCTTGCTGAGCATCAGCTTCGTGTGGTGGGAAATTGCACTGTTCATCACTTAGTTTGTATATTATTATCTTCCTTTTTTGTCCTATTAAACTATCTTTATCTCAACCCACGAGTTTTAGTTTATTTATTTGTTTATGTATTTATTTTTGCTCCTCTCTCCCATCCCACTGGGAGTGAGCAAATGGCTATGTGGTTGTTTTAGCTGCCGGCCATGTTAAACCACAACAACAGGTAAATTTGCAGGTTGTGAACTAGATCCTTATTTATATCGAGGTCTTTTTCAAATCCATTTTGGCTACAAAAGGAGTATCAGCAAGCTGTAATTAGCAACAACAAATTTAAGGCCCCATTATTCACTCCCGGAGAGTGTAAGGTACAGACTCATACAACTAAAGAACTTGAAGAATGCAAAGCACAAATTGTGCCAAAGGGAAAAATTATCTGATTAAAATGTTGAGTGTGATAGTTCTCTTAAGCTTGGCTACTAGATATTTTTAGGACATATTTCTGATATCAAGGTATTTAAAGGAAAGAAAGATCTACATACCATGAATGTTCTTTCATAAAGTAAGAACAAATAAGTTTTAATTATAGAACTATATTAAAAAATAAGGACGAAGAAGCCTAAAAAAGCTGCAAATGGAAAAAAGTGCATCTATTCTTCATTCTTTCATTTAAATTAGTAGAGAACAAACACGAGCTTTTGCTCATTTAATAAAGTTAGTGTTTCCGAACATTTTGGATAAATTATACAGTATACATTCTTTGATCCAACTTATTACTTCCTCCTCAAAAATAATAAGAAGCTCTCTATACAGTTGCAATCATCCACAAAAAGCCTGAAAATACACATCAATCAGTATCAAGGTGTCAAGCTGCATGCAAGACACAAAAGCACAGACTCCAAGTCAAAAATACTCTAAAATCTGTTGCAATATATTCCTCTTTCTTTGAAGAAGGAAAGACACAGCCAATAGCTCAGGAAACATCCCAAGGGCACGGAGAGATGACTTGTTGATTGGCTGGAGTCAGTTTAACAGGTTCCCATACAAAGCTATGTGTTACTACTTTGAGGAAAAAGTTATTGCACCCACTTGCTCATCTGTATTTTCCTTACCTACTTCAGCACAAATCCACTTGAATCCACTCTCACCATTCCTCTAAACTGTAACCACTGATTTTTGTACTAGAGGAACACCAGTCAACAGCATATCTGAGCAGTAATAAGCACGTGGGGATCATAACTTGATAAAATACTCGTTAACAAGTATAACCTAACACTGCTTTCACTACTGTGATTGAAATGTGTTCCTCAGTTCATTTCACAGCTAATGCAGAAACTGAACACAGCCCACAGCCACCTGCATTCTTTGAGCAAATGTATGCTGTTATTCACCGACTCAAAACCCTGCAGTTTTTGATCAGAAATTTCCTTTTAAGTGCTGCTCCATTTTAAAACTGGATTCAATCTCTTGCTCCTCCTTACAGTAAGTAGTGAGGATCTCTAAAGAAACAGAGGCATCAAACAATTCTCCATGTATACTCTACGAACTTGCCTCAACTTAGGAGTGGCAACATATAAGGGCAAAATTCTGAATCCTCTCCAGTTAGTACTAACTGAAAACTAACCTAGTCTGAATTTCAATACTTGCAAAGATTTTTTATAGGAAGGCATACACTTGGCTAAGACGTGTTTCCCATTTGATTTCATAATGTAAAGAATGAACTGCCTATCAAACATCATCCTGTCCACTCCTTCCATTTCAAATGCAGTGATCTCTATGTGTGCATATATATATATTTGCAAATTATGCTCTCGCACACTGAAGGGGAAGTGCAATGCTTCACTTGCCATAACAACTTTTCCTCCCCTTCTTCTCTAGGGCATCAACGTTTTCTACGAGCCATATATATTTGAAGTGCCTGAGGTGAAGTGTGCTGCATTCTGCGGAAGAATTCAAGCACAACATATCTGTTGCAATAACCAGTGACTGTATTGCCATGAAACTTTGTTGCTTGTTTAATATCACTGCACTCTCCTTTGGCCCATGCTATAGGAAGGAGTTAGAGGAAAAAACCCCTTCTCACTCCAAAATGCTACGAAGATTAGATGACATTAGCTACCACAGTTACAATGGGACAAATCAAAAAAGGAATTCTATCCCTTTAGCATCAGAGTAATCAACTGAATAAGCTTTTCTTCTTTTCACAGTTTCTGTTTTTCAATTTTGCTGCTTTTAGTGCTAGAACTTTAAAAAGTGCTTACAGAATCTCTGCAGTTGGAAGGGACCAGTGGAAATCATCTAGTCCAGCCTCAAGCACAGTCACCTAGAGCAGGTTGCCCAGGACCACATCCAGGTGGGTTTGGAATAGCTTCACAAGCAGAGACTCGACAACCTCTCTGGGCAGCCTGTGCCAGTGTTTTATCACCCTCATAGCAAAAAATTGTCCTTGTATTCAGCCTTCCCTTCTCGAGGCTCAGTTTCAGCCTTTCCTCATACATAGGATGCTCCAGACCCTTTGTGGCTCACTCCTGTAAGTCCATCTCTTTCTTGTACTAGGGAGCTCAAAACTGGACTTGACACTCTGGGTGTGACCTCACCAGTGCTGAGCAGAGAGAATGGATCACCTCCCTCCATCTGCTGGCAATGCTCTTCCTAATGCAGCTCAGGATGCTGTTGGCCATCTTTGCCATGAAGGCACATTGCTGGCTTATGCTCAACTTGCTGTCCACTAGGACCCCAATCCCATCCTGCAGAGCCGCTTTCTAGTCAGTTGGTGCCCAGCATGTACAGTTACATGGGATTATTCCTGCCCAGGTGCAGGACTTCACAATTGCCCTTGCTGAACTTCATGAGGTTCCTCTCTGCCCAATTCTCAAGTCTGTTGAGGTCCCTCTGAATGGCAGCATTACCCACTGGTGTATCAGCCACTCCTCACAGTTTTGTATCATCAACAAACTTGCTGAGGGTATATCCTGTTTCATCATCTAGATCATTAATGAAGCCACTGAGCTGGATCTATTTTTGACTCTGGGAGTACGCCACTAGCGACTTGCCTCCTACTGCACCCTCTGGGTGCTGACATTCAGTCCGTTTTCAGTCGACCTCACTGTTTACTTATGTAACCCATACTTTGCTTCTCTATTAGGATGTTATGGGACACACAATCCAAAGCCTTACCAAAGTCAAGGAAAACAACATCCTGCTTGACCCATGCTTGATTTCCTGCTTGTCAAGATAGACTATTTTTGAATTTGGATGAGGTGATCCTTAAGTATCAAACCAGCTCCCTTGGATCCCTCTTCTCTCCAGTACTGTATCCCAAGGGATTCTTCAAAGCCTCTGAAAATGCCCAAGTCATTCTCTGGAAGTTCACAGCTGAGATCCTGCTTTTTGTCCTGTTCCCTCCTCTCAAGATCCTCAACTCCACCACCTTGTGATAACTGCAGCCAAGGTTGCCCCCAACTTCGAACATCTACAACCAGTTCTTCCCTGTTTGTAAGCATCAGGTTCAGCAGAACAACTCTCCTTGTTGGCAGCTCAATCATTTGTGTCAGGAAGTCATCATCAATGGACTCCAGAAATCTCCTAGATCATTTGTACCCTGTTGTTGTCCTTTCAGTAGATTATTAGCATTGTTGCAGTCCCCCATGAGGACCAGGACCTGTGAACATGAGGCTTCTTCCAGTTGTCTGAAGAAGGTCTCATTTACTTCACCCAATTCTCCTCCATGCCCTTCCCTCTTACTGGCAGGATCAAGGATACCACCATCTGGGTCCCCATGCCCTTGACTATCACTCCCAGAGCCATATTGTCACACAAAATACTTTCCCAGGTCACCCCAGCAGTATCACTGGTGCCTACGTGGAATAGCAGCAGGGGGTAACAGAGTCAGATGAGCCTCGCAGCCTCTCTGTAACATCCTGAGGTTCCAACAAGCAGCAAAGCTCTCTAGATGACAGGCTGAAACAGCAGATAATTTTTTTTTTTTTTTTTTTAAAAACCAGAATAAGTAAATATGTCTGCATGATGAGGTAAACATTTGTATTAGCAGCTGTTCTTCAGGCTAAATCCTTAGGCCATGTCAAGATATGGATTTTTACACCTTCAACTGTAAGTTACAGCAGCTGGAAATAAAAAGAGTTTAGAACGGAACTAGACCTGTGTTGGCATTTATTAATGCTAATGCTGCTTCTTTAAGCAACTTACATTTGCAGCACACCTTTTCATCCAGATTCAATTCCCTCAAGCACATGGGTAAGACTAAGCAGCATCACAGCAAGCCTGTAAGTGGCATTCCTGGAAACGTCAGGCGAAACACAGAGGATCTGTTTTTTTTCCCTACCGGCTTTGTAGGAGAGAAGATGATGGTAGTGCATTAAGGTTAGAGGTTTTTACTTGTTTAAGAAAGCTGTAATGCATTTTTTTGGTCAACGTGCTAAATCTGTCAGTAGAATGCTTTGGGGAAGACATTTTGAACACTGGCAGATCAATGGGTGTAGCGAGATTTTCTTTTTAAACCACTTTATTCTCCACGTAGTCCATGACCCTCACCCAAAGCATTTTAGGCCTTGGTACATGGTAGCTTCTTGTCTTGCTACTAAACTCAATAGCAATGAATGCTCTTCAGTGCTTTTCCTTGTGCCTCCTGCAAATTGTATTGTGCCCTAATTACCAATGCTGCAGAGACACACTGGGGAGTAAGTAGCATTTGCAATAATCAGGCTGCACAAGGAACATCAGAGAAAGGGTAAAACAGCTTGCAAGCTTTGGAAAAAATGCCTGCAAGCAGTTTTCATTAAGTGGTTATGACCATGACTGATTCTGGTTCTTGACTATACTAAACAACTTATTATCCACATAAAATAGAACAAGTTCAGTAGCCCAGATTAATATTTCACTATAGGGAGAGGCTGAACAGCTGATCTTCTATATGTATTCATCTTGAATGAATAGCTCGTTCACATTGAGGGCAGGCAAATGTGAGAAAAAAGGAATATAAAGGCCCTAGAATTAAAGCTGGGAATTGATTGGGAGGAACATAAGGGGAAAATAATGCTATCATGGCTTGAAATAGTAAAGGCAGAACAGAATTCAATGTTGTTAAACTGAGAGTGGTTAAAAAGTCAAGTAAAAACATTAAACCTAACACATTTTGCAGGCAGCCACTATTTCTCACAGCTTTTTAGAAGTGGGGGATTGGCACCAAGATCAGGGAAAGCACAGCATTAGAGAATCCTGTACTGACACTGATAATATGGAAAGAAGCACTGACGAAGTAATTGCACAAAAGGTGCAGATTCACCTGGAAGGCTGAGGCGGCAGCAGCTTCCTTCCCCGGTGCAGCACTCAGCATAATCATCAGTCGTGTCATCCAGCAGAGGCTGGGTGGGCACCTCCTTCCCCCCACTTGCAGCCTTTCAGCACCCCAAATGCCAAACCACGCTGATCAGCTCAGAGGTTTGCGGGGGATCTCTGAGGAATAATGATAAAGAAAAACAAACAAAACCGAATGGAACACGCACACAGCACTACAAAACACAAGGCTGGCTACAGATCTGCCAGCAGATGACTGTGGGGACATTGGAAGCCCTTGTTGGTGCTCCAAACCAGCTTCAAGTGTAATAGTACTTACTGCTTGCTACCTGTAGCTTTCTAGTATTTGTTTGAAGCTGGTCTGTAGCACAGAGAAAGCACGTCCTCATCTGCCTGCAAAAGACTGGATGAATGAACCCCGAGAGGGATGACAGTAAGGCAGAACAGGAGAAAGAACAAAACCAGGAAAAGAATGAGCCATCCACACTCTGGGAGCACAAGCAAAGCTGAGTGCAGACTCAGTAGCCTACTCTTCCTATGTGACACTGTCAGATTAAACAGATTTGAAAAAAAATATGGAACAAAATATTGAGGTTGCAGTTAGTTCTGAAACGTAGCACAACTACTAAAATGCCCTAAAAATTCGGTGACTGACAAACTCTAATTTACTGTCAATCATGTATAGTTTTTCCTCAGTCTAAATAACAACGCAGCTCCAATTTCTGTGTGGTTTGTTTGGGGTTTTTTGGGCTTGTTTTGGTTAGGGTTTTTTTGGCATTTGTGCAATACCAAAACCTTTGAATTTCAAACAGCAAGAGGGAATATTCACTATGCAATAAAACCATCAAAGCAAAGAGACACCCCACCCCTATACCAAACTAGCCTATTCCCAGTGGAATAAAAGGACACATTTACTACAGTTTAAAAATACCTGCTCTTGCTCTTACCTGCAAACCACACATGTCCCTCTGCTCACTGCAACAACCGTCAAGTGTGTAAAAGCAGTACTTGAGAACTTCACCTTCTTTTTATTTTCACTCGACTAATTGCTATTCTTTATAACTGACTTTCAAATTATCTAGATATTTTGTACATTAATAGTATTACCAATATTTCTGAAAAGATAATTTTTGCACATACATGTATGACAACGCACGCACACCTGCAAGTGTTCTAACAAGCTGTTAGCACAAAACAGTTGCTGCATTAATAAAAAGCAATTTCTAATAGCTTCATGTGAAAAATGGAATATGAAATTATCTTAAGTTTGTAACATCTAATGCCCCTGGACTTGAATTCTTATATACATATAAAATAAATAAATAGAAATTAAATGTTTAAGTCTAATGGAAAACTTGAACCTGGTAGCCACTAACTTTTCAAGCTATGCAAATGAAATTAGTACGATGGCTGAATATTCCTTCATGAGCTGAAAATGATGAGTCAGCCTTTTTGTGAAAGACAAACATTCATTCACTCGGCTGTATAACTACTGGAAATTCTACCAATAGAATGACTGGGAAAGACTCAGATTGCTCAACAGTTCACCCCTTACTGAATGATTAAAAGGCATAAATCCTGAAAATGAATGGGAAGCCAAAATTAAAGGATTTTATAGGCATAAATATGCAAAGAAAGAAAATGAGGCTGGTAGAAGAAGCCTGATCCTATTGCCTGGCATAAGTGGAAAGAAAAGAGTTGTTTTTGGTTTTATGCATTTTCAGAATGCCTGTTACTTCCATTTTCATTTGTATTTGAGTTGACACATTGCAACATACATGATTTACATGCATATCTCAAAGGGTATTCATTATTTTTTACTTTTCCATCACTATTTTATCTTTTCCACAATCTGCAAACAAATTTTCAGAGTTAATCCCAAGAAAAGATGCTATACTTAATTTTCAAGAAGAAAGTAATTCCTGTTTCTGGAAAACAATTACAAAAGCTCAGTAGAAAAAGCACAAGGTACATTTTCTCCAAAACAAACAAACAAGAAAGTGCAGCTTTACTCATCCTTGGACTTACTATAGATTTACTTACATTAGCAATTATTTACGCCCCTTCAGTGCAGTGTAGTATACTGAGAACCAATAACCTGCAACTAACAGCAAATGGTTGTCCCTTCATGACACACTTTTTCTAACTTTTAAAGAGAGCTGGGCAAATTTTAAGATGCTTATTCAGTAGGATTCTAAGATCTCAGTAAATCCCTCCTGTAGCATTGCAGAATGGCAGTCACAGGAACCCAATAACAAGTGGAGACTGAGCTCAGAGTAGCTTTATAATACAAAGCTAATTCCTTTTATTTCTCAGCACTCTATGCCCAGCCAAAATGCTGCATATACCCAGCCAAGCCCTTAGCAGTAACGAAGGGGAAATCACCACGCAGATGCATTGTACGCTCAGTGCCCCAACAATACATAACTCTGGGCCCTGCTGAGAGCACCATGGGTCAACCCAGAAGAATGAGGGCTATCAATTTTAAGTAACTCTTAGAAAGATCTCGAATTCTACCTTGAGATAGGGTATCTGCTCTTATTTTAACAAAAAATTGACAGAGGTTCACTGAAATAAGCCTTAAAACCAAGGTTTTCTGGAAACTCTCACAGATATTTTATAAGGGATGCATAAGCACTGTACGGGTCATTTTAAAGCCACCAAAATTGAGGCACACAGTAATGAAGTAACTGGATTGAGGTCATTGAGCAAGCCATGGCGGAAGTGAAACTGCAGAAGTCCAAGGCGCTGTATCCATGCTGTACCTTGGAGCCTGTGCTACCTCATCAGTGGCCCTTCCTGCTCCAGTCTCCTCCTCAGAGACCTCAAATTCTTCTCTCAGACATGAGAGGCTTTAGCAACTCATTTCAGTTGGACTTCAAGACAAAAAAATACCATTTTTACTTATGAATGATAAAGTAACATTTACACAATCAAAAAATTAAGAAAAATTTCAAATAAGTAGATTGGGATCCCTCCACACTCCTTTATGATGATAATTTTCATTCACATAACAGACTACATTATTTCTACATTAGAAGACAGACGTGCAGTGTACAGTATATACAAACTTCCTGTAATCTCAATAGTAGACAGAAGAATTGAAAGAACTACTTTTTTTTTAATTTTTATTTTTCCATCAACTTTCTTTCTAATACAGAAAGCTTCCAAACAATTAAAACTATTTTAGAAGTCAGTCAGGTTAACAGAACAATAGAATTCAAATGCTCAATCTCTGGCTACAGCTAAGCATTTATGTTGTCCAAAATCATGATCAAAGAGAACAACATATTCTTATTGGAACTTTCTCAATGACGTTCTCTGCAAATGAGGTAAGAATAACCTAAGTTATATTTTGCACTAATGTCTCAATTTGCTCTATATGACACATACACACACTCAAAAAAAAAGAGGCTTGAAAATATTTTGTCTGCTAAAATACAGACAAAACTTAGAAGTTTAATGGTTCATTTTTTTATTCCTTAAAGGAATCTAAAGAGAACAGTGAATTCATTCTGTGTTAGCAATTTAAGCAGGGGGACATCTGTGTTACTTTGAATGCTTCTTTATTCACCTGTACTTGTGTGGAACCCTGGCAACACCCTTCATAAAGAAATAAATTGAGAAGGAGATTAAGAACAGTTGGAGTTATTCTGGAAAAGGCAATTTTTTACAATTCTCCAAGGATTCTGATTATTTTAGTAATGATGTTTCCCTCACTCGTCTCTCTCACCAAGTCTTTTGCCCTCCTATTTTGCATCTAAACAGCAATTGTGTACAAACTGGTGAATATTTAAAAAAGAAAAAAGCTTCTAAGTCTTCAAAATACACAGCCAATCATTATTTTGGTATTCACTGCAGTTAATCGTGATGCATTTATTAATGTGTAAATATCAGACATTTCCTTTGGCATTCTACTCTCCGTTTGCAATTCATTAACATATTGTTATTTTAAAATATTAGTCTCTGAGAAGACACCAGATTTTCATTGGATTGGTCTCACACTTGAAAAAGCATTTTTATATTCTGAATGCATCAAAATAGCAGAATCTCTAGGCAGATACTAAGTGGGATTCACTGAAACACAATGTTAGTTCTAATGGATGGATGATTGTGTTTGGTCTTTTGAAACTTTGAAGTATAGGTAAGTCTTGATCACACAAATTAATAAATCCTAAAGCTGGAGTTAACAATAACCATTACACCCAAATTCTGCAGCTTAGCCCAGCCAATTTTTCAAAAGGTCAGGTTGTGAACTGGAGAAGATCAGGGAGGTCCACCGCATAGCTTTGTTGCCAGGCATCTCTCGTCTGGATTGTTGCAGGCATTTATTAGTATTCGTCAGCAGACTCAACAAAGCAAACAAGAAATTCAAGCACGAATAATAAAATGAAATGCTGCTATATAACCCTTTGTCATTCAGCAAATATGGGACTTTTTAGCTACATTGTTCCTAAACCTGGGTTACTACTTTAATTTTTCTCCACAGTGCTGACTGAATGAGTATGCATGTGTGTTAAATGCAGAGCTCCCTTAACAACTGCAGGACTGCCATTTAATCTGTTGGTAGATGGACCATTTCCTGTGGGAACTCTAGCTATGATTTCCAGATCCACCAAATAAATCTCAGATTAAGATTCCAAATGAAACCTGCCTTTGGCAGATAAAAAATGTCAAGATGGATATAAACAGTAAAATTATAAATTATCTAGGTGTTGCACGATGACTTGATGTGCATTTTTTGTTTACACTTTCCCCGATATCACAACTATACAAGGCATTCATCAAATGTCACACTTTCATAATATTGGAGGCATCATTAAAACTGTTTGGCTAAGGACCTTGAAGTGTTTAAGCAGTAGCTCAAAAGTATATTTGTGCAAAGTAGAAGAATAAATTTACATATCAGCAGCAGCTCATAAGGGATGGGTAAATATTCTGTTTATCTCTCATTGTAATTCAGGTTAGTTTAAATACAGGGTTTCAGGATATCATTACAGCCTATATGGAGTTATTACATAATTTCCAAACATAGTGTCTGCTAGAGTTTTACTAAGCATGCTGTGTTTATGTTTTCTAAACCAGCTAAAAACAAAGTAAACCCTCCCATCCCATTTTTCTTTTGCTATTGTCATACCAGACAATTGCTTTTCACACATAACCCCTTCCATTATCTAAATCTTAATGATCCAGAACTCCCTTTTATCTAGGCAGGGTCATGTTTCCTGATGCCCATTAATTATAGTGAAAATTCTCTTATCCAAACGTACTCAACCTCCCCCCGCCGCAAACAAACAACTAAGGCTTTGCTGAATTAGATTTCTAAACAAAATCCCAGAAAACTACAGCTTTAGAAGTGAAGAAAAATATTGTGATTTTAAGTGTCCAACACAAAGGTAAGGTCACTCTGCAGAAAGTGCCAGTAAGACACCTTGCCCGCCCACTCTTTACTCTGAGTAAATGGTCTACCAAAGATGCAGGTGAACTCTCAGATAAGAGTCTCCAAAGCACTCCCTGGAGAACCTTTTGTGAATACTTTTTTTTTTTTTTTTTGTTATGTCTTTGCTCTGAACTTAAGCTTCATTCTAGTTGTTATTAAAACAGAAGCAATGCAGGTTTCCAAAGAAGAAAATAACCAAATTCCTTTTGCACTTATGCTAGGTCTTCTAAAGGTCCTTCTGAAGCACTACATAAAAATTACTGTAGTAATAAGTGCTGCTCTCCCTGAAGCAAGACATTTCAAGACATTCTGAAGTTAGCTGCACTCATACTTTAAACACTTAAGTGATTCAAAGTGCAATACTTCAAGGTATGCATTCTCCCCATCTTTAGTGCTTGCAATACTCAGTGCAGATAAGGCACTACACATTTTCAGCGTACTATAAAGGGTCTAACAAAATCATATTCACAACACTCCAATGAGTCAGGCAGATACTGAATACTTAATTGTGCTTCTGATGAGGGGCCCTTCTGCACACAGCCTGGCCAGAAATGCACTGTGTTTAACCATTCAAAATGTACAAGGAAAGAAATGGGATGGAAAAAGCAGACATGAGAATTTATACACCTGAAAGTGTGATTATATTTACAGGAAACACCAGACAGTATTTGATCATTTTTCAGTTATCGTTAGATCCTTTTTATCTTCTAAGTCGTGGCACACTATTCCCTCTTTTTCCATGCAAGATGTTTTCTTCATCTTCCATTCTTAGTGTTGCTCAACAGTTACTAGCCACTTTTCCTATGTTTGACTCATGCAAGATCATCCTCTCAACCTCTCTTCTGCCTCCTATACTGTGCAGAGAAACCTCCAACTACCCTTCCCACTTTGCAAGGGGATCTCTGACAGCTAGCATACAGAATTCGATGCTGAAAGCACAGCACACGTGGAAGACACTAATCAATTGAGCCACATGCATGAAGAGGACTCTGCCTCTCTGCATATCTTGTAGATTCTTCTGCATACACACCCATGCAATATCCAGGTCGTCTTTCTTTCCTGGGTAAACAGCATTCCTTATTGCTAAAAGAGGGAAGAAGAAGAAGAACAGGCTCATAGTATCTCCTGTTGAGGCATGTAAAAGAAGGAACAGATTTCAATATGACAAATATGGTTTATTCTGCCTCTACTACTGCCTTGGAAGAAGGCCTTCAGATTTTCTTTAGAGTGTTTACAGCGTAATGGGTGTATTCTGGAGACGGGGGAAGCAGGACTTTTACAATTAGTTGCTTTTAACTCAACTAGAGCATCAGATGAAAAATCTTTACAACACCACATTACTCTCAAACCTTTCTTTAACCCTTCATGTTTGTGTGTGTCTATGTGTGTTAGTCACACAATAGTAATTCCAGACAAAAAGTCCTTGTAATTACCATTACAAAACCAAACCCATTAAAAAGTATATTAAAATCATTATGCAACTAGAAAAACTTACTACTTCTAATAAGATAGTCTACAAATACATGGTGAGAAAGAGGAGCTTCACTTCTAGGAAGTAAGCAAATAAAGATGATTCATTTTACTTAACCTGCGCATATGACTGTACATTGCCTCAATTACCATAAATGCAAAAGGGATGGCTGACAATGGAATTTATAAATGGGAGTAAATAAATCGCAAAAAATATTTCTAGAGAGGTTTTATTTCCTGAATATTATTTGCTACACAGGAAAAGAACTAAAACCTATTTTTGTAAGAAATACACTGGCATATACATGTCATGACCATGACAATACAAGGAAAGCTACAGCCAGACTCTTAACAGTAAGCACCATGCATTCATGCAAGACCAATGCATGCACAAACACACAATGCAATTAAGACAATTGTCTATGCGTAAGCTTATCACATGCACACGTGTCTGAGCAGCTGTATATACATAACTTGTTCATTAGGTTTGCATATCTGTCTTTCTCTTCTATTTTTCCCTGAAGGGAGCAAGACTGGAAAACAACAGCTCACCACCAGATAAAACACTTTTTAAATTTCTGTGTACAAGCTGATTCTGCAGTTCTGTTCCAATCTACATTACCACATCTCTTTAAAGCTAGAGTCTCCTCTGAACTACAGCTTCCAGACACACAATTTTAAAGTATTTTTACAAGCCACACATTTCATTCTTTTGAAAGATACCAAATTACAGAGAAAATGTCTACATGTATCATAACTAAGAGTTGACATCAAATTCTTACAGGTGAAATTGGTTCATTGACTTACATTTCTGTATGGGCTTTAAGTAGTGGTTTAGAAATGTATATATATTTATTTCTATGCTTGAAAAATACAATAACCAGCTTTTAAGGAAAGAAAACACTTTGCCATTAAAAATAATCAATTACCTTGTTTTAGGAAATTGCAAATTATACAGTGTTTTTCATTTTGGAGTCAGCAAAATTATGATTTTGTTGTCAAAACAGACCAAAAAGTACTTGATATTCCAAGACTGCACTTAATTTCTTCCCTGTCCTTAAAAATCATAGATGCTCAGAAATATGACACAAGCAAAACCATTAAAATAGTAATACAGAACAAGTAGAGCTGCATCCATTCAAACACAGTACATGATATGAGTCAAATGAGACACAAATTTAACTTCAGTATTTGCACACTCACCACTTTCCTAGCCTGCTAACTCTTTTGGAAAATTGACATAGTGAGTCCTGAGAGTATATGTAAGTATGAAAAGCACCCAATTTCAGGTTCCGTCTTGTGTTTTCACAGTATTAATGTTTGCGCAGTTCTCGTCATGCATGTAAACCCTGCTAAAGTAACAACTCCACCCAGGTGCAGTGTGCTTCCCCCCTCCAGCCTCACCACTGCAACGTACCTATTTGCCAATATAAGTTTATTTTTATAGTGGACTACCATCGTAGGCTTTCTACACTGGATCCTGAATATTTTTCATTTGGAAATTATATAGATTTCACTGGCTTGCTGCCAATGTTCCTGATACATTCTCTCAAGTATTCTTAGATATACAAATGTCAGTATCCTCCTATTAAAAACTAGATGCTGTAGAGACAAACAGTACATTTAAATTAGATACAAACCCAAAATAATAAGCCTTGCACATAGACTGTTCTTTAACTCCTCCTAATATACCAGAACAGACACACACAAATGTCAATCTAGACAGGCATATTATATTCCAAACAACGTGGAAAGTTAAAAAGAAAATCTCAACTATCAAATACTTCATATATACTCTTCTTAAACACTACCTTTCTTTCAAGTATTTTATTTTATAACGTCTATTCACAGGTTACATATTATCCCACATAACTGCCATAAACCTACCACTTCACTGTACCTAACATTTTTGCTGTTTTTTTAAAATTCTCTTAGCTTGACTAAATTTTCATCTAGTCAGCTGAATTTAATCTCAGATATACTTTACCATCATGGTTTTTGACAAATAGTTTAATCTCCAACATTTCAGTATGTTATAAAAAATATTTTTTTAATAAATTGTTATAGGTTATTCTAAAACCAGCTTTTAAGCTCCCAAACTACAGCCAAGGAACAACTAGATA
This sequence comes from Aramus guarauna, assembly GCA_013400195.1. Taxonomy (NCBI): domain Eukaryota; kingdom Metazoa; phylum Chordata; class Aves; order Gruiformes; family Aramidae; genus Aramus; species Aramus guarauna. The sequence continues at coordinate 1,250,902 of VXBL01000617.1, forward strand.
CAGTACAGTACCAGCCACAAAAAAGAAAGATACCACAGATGACAAAGCAAGCGGGACACAAAATGGTACACACTTCAACATAGACATTTAAACAGAAGATTAAAAGGTACTTTGATTTAGTGGTTCAAAGAGCAATTGCACCAGAATGTCTACCAAGGGTACATATTGAACATTACGTTGCTGTAATTTATCTATTATCTTTATGATAAAAAAGTAATTAAATTGTTAATATCCAAATAAAATTCTAAGAAAAAAAATCCTCATCCAAACCAATATGATGACATAAGATTTATTCATAATCTCTTTTTTTTAGCTTCCCTAGGAGTAAAAGCATAAATGTTACTTACTAATGACTGATCTAAAAAAAGTGTATCAATTTTACTTTTGTCTATACAACAACTCCTATTGGATACGCAAATACATAAGCGTTAGCTTGGACAAAATAGCTTTCTGAACAGCACAAAACATTAACTTAATACATCAGAAAAATAATATGCATGAAACTCAGTAATTACCCAGTTTTTAAAGTATCTGTGAGCAGCAGCAGAATGCCTTTTCATGCAATTAGACAGAAAATATTTCACAGAGAATCAGTTTACGGTATTCACTTGCCTACTTTGGAAAAGTTAACCTTTTGAACCATTCTTAGGGTATGCTGACCCCTAAAGGTCTAAAAATACTAAATCTGATTAAGTCATTACACATTTGAATTATAAGTGGTCAGAATATAGCTCTCCACTAAGTTACTCACCACGACTATTTCTTTTTCAGAGTATACGATTCAAAACCACTTTTAACTATACTCAATAATAGCTCAAAATTCCATGAATTTAAAGGGCTCTACAAGTAGTTTATTTTGCACGATAATATAGATAGAAATTCCTTTACATATGTAAGAAATATATCATCTCCAAGACAGAGTATTTCTTCTTTCTTCTAAACAGACTTTTCATGAGAAACTTGACATTTATTTATTTTGAGAAAGAGTACATAGTATAAAATAATAAAAAAAAAGAAATACATAAGATGCTATCAGGCTCTGATATAGGAGGCATCTTTGATGTTGACATGCCTATTCATTTTTTTTTTTAACCTACGCATAGCCATTGGCAAAAATCTACCCTTTTATGATGTACTGAAGGTCTGCTTGCTGTGTCTTTCCCTTTCTTCAATTTACACATTATCTAGTCACAAGCCAATTTATGACAATTGTCTTCTGTAAAGTCAGTCAGATAATGTCAAAATGTGCTCTCAAAAGCAGTGCTGGGTTTTTTTTTTTATTTGCTTGTTTGTTTGTTTTAAGGTTCTGCCATGAAACATAGAAGAATGTATCTAAGAAGAAAACTTTGGTCATCCAAATACAAAAAGATCCTTCCATCCTGATGCAGATGAAAACTCCATGAACCATGAAAGTTCCAATTTCACCAAGGCCCTCTCTACCTCCAAGCCTACCTTACTGTCTATAGTTGGTTGAGACAATAATGAAAAACTTGTTACTATTGGTAAACGGCTTAATCATACTCTTGCCAAGCGTGAATAGCCAAGAAAGTTACTTTAAGACAGACTTCAGATCTGTTGTTAACTCATTAAGAAAAAAAAAACTTGGAAAGTAATTTGCAATGTACAGAGTAAGAATTTAAATAAGATTTCTTAAAGTTATACAAAAACATTTTAAATAACCCAGAAAAAAATAAAGCTGATGATTTACATTCCTGTAGCTGCTCTCCTGTTACCTCAAATACTTTTAAGAGGCAGTATGTGGTTGTGTGGTTTTTTTTTTTTTCTTTTCTTCCAAAGTCAGTCATATATCGGCAAGAACAAATACATTCCAGTCACTGCCTAGCACTGGTACACCTGAGGTTCCTTATTAATAATCTTAAAAGTCCTTACCTTTTGAACAGTTCTCCATTTGTTCTTCTGAACTTGTTTGATCTGGCACTGAGTCCAGTTTTCGCTTGACGATTTCAGAGCTAAAATAAAGCAAACTCTAGATAAATAAACTTGAAACAATATATTATAACACACCTATACTTTGCTTCATTTGACAGAAAATTTACAAGACAAATGATTTAAAAATATTTATAACAGGAGAATAAAGTCAGTGTACTTTAACAGTCAGTGCTAAATTGTATTTCTCAGTAAAATGTTTTTTCTTCACACATCTAATTTTTATCATGGTTTGGTTCGGCTTTCTGTTGTCTGTAATGCCTTCATTGAAAAAATTATTAGGTTTTCTTCTTGTTCTAGAGTCTGGTCTTGGAAGTACACGCTAAATAAGTACATGCTTGGGAAGTACAGCCCAAATCACACTGAGTGGTCCCGCTAGAGGCAATGAGACTGCTCACTTTGGTAATTATTACAGATGGTGGTATGTGCTTCTCTTTACAACATTCTTTCTCCTGCTTTAATTTTCTGGATAAAATACAGGTAAAATGGCCCATGACCACTCCAACTCTGACTTTGCAGGTTTTTTCTAAATGGCTAAATAATCCACCCTCATATTTGCATACATATTGCTTCAGACTATACAGTTAATTACACAGTTGCAGTATTTCATATAATCAAAGATCTTCAAGAAACAACCCTCACTACTCAAAAATATACCCAACAGTAAAATATTATGCTTATCACATAACATTTTGAGTGTTAAAATGTATGGTCTCTTACATGTTAAAAATTCAACTACATTCTATATCTCAAGGAAATCTAAATAAATTACTAATCTTGCTAATATAGTAAGCTTACCACAAATTTGATTATTTACTGTATCACCTCTTTTAAAATACATTGTAGAAAGGACAATTTTTCATCTTTAACTACGTAGTTGTGCTTATTTTGTATGTTTGCTATATTTTTTTCTACATTTATTAAAAAGATACTACATATGCCTTGAAGAGGCAGAGGCTGGATGATGAAAATACCCAGAGAGTTGTCATTGTCCTGATAATTGTAAGAGTTTAAAAAAAAAAACCCAACACATTTTAAAATTCAAGCATATTATAACAAGACGTATGTTCTAACTAATAAGGCAGCAGCAGAAATCTTTTTCCTATAAACCACCAAGAAGTCAGATGTCTTCATTTTTATCTTTGAGATTATAAAAAATAAAATAATTGTGCAAACACTTAAGATTCAACACTAACATTTACATTAAGCATTTAAAAATTACATATTTAGCTGATATTTGTTGTTAGCTATAAACTTGCACGAGGAAAAAAAGCATATGATTTGATGTGCTTAGGTCTTAACAAAAAATAACAACTTCACCTCATATCGCAGAACACTGAGTTCCTTACAAGAATCCCTCAAATGAAGCTGTACGCTTCTTTTTCAATTCTGTGTAACTGTGTTGATTTGGAGTTGGCAATCTTTTCCTAAGTTCCTCATTTACTTTTGGATTAGCTGAAAATATAGAAGGTTATTAATATCAAGAAATAGGTTTCTGTCAATGAAGCCATTTCCCTACATATTGCACAAAAAGGTTCATAATAATTGCAGTATTTTAATAAGATATTCATATAGCAAGACATGAAGAAAATACGGTATTTAATAACCTCTGGAGTATTTTAAAACATGTCTTAGGGCCTTAATGTGCCTAGTAATATACTATTTAAAACCATAATTTTATCCCTCCACAATATACAGTCATTCTTCCTCGCCATTTACCCAGCTAATGAATGCCAGCAATTAGTAAAATGTAATCCCATTGCACAATCATTTTAATGCTTTTAGCACTCAGAAAAGTAAACACCAAATTAATACTGCTCAAGCCATATCAGATCCTAGTTGGAAGCAAGCAATTATAGTTCAGCTCCTCAGGTGTAATTAAATGATTGGAATGATTTAGTTCCATAAATGCAAGTTAATTCATAAGCAAGCAACAAATATACTGGGAGTAATTACAAGAAACATTGACAGTCTAAGCAGGGCATGTGCCTTCAGGTACCTGATGTAGGAAAATGCTGCCCTCTCCTGGAAATAACAGACTATGGCACGGGAATAATTAGGGACAGGAGTCAAGAAGCTCATTTTATAGACTTTGTCTTCAGAGGTGAAATATGTTCTGCTAATTAATAGGAATTTTCTGGCTTACACATACAGAAGATAAAAATATTGTTGCTATCAGATTAAGGCAACCTATCGAAGTCAAACGGACAGATCTTTTGGATTCCCTAGGGTTTGCAGTATACTTTCCCTATTATTAGAAAATAAAAATGTTAATGTCTAATAAAAATTAGAAATAAAAATATTAGTAAATAGAACAACAAAATATTCCATATACCAAGTATGTAAATCGGTTGTTCTGAAGACAAATGCTGCAATAGGTATCTAACTTATGCACAGCACTTACATATCATTGAAGACGTATCTTTACAGTGGGTACTTGGGACATAAGGTATTTTGAGAACCAAAACTTATTGAACCATCATTATTCAGACAGTGTTAAACTTTGCCACATCAACAACAATCAGAAGTTAGCCATGAAGATTTTCCCAGGAGGAATCATCAGAAAAATTAAATACAATTATTTTAAAGCTTTACTTTCATTTTAAGTCAATCTGTTAATAATCAGTCTAATAATAAAAAGAAATTAAAGCTGGAGATTAAAATATACTGGTGAACTGAGAGAAAAGTGCAAAATGAAACTGTAACCCAAAATCTAGAGTTAATTTTAAATACTAGTTTCCTGATTCACTACCTATTTATTCAACCTGCAATAGTGTTAAGATGACTACTTCAACATCACGCATAGAAAGCTAAAAGAAAGTAATTGTCCTTATCTGTTGAATATAATAGCAATAGCCACATAAAATTCACACTAAATATTTAAGTAGAAAACTACCTACAAATATGAATGTGAATTAACCAGGATCTTCCTACAAATGAAAGAAATCCCAGATCTACCTATTTTAACCTCTACAAAAATAACGAATGCTTCCCAGTGCTGCATACAGCAGTTTGAGGGAAGAAAAAACCAAAATCATATTGACCATAGTGTATATGACTATTTTCCACACATAGAAATTGACTGTAAGAAAGCTTGATTCAAAAGCACCCGATCACTGTAAGAGCCTGAATTGTTCTTTACCAATAGCACTTTGGCATCAAAACATTTCTTTGTTCCAGATCTCAGTGTATTTCAAAACAACCCCAGGCTGTACACAAACACCTTCACTGTTACTTCACCCATTGTGGAAATGAAATAAAATATTTTAAGAAGTCGTATTATTAAAAGTTTAAAATGTACAGCACATTTGCTTTGCCCTTTGATGTCACAGTCCTATTTTTCTATTCAAATCTTGTACACTGTAAGTTAATTGCTTTTGGAAACTACTTATTATTCATGTAAAAATTAATGTGCCAATGTGTTTAAATCCTTTTAAATGACCATTCATGCATCTTTCTTCTTTAAGTACCAATGAAATCTGTCAAAGATATCAATGCAAGATGGTCTTAGAGAAAGTTCTAATAAAGATTTTTTCTGCTAACATAAGATTTTCATTTTCGTCAACTTTACTTAAATTCCATTAATTTTTTAAGCTGCTTTTAATAAATTCACAAGTAAAAAATTTTAGGCTCCATAGTCTGTCATTTGTGTTCCAGCTGACTTTATGAATATTAATAACAGTGTTATCCTGATTAAATAGGCTTCATATAAAATCCCTGTGAATCCTATAGCTCAGACATCTCATTTTTCCAACTCTTTATGAATTTGGATTCAGACATTAAACTGGAAAAAACCTTAAAAAACAGATTCAATGGTACATTTGTGTACACTTAAGCAAAAAATTAGATGTTCTAATGATTCAAATAATTAAAATTGATAGGGTCACATATTGAGATTTCAGGCTTTCTGTAAACATGCAACATATTTTAAGTCCAATGAAAACGTCAACACTTCACAGAACAAAGGATTAAGAATCTATTATAAAATAATAATAATGTCTGTCCTTATCCTTACCTTAAACAACAGATGATATGATCTTAACTCTTCATATATGGAGTGCTGATCTGCAGAAGTATTTCCCAAAGAAAACGAAATTAGTGGCTGCTTAATTACATACACATACTCATGAAATATATGAACATTCTAGTTTAGCATGGCTGCTCAGTGAAAAATATTACTAACTTTTAATTGGTTTATATTTCAGCAAACCCAAGCTTTTTCTAGAGAAAATCAAAGTGAAGCACATGGAAAAAATTAACATTATCCTATAAGACTCATGCAGTCACAGTTTCAAACGGCCAACTTCTTCCCATGCTTATATGTTTGAATTATTTACATCTATGACAGATAAAAATGGAAAACTAAGCTCACTGCACTGCCTTCATTTTTATTTAAATATAGTCCTAACTAAAATTACTACTTCCTTATTCATTCAGGGATATATTCTACAAAGATGAACATCAAAATATTTTGCCTTCCAATATCTTCAAATATGAATGGATTTTAGGAGGAAAAATACCTAAACAAAATAATGGCATATTCAAAAGGATGGCATTCCAGTCCTCGTTCTAATTACTCATCAACACAAACACTTAACAGGAATTACATAAAAACAAGAGATATATAAAAATAATATACATCTGCAAGGTAGGAAGCATACAGTGCTTTGCTTGTGCAGATCTGAATAGCTTTTATTACAGCTGTGGCAGCATTTCCACTTTCAGAGGAAAAAACCTCCGGAATGTCTGCAGAATATATATATTACACAAGGCAGCACCCCACAATAACACCAACTTTCAACCATCTGAACAATGATGTTGACCGAAGGTATTTAGATTACTGACAGTCTGGTATAGCTGCCAGCACCTTCCCTCCCTGGGCAGGAGATTAGGAAGTCTATCTTCTAGGCTGGAGTTCAGTTACTGACTCCCTCTCCCCAGGAACCCAAAGACTGTTGAGACCCTTCCATATGGAATCCCTGGACCATTCCTTCATCTTGACTTGACAGGTTTTGAAGACAATGACTGAATCATGTCCGTAGCCTCTGTGACAAGATGTGAAACCTTGCTGGTGTCAACTGAATTCACCTCTTCTTCACAAAAAGTCCTCAGGTCTTGGGAGAGTTTTTCCGCAAGGAAGACTACCCCGCCTGCTCTGCCTCTGGTGGAACAAGACACCAGTTCCCACCACCCCTTGGAATGGCAACAAGCCAGTCTTTGTCCCTCTTAATGATGCAGTTGACAGTTGCCACTGATAGTGCCAGGATGGAACACCATATGCTTTATGGATAGGGAAATAAAGAACAAATTTTAGTATTACTTTCATAAGATTAATTAGATTACCAGGATCTCCTGAAATATCCTGAAACGTTTTGCCTCAGGCCAAGCTAAATGAAAACCCTTAATTTAGGAGGGTATACTACCTAAAAACCAGTTACCTTCTAGAAGCATTTCCCCAGGGAACAGACAGTTTTCTTAGCCCAGGTGGATGCCAAGTTTTGATGCTATGATACGCTCCTCCACAAAAAAAGTCACATTTTCTCACTACATGAAGAAATTTATGACACATCAGAAATCTAAGAGAAAATAAGTTAAAAATAGCTTTGGGCAGTTATATAAATACTAGTCAAAGAATAACTGAAATAGCCCATTCAAATATTTGTCAAAGGTGGAATAACACCCATCTGTTGGATACTTGAAAGCTGTGAAATTAAACATACTTTGATATTTGATTACAGCTACTTATTTTATTGTATTCTATTAATTTTATATGCTTTTAAATACAAGTAGTTAAAATACTCTGTTTCTTTCTAAAAGAAAATAAAACATAGGCAAGTGGATTAACCCCTTAAGTGGATGAATGTAGCATGAGTAGTGCTTCAAATTTAAAACTCGAGCATTGCTACAAAGACTTCAAGATTTTGGTTTACAGAATTGCATTATCTGGAATTATCTGGAATCTTGATAAAAACATTTCCCCAGAGGGTAGTCATGTAATAAATCCTGGCTTTTCTCCCCTACTGATTCTTGGTCCAAAAGGAGATGAGACATTTGCAGTTGGTTCCAACTAACCTGCATAAATCAGAAAAAAATGGAGAACCAGGGCTCAGGTATTTTTACTTTATTGCTGCAGGAGCTCCCTCATATTCTCATTAAAGAATTTGCATCTGATGCTTTTAATCATGGCATACACTAAGTCAAAGAGCATTCATGCTCTATGTTATGGTTTTGACAAAGGTAAGAGACAAGGCATAAAAATGTAGTTTCAAATGGTTTACAATAGGTTATACCTATTCTTGAATCAAATTTAATTGGATAAAGGACATATAATTTTCTCTTTACTTTTTCTCCCTAATTTCTGCTATTAGTTCAGTGTCTTCAAGGCTCAATTTTCTCTTTACACATACCAGGAAGTGTTTTATGTGCATATTAGATCACCGACAGCCCCGTATCTCTTCTCCACTCTGTTATATTCTCTCACTCCCATTAACAAACAAAATAACAATATTCGTTTGTATTTTATTAATCAATCTTCAGTCTGCTCTGTCCTCTTCTTTTCCAATTTTTTGCTGTCCTTTGTCCTCCATTTCTTTTCTTTTTCCTTAGTTTTGTCTTCTTTTTGACAATACAAACCTTTTCCTTCTCTCCCTGCCCACCACCTCTTTGAAATGTAAAGAAAACTGCAGAGGATCTTGTCAAAGACTGTCTCTCCTTTTTTCCCAGCTTTTCCTATCTTGGTGTGCATTCTGTGGAGCAGCTTTCTTCTGTAACATTATTTTCACTCTAATAATGAAACTACGATATAATTTGGTCAAGTTGGGAACAGCCATCATTTAGCCATCCTTCAGCTTCATTGTAAACACTTCACTGGTCTTATAACTCAATTATTACATATCACATAGGCAGCCAGATCTCCATTTCTACACAGTTTACAACCAGACTATGATTTCCATAGCTTTTAAGGATAAGGATATATCTGCATTTTTTAAACTAGTTGTTGTCTTATCTGGAGCCAAAAGAATATTTAGTAGAATGCTTTAGCAGAAGCAGCACTACGTCCTCATGACGGTGAGAGCTACCTGCATATTACATTCTGTTGACAGGATCATAAGCAGCAGACAAAGGAAAGTGATCAATCCCCTCTATTTGGCACTTGTGAGACCACATCTAAAGAGCTGTATCCAGTTTGACCCTGTCATGGATATCCTGAAGCAAGTCCAGCAGAGAGCCATCAAGATGATCAGGGGGCTGCAGCACATGACTTATGAGGAATTTGAAAGAGTTGAGTTAGTTGGTTTTAGGGAGCGAAGGCTAAAGGGGGATTTTATTGGGTTTTAGCTGCCTTGTGAGAAAACAGAGATGACACAGACAGATTTTTCTCTTGGTGACAAGCTGTAACACAAAAACCTCTGAGAGTTATGGGTAAGAGATTTTTCACAGTGAGGAAGGTCAAACACTGGAACAAGTCGCAAAGAGAATACGTGGAAGATACTGGAGACGTGCAAAACTCATCTGGATATAGCACCCCGATATAAGTTTGGAGATGGCCCCATTCTGAGCAGAGGTGTGAACTGGATGATATTCACAGGTCACTTCCTGCCTACCCATTTTATTATTCTAAGGACTGCAATAAAACAAAACCACCAGAACTAGTATTCCCACAATACACTAAATTCTGGGTTGCTTTCTGCTTTACAAGGCAGGACAGAAAAGCAGGGGGAAAAAACCCAAAAACCAGCAGTGAAGCACAACCAGAGACGATCCATGTGGCAGACAGGCAGAATGCCAACAGGGAGGAAACGGTGCAACAGCAGCATCAGCGCAGCATTTTGAGGACTACTTGTTTCAAACACCCCATTTTTTCCAGTTTGCTACATGACTGGATGATGTGGCATTAGGCCATATCAAATGCTAATTTGCACACCATCCTTCAGTAAACCGAAACTGGACTACTGATACAGATATTTCACCTGCTTTTCTGAAAGCATTTGCCTCAAGCCCCACAAAATCCTTCCCTCCCTCAAACTTAAGAAAAAGTCACTGTGACTAAAGAGCTCCAAAGCTACCTATGCGAATGATTCAAGAAACATTTGAGTCTATGATGCTTGTGTGTGCAAAATTCATTTTATAGTATATTCACCATCCTGAAATTCCCAAATCATAATTTCTTTTATCACAGAAATAAGTTGCTAGCCTAGATTATACCATAAAAGCAAAAATAAAGTCACAGAACATTATATGCCCACAGAAAGGAGAAACAGTAACTTAGTGTCAGATTCATAAACCAGTAGTATTAGTAATGCCATTAAGCAGAAATTATATTTCTCCTGCCAAAAGCATTCCAACTTAACTGTTCAGCTGCCTTCACAGAAAGAAGGAAGATCGAACAGGGACTTAGCAAAGAAAAGGAGGCAACAAAGCAGAGAAACTCAGTTTATCCAGCCAACTCACATTTCTCAAAGTCCCTTCAAATAGCGCCATTTTTCCTGACAGTCAACGCACTGAAAATAAAAAGCACGAAGGCTACAAATAGTGTGGATATTGGAGCCCGACCAAGAACTATCACGAGCGCTGAACGTGCAGAGGCCTGTCAGAAACGTGCCAACCTTTCAAGACCCAGTCCTGTGCGTGGGGACTGAGAGGGGCCCATCAGTCTCTCGCAGGGAAATACAGCTGCATCAGTTACGTATCTGTCAGACTGTTTTGAACAGCATGAAAACACAGATGCACCTACCTCTGCTGCTGTTGCAAACCAACATATCCAGTGCACTGCATCTACCCCAAATTATTTATCCACTCAAACTCAACAGTGTACGCTTGAGCTGCTGAAGAGAATCACATCACCTGAAATTTCACAAGCTAAAAAGAGCAGAGAAATAAAACAACACTGATTCCAGATCAGTCAGCTTTGTTCTTTTTAAGATAATTAACTAAGCTGTCATTTTCTTAGATGACTCTGAAGAGAAAGCTATCCTTTAACCAAAAGCGTAATTGCTCCCTAAACTATGCTTGCACAGCAGTAAGAGCATTGGAACATACAGTGTTGCTCAGGTGTGAACACAGACATACTTTTTGACTCAATATAGTCTCTCCTCAACTTCTGACTTCTATTTTTTTTAAATCCAGCAGCTAGAGCCAGCACATAGTGCCTTCGTTGACTACAAGAAGTAACTTCATCCTTCTGAGAAGTGGAGGGAGTTACAGAGGAATGTCACACTTCAGGACATGTTTGTTACACTCCAACAACATTTCAGAGTGTTTTCAGGACCTATGCATTGGCCAAGTGCTTCACAACATGCTTAACATGTATGATATATAACATGCTCTATCATGTGCTGTTGCTTATTTAGGTATGAGTAGCAGGCTAGTGGTTTTAGAAACTTAATCCAGATGCTTCTCTCAAACTTAATGCAATATCAAAGAAACCTGAAGGCCAGTACCATTTAAAATTGCAAGCTACACATCCAGAAATGGTCTTGGACCATCAGAGAAGAATCAGATATTCTGAGGTGGGCCAGAACTCATTGAGAACCGGAGATAAGTCAGTGAAATTAAGTCTCCTGAGAATGTCCAGAATTTAAACAGAAGCTAAAAACCAAAGATGCTAAGCTTGCAAACATTCAGCACCATGGAATTGTTCCTTTCCTTGCACCAGCAAAGGAAGGTACAAGATTAAAGGGAAGTCACCATGGACTCCAAATTAGTGCCAGGTAGTTTGGAAGAGAAACTACAAACAAACAACAACAAAAAGGGAAGAAGAGGCATTAGCTAAAGTTAAAGAAGTTTAGATCATCAGTCACATTATCACAGACATTTCTGACAGTGCATCAATCTCCCTGCCAAATTTTAAGAAAGCAATGCAAAACATGACCACATAGTGGGTTCCCCAAACTGCTGCAATATTTTTATTTATATCAGGGGAAACAATACATTTATGCTTAAACCTTAGTTTGGAAAGTATCCAAAACCTTCTCTTAGCTGAAACTTACCAAGAAAAGTCATCTTCACCCACTAGGAAAGAAATGCCTACTGTGAAACATCTTTTTAGATGTTACAAACAATGGAAAAATCAAAGAAAGAAGATATTCCAAAGAAAGGTGCAGGACAACTTTAAGCACAGGCAGAACTGTCAGATCACCCATAACAAAAGCTCTGTCATTTCTGTTCTTGTTCAACCAATGAAATAGTTCAGCTTTTTTTTTTTTTTTCTTTAATACTTGTTTGAATAAACAGATCATTCTCATTCCTCAATCTTGTCATCATTTATAATGATATACAACACAGGGAATAAAGAAGCTGGACAGACTTTTTAAAAAACATTTCTTTACTGGGTTTTGAAGAAAGGTAATTTTAAACCCTTAGTAAGCACATTATTCAGCCAAAAACATGAAAGTAATTTACAGTGAGGAAGCCTTAAAGAATTCGTCTGAGAACATAAACTACAAAGAGGTTCATGTAAGCTGAGGGTTACACACCTGACAGAAAAAGTTCTTATTAGGGGTTCTGAACCTTAAAATCAGATTCCTTCCACACAGACAAATGGAAAAAAAATTCCTGGAAAAATTCAAGACCTAGGATTATCTAGCCAGTTTCAGCAAGATTATTCTCTTTAGTTTTGTGTAAAAAGAAACAGATGGATGTTTTCTTTCTTGCAACCTCATCATAAATTCAGATATCTTGCATTCATTATTCCTTGATTCATCAAGCTACTTTAATGTTTTCATTGCCAAAACACTTGACACAAGAGGTGAAAAGAAGAAATTATGTGAGGTTGCAGAGAGCTGAGACAGCAGCTGAATCTTGGCCCAACACCAGTTATTCCTGGGTGGAGTAAAGAAGTTCTAAATCCACTTACTAGATGAAGGAGACAAAATCCTTCCTTAGCACTTCTGAAACCCAGGCTTATTTTGATGACTGCTTTCTCCTGTACGTAATCGTGATGAACAGTTTGAGGCTTGTTTATCAGATGTACTAGGCATTACAAGTTGCACTGCTTGGCATCGCTAAAACAAAATGAAAAAAATTAATCAAGACTTTATAGCTACAGAAATATAGATAAACCATAAGATTAAAAAAGGGAAAATCTGGCCAACAGTTCACACTGAGGACATTCTCTGACACTGTGAAACTGCAAGACTTGTAGACTCCAGAGTTTTACTTCCTCTTTAATATTGAAGGAGCACCTGACAAAATTGGGTATGTGCACTAGGATGCCTTCTGTGTCTAATCATAGCACTACCAAAACTCCTAAATAGCTTCCTATTTCGCAGTCAAACCGGGAGGAAAGAAGGGAGAAAGCCTTGTGGAATATTTCTGAAAAAATATTATGAATTAAGGCAACTTTGGTTTAATGTTGTGCTTTCATGACTCCTTGCTGTCAAAGGCAAATCTTAACGTGTTCAGACTTTAATGTGAAAAATGCATAATTTCTCTGATAAACTTACGCCACTTTCACACTGCTGTTATAGTGGTCTTCAATATTCTTCTTTTAATTTCTGCAAGACTTTAAAACCACAACATCTAATCAATTATTTCCATGTGTAAAAACTTATGCCAGTAAGTCACAGCCTTCTTGTGTTTTCTCCTTATCTACACGAAGCATTTCACTGTACTCCGTTCTTCAGCTGGACTGTGCATCTGCTGAGCAGACTGGTTTGGGAAGAGGTACAATGGAAAGGTTGCAGGTTTTGCCATAACTTAGCTTATTACAGTATGTTGTTCCTGCCTGAAAAGAGTTAATTGAGTTTAATTTACTCATCACACTGAACTTCACTGAGGAATAAGATTACTTTTTAATCGAAGATACTAAAAAACCCATAAACCTAAGGAAAAGGTAGTTTAATACTTGGAAGGTATTCCACAGTGCTTTCAGGGCAGGTTGAAAAAACATACCTACTCTCACACATCCATTAATAGACACCTCCCTAAAAATCTGTTTCTCAAGACATTTGAGAAGTCCAGAGACCCTACAACTAGCAAACTCATTATTCGACCACAATTTTTTTTTTAAATCAGATGAGATACAGCTTTGTTTGAAAACATTTTGGATAACATTAGATTATTTTTATGAACTTCTTTAGAACTGGAGTTTTACATTAGTCTGAATGAATTTCTATAGCAACTGGAAGAAAAATTTGCCTTTATTTACAGTATCACATTCCTGCATTAGTAAACAGTGACACTTTTACATAGAATCGTATTACACAGGATTACAGTAAAAAAAAAAAAAAAAGGTCCATCACTGGGTTATTTGTATTACATGTGAGATTTTCAAGAGCTGCACATGTACAGATAATTCTTATTTCCCTCATCTCTCTAATGGACTGAATGGCTGTATTATTGAAAAGAAAGTGCGTTATGTAGTACTAAATGCGTTCTTAATGGAGTATCTGGTTTGGTTGGGTTTTTTGTTGGGGGGTGGGGGGGGGGGAGGGGGAGTAACTTTTAAGATAAATTTGGAACGTGTATATTACACCAAGTAGAAAACAAGCTACTGGGCAAATACAACTGGAGGGGAACCTCAGTATGATAGCATATGCTATTTTTAGTAAGTTTTCTCTCCTAAGTGCAAGACAGTGAATGTTTGCTGAAAGAATTTTACATCCAGGAGGGTTTTTGAAATATGAAAGATACTTTTAAACTATGAAGAGAATTATAATTTTTGCCTAATATTTAGTAACCTTCAGATACTGTAATTCCACTTCAGATCCTGGAAAAACATTCTGGAGACAAATATTAGTCTACCACTGGATAGTGAAGAGGAAGAACAAAATTACATTTCAAGGGGAAACTGTTTTAATTAGAGTTACCTTGTACACCTGCACAGCAGTCACCTTCAGTACAGTGTGAGGAAAAAGTGTTACACCCCACAACTGTGTTTATTCTTTCTACCATCAAATTTTGAGTCCATAAAGCAAGAAGCTGAAGTTTGCTCCCATGCATATTTATATCATCCTACATTTATGCCACTGTAGCGCAGAAAACTAACTTAGAGACCCTTAACTGGTTGACTATACATCCCAGGATAACAGAGTCTCTGGATACAAGCATTGCACCCTAACCTGTAACGTTTATGACACAGGAATCCTTCGTGGGTGCTCCATTCTTTTAAACCATGGGGGTGCCATGAACAAACTAGTGGACTGGGTCCACTAGTGCCCTTTCACAGTTGTATCACATCAGAAATGGCCTCATTATGACCCTGAAAGAAATCTCATTGTCTCAAAAACCAGAACGTGAGTCTATTCTCACAGGAGCTATATTTCCATATCTGTCTTCTGCAGTTTAATTGATCTGTGCCATTTGGAAAGAAAGCCCGATCACATGAAAGGCAGATCTCAGCAATCTGATCACCAGCCCAGCAAATGAAAGCTGCTGAGCTACTGCCTTGCCAAGCGCTATACTAGAACTTCATACTAGTTAAACCATTTGGTGGGCAAACCCCTTTACTTTGAAGCCTACCTGACAAACCAAAGATCAGATTCTGACCACGTAGCGGCCCTTCCTTTGCTGAAATTGAACAAGTTACAAGCTTACAAACGAACTACAACTTCTGAAGAAAACAAAAGACCGTTGGTAATCCCAGCACTTTCACTAGAAGAGCTGTTCAGTGACACCAGATCAGCATCGTAGGGCTGTTGAGTCACTACTCATCACCACTACTCTCTGACATGATCTAACTCTGGTAACAGTGGCAAATCACTGACCTCGGTGACACTGGTGCTTTGACAGCAGCCCAGAAAACCTGGAGTCTGTAACAAGAAACAGATGTAGAAATCACTGCTTCTGCATAATAAGGCCAGCTGATCGAGACATGTTTTGGAAGCCAACACTTCTGAAAATTGTCCAGCTTGACAAAATACTTGTCAGGTCTAGTAATATTTTTTGTGAAGTGGATGCCATGTCAGGAAGTTTATTTCTTATTGCCTTGGGACTCAAAAGCTCCAATACACTATGTATGGAAAAACCTGTCACTGAATCTTACAGTTTATTTATTAAATATTTGTGGTAAAATGAGTGGCAGTCATTTCAGTTAGCTACCTAGATGTTTCCAATTTCACTTGCAATTTGGTTACTTAGAGGTTGTCTCCTCCTTTATTTCAGACTGACACAGACAGGCAGTCAAGTTGCCTGAGCTACAGGATAAAATCATCAACAGCATACATTCTCTGTGAGGAACTAGAATCCATTTTACTGTCCTTTCCAAATCTGAAAAATAGGTAAATTTCCTTCTCTTCAAGACACACCAGAGATCTGATTCTGGATAAAATAAGCTCCCTGACAGAAGATGCTCCTGATAGGAAGCAATTTATTACAGAAATGGATTGCTAAATCATAGGCTCCATCATCTACATAGCATTTGGATCTCATCAACTACGACTCCAGCACATGCGAGGCCATTCAACGGGGCCAGTTTAACTTCTCGGTGTGATTGCAGCAACAGTTCCCTTCTTACCCACAGATCTCAAGCAAGTTTTGCGTGAATCTCTTCTTAACAAAGACGTGTTAATTTGGCTACCAGTAATATATGGGAGGATGCTGAGAGCGTTAATACCTATTTACTCCTTTGAAAACCAAAAATACTCAAAGCTCTAACATTATAATGCAAGTAAAGAATGCATAGTAGGAAAGATGTTGCTTATCAGCTTAATTTTATTCGCTTGGTATTTTTCACAGTAGTAATGTGTTTTGCAAGTGAAGGGGTTTCCATTTACTGACCTTGGCATTCATCAGGACCATACTGTGATTTATATTGAGAATTCCAAGCCTTTAACTGATCTTATAAATAAATGTAAAATACACAAAACAATTATCCTAGTGTAAAATTGAATTTTATCTCTCTGTAACCAGCTTTTGTCTATGCTACATATTTCTATGTTTGAATACAATTCAAAATTAATAACAGGTATAATTTATTTTCTGACTTTTCATCATCTTGACATTTTAACAATCTTTTTTTTTTATATATACTCAGGCTTTAATTTTATCTAGGGCTTCAACCCCACAGTTCCTTTTTAGACATGTACAATGTGTCTTTCAGAATATCTGTTCAAGGAATAAGCCTGCTAAAATAACATGTTGGCCATTTAGCAGACCAAAAACCAGTATAAAGAAGTAACAGGATTTTATAACAAACACCAGATTAAAAAGAAAAACGCAGCATTGCATGTAAATGACAGAAAAACATATATTACAAGAAATCACAAGTTACAGGGAAGAGTTAGAAGTAGAAAGCAGAGTTCTGAAATTGGTGGTTCTGGAAACTTATTAACCTACAGCTAAGATTTTTTTTTTTTTTTAATAGCTGAAAGAGGTAACCAAGGAACATATTAAAGGGCAGTCACAACTTTATATTGAATGCTATAGCATTAGCAGCTTCATATAGAGATTAGTCTAACCTGGACATAAGCCTTCCAGTGGTTCATGAAAAATCACTTTACTGGGCAATTTTTGGGGCTTAAATATAAATTATACAAATGCATCAACCAAATAGTTTCCTTTCTTCTCTTAGCACAATTAATTAACATCACTCCAACTAACCTCCCCCAATGTTTTACTACCTCAGACATATGTATGTCAACTTCACAGAAAGTCAACTATGTCTCAAGTCAAGTTCTCACTACCACACAGGCTCAAGTACACTTTGTATGCAAGTGCTACAGTTTACACAGAAACTTTCTTTTAAGGAAAGCAAAAGGCTCAGAATTAAAGAAGGTCAGGGGGAAAAAAAAAAAAAAAAAAGACACAAGAAAAATTTCTTTTCTCCAAGGTGGCAGATGTGCAACAAAAGCAAGGAGCCCAATTCAGCCACGCTGCTTGTACACAAACATAGATAGTAAAGCATGAAAAGAAAAAAATCCCAAAGAGATTTTGATGAATAAAAACAAGTAACAGCACAGCTGTATGGGCTGATAGCAAAATTGCCACTTTCCCTACAGGGCAAGCAGAAGTCCTTGGCCACTCAGCGCGAAGCCAAACTGGCCACACCCCGACAACACGCACACAGGCAGTGAGATTCCTTCACGTCTGCAGCAAACGAAGCTGCTCGCTGGGCCTTTGTGATTAGAGGAGGAATGTCATAACCATGGTGGTCTAGACTGCTGCCGGTAAAAACAACACATCCCAAAATGAGTGGCCCTTGGTCTGAAGTGGCTGTGGTCAGGATGAGGCATGTTTAGGAAGCAGCCCCTCAAATACCTTGTGATAAACGCATGTGGAGAAAATAACACTGTAGTTAACTGAATAAAAGGTTAAAGAAAATAAACAATATTTTTGCAGCTTAGCATTTATTTGTGAACTGCTGGTGCAACTCTATGCTTGACAGAAAAGCTATGAGGCTTTTGGTAGCTTGACAAGACAATCTACAAGCTTGAATGAAATGTTCAGCTTAAGGAATTAGAATAAATCTGATGACTGATGTGCTACTGAACGTGACAGACTGTCATCTGTTTTAAACAGGATCTCTGTAGGATGTACTGAAAGCAAATTTTTTCCATTACCTTAAACATACTAAGACTTTTTCCAGTGAATTCTGGCTAATCTGTTAAGACAAAAGATCTTCTCAAACTCTTGCCATTTCAATAAAATAATGAAATAGCCATTCAGCTTACTTGCATAATTAATTCATGCTGACACTGTACTTCTGTGATTAATTTATATCCAGTCCACAAAAGCATACAACAAAAACGATTACTCTTACTTCCCAAATTAACTATAAAATTATAAGATACAAGCAATAAGTGATTAAAGCAGCTTATCTAAGCCCTATTCATGAATAGTTTTATATATAAAAATATCGAATTGTTTATCTGTTATCAAAGCAATTAAATACATTCCTAATTGAGTCAGAAAAACATTCTAGTAGTATCTTTTTCATATTATCAACAGATTTTATACAAAAATAGGTTCAGGTGTTTTTTAAAATCAAGAAAAACAAAACTCCTTACAGTGAAATGATACTGCAACAGATAGCTAGGGATAGATTAAAACCCACACACTCTTGTTTTAATGTGGCCAAATTCTAGAAAACAGTTTAAAATCCCAACATATTATTCTAAATATATACATAGACACACTTATATAAACAATGTAAAATAAGAACAAAATCTTTGGAGGGCAATTTATGCTATTTTAAAAACCATACAAGCATCAACAACTTTGGCAAGGTCTAGGCTCAAATGGGAATATCCTTCCTCTATCAGACTGTAAATAGTTCCTGTAGGAATTACTGAGGTGCTTGACCATCCCCTTATCCCAGAGATAAGGACTGTCCTACAAACAAAAAATAAGGAAAAAGGATTTTGTGACATCCACCTGGAATCTATGTCTTAGATACAGGGAATGGGAAAAACTGCTTGTTGGTGGATAAAAAGCAGTAATGCCAGTTTGAACCACACTGCATTTACAAAGCTGAACAGGGAAGCCAGCCCAACTCCCCAGCATGTAGACCAATTTGCCATGCTAGTTTCCCTTATTGCTATACAAGAGTATCACAATTAGCAGTAATTAACCCAGCAGGAAAGCTGTTCTTAGGCATGGGCCAGATTGCAAGTATATACCACGTGTATTTAACTGCCAGAACAGAGAATTAACATTTTAAAAGATGCTTTGCGTTAGAGTTAGTGAGCTTACCTATCTGAATGAACGTTAAACTCAGAATATTAAAGCTTTTCCTAGTCCTGCTGCTAAGATGCAAATTTAAGCCATAAAAAGTTCAAGGACTTCACCCAGAATAGTTCTGCATGTAAGACTGCAGTTATCTAGGGTATCTCATTTTGCACTCATAAACCACTCAGACGACCACCAGACCTTTTTCAATCAGTTGCTGTGCTATAACAAAGCAATACAGAAGATCACAAGCCTCTATACATCCAGATTTGTTCTGTGTTTTGCAGTTCTTTAAATGGCTCAGTGCCCATAATCTCCTTCCCTACTCCATGTAACCTGTTAAGACAAAAAAAACCCCAACTCAATATCACCCTATAGCAGTGATGAAATCTCATGCTATAGGCAATTATCAACAGGTCTTTGAGGTACCCCATACTGTCAGAAGAAAAATCTATTACTTCTGCTTATATCAGAATTAGAAATTAATCTGCTTCAGTTACCACCTGAGATCTTTTGAATCAAGAGAAACAGAACCAGAGCCTAGAAGCTCTGATTCTTCCCAAAGCTTTTCACAATTGCTAGCTCTACTCTTCTATCATCTCCCCTGGGTCAAAACATCAGACCTCACTAAAACCTCTACTATTCTGCATGTGTTGTATTTCCCTGCTAAATGCTTCAGGCACTATGTAAAAATCTCTCAAAAGAATCAGGTGCTGATACATAAGGAATGCTGAACACACATGGAGGTGGTCTCCACTTTCTTCAGGGCAACTGACAAATTCAACTGATGCATCAAGCACGGAAAAACATTTGTTATCAGTCATCTTGTCATGATGTTCTCCATGCACTGGCAGGTGCAAGACTTGGTGTTTCTGTCTTCTGTTTTTTAAAAACATTTTAAGGCCAAGTTTAATGAAGGCTCATCTTTTTTTTCCCCACCTTTTAATGACCAGTAAATCCACCCTGTTAATTTGACCACTCATTACATGTTTCATACAAGATTATTAAGCTCTTCTTTTGCTTCTAAGGGCAAACATTCATTGGAATGTCATTTTCTGGACTTCTTGTCTTTTCAGCTCTACCCTGTATTTCACCAAAGGCTTTACTGTCAAACTTCTCCTGAAAAAGCCCCTTCCTTCTCCAAAGAAAATGCTCCTTTAACAAGATCATGAGCTAAAACTTTGTAACCATTCCCTTGAAGAAGAAAAGGCTTATTTTTATAAACACTCAAGTCAAATATTTATATTCTTGTACAGTTTGCTTTTTGTTCTAATATCACTGCCTCTGATAGTAACTAAATAAAAATTCAGAGCACAAAACTCCAGCCACTCTATCATGCTCTAACAATTCAAAGATAGTTTAAGATACATTGTTAATGCCAAATTTAATCTTCAATCGTATGTGAAAAGTCACTGCAGTGATCAAGTGTTGCATAGAAGTCAAATTTCTCTAAAAAAACTATTAAAAAATAAAAAATGACATTACATTAGTAGATCATATTTATATAAATTTATGTGTTCCTCCCTCAAAAATTTAAGATATATATCCAGCTAAGCTTCTAACATCAATATATGCTTCTATGAAACTACAAAATGCTTTTCACAACAGATCCTAGAATAAAATCGACTATTTTTACTACTGAAAAACAAGTTACTACTTGTATTGGGTCTGATTTGTATGAGTTAACTTTCTCCATAACGGCTGGCACGGTACCGTGTTTGAATTTGCAGCTAAAACAGTCCTGATAACACAGCAATGCGCTGACTATTGCTAATTGCTTCCACAGCATCAAGGCTTTCTCTTCTCCACCTCCCACTCTGCCTGGGGGATGGGCAAGAAGTTGGGAAGGGACACAGCTGACCCACACTGGCCAAAGGGATATTCCATACCATATAACATTGTGTTCAGCAATAAAAAGTGGGGTAAAGAATAGGGTGAGCAGTTTGTCTGCCAAAGCAGCTCTTGCTCAGAGACTGGGTGGGCATTGCTATGCTTGTGGGTGGGAGGTAGTGAGTAGCTCTATTTGCATCACTCTTTTTGTTTGTGGGGGTTTTGTTCTTTGGTTGTTTTTTTTTCTTTTTCCATTCCTCTTTTCCCTTTGCTTATTAAACTGTCTTTATCCTGAGCTGTTAGTTTTCACACTTCCACTCTCCCTATTCTCTCCCCCATCCCAGTGAGCAGCTGTGTGGGTGCTTAGCTGCTGGCCTGGGTCAACCCACCACACAATTGTTTTTCTTTTCTCCCTCCAAAGCACAAGGATGTTCATAGTTGTGGTTTGCATTTCATTTTTTTTAATGCACTGAAACAGTAACAAGTTGGAAACCTGTCTAGAGCTCCCTCTCTAAAGAGCGGCAGATACTTGGGTTTGAAGGACTGGAGTGGCATACTACAGTTTGCTGATGTGCCATATTAAAGAAAACCCATAATTTATGCTTTCACAATCTCAGTTTTAATGCCATTCCCTAACGTCTGAATGCGGGTTTCACATGCACAATGAACAGCAAGCAGAAACACATTTCCAAAGATTATTTCAGATTGCAACTTAGCTTGGTATTCATGTAGTCATCAGACAAATCTGCAGGCTTTGAGAATGACCGCATTTTTCTTTTGGGATATAAAGTACTGTACAGGAGTGTTACTGCACAGAAATATTAGTCAGAGCAAGAACACCGGGGACCCACACCCTTCCCATTGTTTTGAAATGCAAACATTAAGTCATCCAGAATTTCAAATAAGAAATGCTGGGTATATTTATACAAATTGTGTACCTGTTACAATCACAGAATAATCTTAATCTGGAAGATTTTTCAAGTAAGTATATACTTATTGGCACAAACACAACAAAAAAACCCCACCCCACAACAGAATAAAAACTACCTGCCTTTTATTACCTCTAAAACATTATCCTCTTTTCTCCCTTTGAAATTAAGAACCATGTCTCACATTTTCAAATAAACTTAGCCCCCTGCTATTTAGCAACTGTCCTCATACTAGAGTGACTACTCTGCATACAAAACCACATCAGGTGAATCTATTTCTAAAGAAGTTTTTGCAGCTCCTGTGTTCTTCATAGTTTTATAAGCAGCCTGCACAGATGTCAACAAAGCAAGTCCACTGTATCAGTTACCTGAACTGGGTATCACAGTGCTGGGCGGAGGGTGTGGACACACGCTGCGCAAAACAGAGAACACGCAAGATTAGCTACTGCTGATTTTGAATTTATGAACTGCGCTATTCAACAAATTTCAATACTCAAAATTATAGTTTCAAAAGGATTAGTAGTTTACATTAGTGAGAAACAAAAATACAAACCCAAATCCTAAAACTTAAATTTTAAAAGCAAATGCTTCTGTTTTTTTAAGTTTCTTAACAGCTTCCTGCAGACCCTGTTTTTGATGTTCTCAATTAAGGACATGGTTTAGTGGTGGGATGGCAAGGTTAAGGCTAGCGGTTGGACTTGATGATCTTAAAGGTCTTTTCCAACCTAGATGATTCTATGATTCTAAGATTTGCCTAATGACAAGCAGTTGACTCAGAAATTAACTGAAAAGCAAAAGCGCGTGGTGTACCAGACGAGTTCTAATACTTGCAGCGCTCTAGAACAGATCAGGATAATTCACCTGATCACCTGCACCCCACGAACACTGTTCCGAAGCTTCTCAGCACGTGGTCGCTGCCTTGACTTGCACAGCTAATATTAGACATTTAACTTTAAACCCATCTTTATTTATTACGTATGAATAAACCATATTACAGAGACATGCCCAAGCAGCCTCCCCGGCTGCAGGTACTCTCACCAGCCTGCTTAAGGCTGGCTGTTGGCACAGGGCTCCATCTACCGGTCTGCCATCCTGCACACTCACGGGAAGAGCTAGTGGGGAAGAAAAACCTCTAAAACCCCACAGTTATTTCACATCACGGTCTGCTAATGAGATCAGGATATTCAGAAAACACTACTGGTTCAGAAGAAAACAGTCAACCAAATACATGCACTCACACATGCTAGGTGGAAACAGTTGTACTTCATATGAAATCTTTTACTATCGCTTAATAGTAGTAAAATGCAACTGTTCCGAAGAACTACCGCTCTTCTACAAGAAGCAACACACGAGTACACACTCCTGATCCAGATGTAAACCTTTAGTTCCTTTTAAAGCAAGGAAATAAACAAACACAGATATCTCAGAAAAAATACTGAAAATTAATTGCATAATATCTGCACAATTTAAGGCATTAGAGGTGGTTGTCTTTTTCCTTAAAATAAGAGGATTCCTCAGATGCACGGAAGCAAAAAATTTCCAGTAGGAGACTGCCATCAGTTTTCAACAAGGGTATTTCTGCACTGTAACAACTGCACCTCACGGCATTTCTCAAATTGAGCCGTTTAACCCTCGCCTGACTAACCCCACTCTGCCTTCAATTCATGTTTGGTAGCGAAAGAGAGCAGCATCTTTTCCTCCCCAGAAGCCCCTGTGACCATCAGGCCACCCTGTCAAGCTCAGGCTGCAGAAGAGAAGCGGGAACAGAAAGCAGCCGCAGCACTATCACTTCTGTGCAGCAGTTCAGGTCGTTACCTGAGCTGGTTTTGAAGTAGCTTACCGGGGCAACTGTGGAGCCAAGCTGAGAAATTAGACAGCGCCTGCCCAACCAGCGATCACATCTACGTGGCAAGGGCCAACAAATAGCTGACCAGTCACCCCAATTCTATTCTCCAAGGAATGTCTAGCAAGACCAGCAGCTAACTTAAGACCTGGTGCAAGAAAAGAGAGTGCAGGAAAAGGACAATGAGCTCTACAACTCTCTCCACCTCTTTTTTTAAACACCCTGCCCCACAATCAACACCAAGCCGAAGGCAGCTAAGTGGGGGCCAGTACTGTCAGAGGCACAAGACCAATAGGGTCAGGGTAAGGGAATCACGGGAATGCCCATATACCTCAAACTGTACCTATACATAGGAAAAGATGAGAATAATTTAGCCAGGAACACCTGGAAACAACCAACAGACCATCACAGCTAGAAGGTAGGAATGGAGCGAGGAGTAATAAAACCCAGGCACTTCAGGATATCCTATAAGGCTGGAAGAACTGGTGAATGAGGACACCAGGGAATTCACCCAGTTCCTCCTTGGGCCCAGTTTTCCCAATTTAGCTTGTGCCCCTAAAATGATAGTTGAAGGGACTGATGGACAAAATCTACAATTAACTTGCATAACATCACAGAATGAGAACAGAATGCTGCCCTGCCATTTTTTATTATTTTAACTTGAAGGAAGATCAAAATTTAAACCTTGAAAGTGTCTTTTCATTTGCTAAATTCAAATTTTAATCATAATGCATTTTAAAATACAACTGAGCAGAACTGTGGGGTTGCTGATGTCTCTTTAAGGAACAATGACATCAATGCAGGCTACACTGGAGAAGGATATAGGTGTGGAACTACATCCTTTTTCATCATACATAGTCAGGTGCAAAGAGAAAAGTTTAACTTCAAGATTCCTGTGGTCTAATGAAAATAAATACCATTACAAACAGATCCAAGAATACAGACTTATTAAATACTGTTTGCTTTTCTTCAGATACAGGTCATGGGAACTGAGATATTTAACTGCTTCAAGACTAATTTTTATTCTGTCTTAAACTGCTTACACTGTCAGCAAGCTCACAGTATCCTGACAACTAGCGGGGGGGGGGGGGGGAAAAAANAGAAAAAGAAAAAAAAAGAAGAAAAGTGGAAAAAAGTCAACTAGCATCTGTGAAAACAGATTTAAATTGGTATCTGAGCATTTGATTGTCCTACTTTGATTACACTGAGCAATTGAATGTCTATGATACTACCTGCATCACCCATCTAGGAATATTTGTAACTGAAATTAAAAATCAGAACACATTTTTGTAGCTGTACAAGAAGAGCTACAAAACATTCAGCAAATCTTAAAATTGTGGTGGATGTTTCACAGTGCCCTTTTCCTCATTACAAGGAAGGCACCAAGGAGCAAATTGGTCATACAGTGCTTATGTCAAACTTCAGACAAGGAAAACCACATCCTAATACTCTGCTACAATAGGGAAAAAAAAAAAAAGAAAAAAAAGCATGTATCGGGGCACACATACAAGCACACTATAGAAAAACATGATGAAAAATACTGCTTGGTTTCTCATGCTTGTATCTAAAAATTTACATAACCAAATTAACATTCTCACTTACTGAGCACCTAACGTTGCAAAATCCTATAGAACCTGACATTTTATTTATCTGGATGTGAACTGCAAGGATAACACACTGAGAAACTGAATCTTAAAGCAAGTCCTACTGTAAATCAAAGAAATTTGAAGTTAAGAACTGCATTAGAGAAAACCAAATGATGCCTTTCTAAACATAATACTCATAACTTTAATAAACTATTATACTGATACTAATAACTTTACTATATCAATACAAACGATTTTCTTATAGAGTGGGTATAATTTAGGCAACTACAGCAAGCATCAATGACAATATCTAGACAGGACACTGCATTACACATGTATCACCTTCACATTTCACCATCTAATCTCTCTCAAACAGGAATAGATGTTTTTAAAGAAATATATAACTACATATCATACCATAACTGAGAGAAATGAAGACTTAAACAAGAACACACTTTCTTTTGCATAACTTCTTTCAATAGCATTCAAGTGGTCACTGCAATGCCTTGGAATCATTTTCTTAGTATTCTTAGTTCTCTAACTACACTCAGCTACAAGCTGAGTTACCACTTTTCTTGATAACTAGGCTTTTGGTTTTAGCAGTCAATTAAGCTTCTAAAATTTAGTTAAATCTATAACCCATAGGAAAAAACCCCCAAATACAGTACAAACTGATATTTATTTCCTATCAGATGTAATATGTAAGCACTAGGACTGGTTCCACTTCCTTACCTGTTGATACATTAAAATTAACAAAGAGAGGGCGTCAAATGTATACATTTGGAAATAGTGTAATGAAAGAAAGCTAAAGCAGAGCTGATTACTCCCAAAGGAAACAAGCCAAGGACATCTAAAAATAAGAATCAATGTTCACAATATAAAGATTTATACATATTTAACTTTGTGCATTAAAAACTGAAACAATGCACAATAATATTTTTAATTGTGTAAATGTTCTGCAGAGAAGAAATATTTTAACACTTTTCATTTCCATGCACATTAACTGCTGTGCCTTGGAAAGCCCTATTCCCTTTCCCCAAGCCAATCTAAGGTTAGTACCATTCATTTGGTAAACTGGCAGCTAATGACAATTTCTAGTTCTGGTCTAAATTACCAAGTGTAATTTATACACACACAACCATGAAGCAATTCTTCAGCACTAAATACTCTCTTTACTAGCGGACATTTTTATTTATAAGCTAAAGTACAAGTCAACATAAATTACTAGATTCGTACATTTTAAAAACACCATTAAAAATTCAGTCTGTTTGCTTCAGGTAGAGCAATCTTTGATCCCATGCTAAATTCTCTCTCAGCAGAGCATCCTATAGCATTTTCTGAACAGTTTTGATTCAGACACAACCCTGCTCTCATTCCACAAATCCTGACAGGAACTGCCACCCCCTCCCTCCAAAGAGCTAATCAATAACCAAGCATTTTAATCCTTCTTTGTCCTAATACTACATTTCTGAAGCAGATTAGATTTTTCTAATTTATTCCACACTTAACATTTAAATTAGTGCATAGCTAGCTGGAATATTACTATTTAAATGAACGTATAACTTAGAGATCAAATTCTGTCTTCAACAGATTTACATAAAAGGACAGAAAGGATAACATTTGTCTACCAGCATGTTATGTAGATCTCCTTAACTCAATTTACTATGGATTTCATGGTGCAAAAATTAATGCCCTCCAGGAGCCAAACTCATTACCAATTATTTCTTCCAAACCCACACTGTAATCTCACGCTGCTGTGACCGATGGAAGTTTTGCCGTTCATTTAAAGGGAAGTTGGATCTGTTCATTGATTTGCTACTCTGGCAAGTGATACTGAGCAAAATGATACCATAGGTGCTGTCTTGACTTCCTTTTAATCAGGAAAAGATACTATGAACCAGTCTCATGTATTCTATTCCCTGCTAAAACTGAGAGCAACATATCGATGATAATTTTAACTACACATGAAGTTGCCAACAGAATTATATGCCTTTTCAACACGAATTTCCAGAATACATTTCAGCAACAATAATGGCAAACAGCCTGTAGAGTCACTCACGTACCCTATTCAGCCCTTCACCCCTTTCCCTGCTCCAGAACCCACGAAGGCATCCCTGCAACTCATCTGGCACATGTAAAAATAGCTTCCCTCTACGCACCCGGCCCAATAAACTCCTTTTACATGCTTATAACAGACAAGCACTGGTAAACAACAAAAGCAAAGAAAACAAAACAAGCTGCACACATATTCTGGTGGCCAACATAAAGTTGACCATAGGTCACAGGTGCTGCAACTCTAGCTTTCAAAATAAAAAACACTTTCAAAATAGTTAACGGGACCACTGAGTTTTAATTCCTCGGAAAAGCATGAAACAAATCTGACAACATCTTTGACAAGGCTTGGCCAGTGTTAATGGTGCACAGTAAATATAACAAGCTGCTTTCAGATGTAGTTGAGGTTCAGTTACAGTGGAAACCCATAAACAACACGTACTGTGTTTTGATAGCTATCCACTGGCATTCAATTTAAATGATCATGTCTCCCTTATCCGTACGTGGGACAGATAAGCAGTGTCTGTTTCTCACTTCATACAAGAAGGCTCAAGAAGTTCCATTTATTTGAGAGAATTGTCCCTAACACGCACGAATATTTAAAAAAAAATGATTTGATTCACTGATACTATGAAAACCAAAAATCAATCCTAGCAATATTTCATATAAAATATTTTCAAAATTCTAATACATAATATTCTTTAATATACCAAAGGCCACCACTCTGCAGAAACTGACAGTTTCCATTTTAACCTGTCCTTAACAAACAAAAGTAGACATCAAGAATCACTATGGAAAATGGAAGCCTGCTGTTATGGTTTCTCATGGCTCACGAGACTAGCAGGGACCACGCCGACTGTCCTATCACCTAAAAAACTGGTGGCTCAAAGCAGCAGAGATTCATCTTAACAAATGAGCGCACACACAGTTTCTTTCCATAGCTGTTCTGCAAATATGGGTTGGATACTGTTTCTATTACCCCTTCAAAACCGTTTTCTTTTAAAAGGAGAAGGCAAAAGTCAGGAATCCTACTTTAAGGAATATCTGTCAGTTGCAGCATTATCCTGTAGTTAAATCTGTTAATAGACTGCAGCCCAGAAGGGTTGCTTGTTTTAAAAGTAAGTTTCAAAACATCTATTGCCCATATAGGATAACAGATGTAAAAGTGAAAAGAAGCCTCTGTATAGATTTGGGAGATCTGCACTAAAGTGAACGTGAAGTCAGACCAGCAATTCATAGTTTGAAAACATTTTACTATCTGCATGCTGTCATTAACATGCAGTATCTACTCTGCCATATATTTGATAGCCTAAAAATTTTAACAGGAGGTAGCAAAAAGATTAATTAGGATATCTCTCAAGTTCACGGGACCGATTTTACACAAAACTGTCATCGATAGGCGGGACTCTCTCTCCCTTCACCTTCAGATCACATGTAATTTCTTGCTTTCAATTCTAGTGAATAATTTAGTGATTGTTTCCACAGAGAATGACTAAACTCATATTTTCACTCCTCCTTTAACCCCTTTCAGTAAGCTCTGGAAACTTCCTTACGTTTTTACTAACCTAGGCTCCCTCAAAACTGAAAATTGTCACAAATTCCAAAAAGCTAGATCTGGGCCATGGGGCATCAGCACCGTACTCTTATTTCTGCCAGTAATACAATGTGCTGGGTTTGCCTCGCTGCAAGACAAATAGCAAGCCTGACAATTGTTTTGTTTCTTACTGGTCAAGAAAAGAGGGTAGCACCATAATAGTGCATTTCTAACTCAGCATCATCTAAAATGATTTGTAACAAGCAGTGAAACAGAATAAGAGAATGCAAAGAACAAAAGTAACATTCCTTCTCCACAAGGGGCAAACTAATAATTATAAGGGAGATGAAGTGAATCCAGAAACAAAACAAAAGGGCAAGAAGTCTAATTAGTTATCACATGAAAACTGGGGAACAGATTTTTAAAATTTCATTTGCTACCCACTACTATTGGACAGAGTAGTCCCCCTTACAAACTGTAATAGGAATCAGGCTCTAAAGAACTTGCAATATCACTACATGAAAACCTGTAATAACTGCAAAAATGCCTACAATAAATAATCATTTATTTAATCTATCACAGTATATAATCTTCCTGACTACAAGATCTACTAGCCTCATAGAATCATAGAATATCCTGAGTTGGAAGGGACCCATAAGGATCATCGAGTCCATCTCCTGGCTCCACGCAGGACCAGCCGAATCAGAGCATATAACTGAGAGCATTATCCAGACACTTCTCGAACTCAGTCAAGCTCGGTGCTGTGACCACTTCCTTGGAGAGCCTGTTCCAGTGCCCGACCGCCCTCTCAGTGAAGAGCCTTTTCTTGATATCCAACCTAAACTTCCCCCGTTGCAGCTTCATGCTGTTCCCTTGGGTTCTATCACTGGTCACCAGAGGGAGGAGATCAGTACCTGCCCCTTCACTCCCCCTTGTGAGGAAGCTATAGGCTGTGATGAGGTCTCTCCTCAGTCTCCTCTACTCTAGACTGAACAAACCAAGGGACTTCAGCCTCTCTTCATATGTCTTCCCTTCTAGACCTTTCACCATCTTTGTTGCCCTCCTTTGAATGCTGTCCAATTGTTTTATGTCCTTTTTGTACCGTGGTGGCCAAAACTGAGTGCAGTACTTGAGGCGAGGCCGCACCAGCGCAGTGTTGAGTGGGACGATCACTTCCCTAGACCAGCTAGCAATGCCGTCCCCGATGCATCCCAGGACACAGCTGGCCTTCCTGGCAGCCTGGGCACACTGCTGACTCATGCTCAACTTGCTATTGACCAAGACCTCCAAGTCCCTTTCAGCATGACTGGTCTCCAGCATCTCATCGCCCAGTCTGTACGGATAGCCAGGGTTGCCTCTTCCCAGGTGCAGTTAGTTTGGTTTGAGCCTTATCAGTCTAGGTATTTAGAAGAAAACTAGACAAAACATCTAATACTAGTGAAGAAATGGCCAGGGGGAAATGGATATTCTGCTACCATATGTGCTCGCCACAGGCAGATTTACCAAGTCCTAGGAGGGCTATAATCTCCCTGATAATGCTGTCACTCCCACTGATCAGACGCAGCAGTGACTGCATAGCTTCACAACTCCACCTTCTTCCCCCAAAACCTGCAGCACCAGCTGTCTCTACTTTCTCAAATCCAGCACATATTTTTACCTTTCAGTCCTTCCCTTCGCTTTCCATACTACAACCAGAACTATAGTAACTTCTCCTTAGCTGGATGGACAAGCCAAGTTTATCACTTTCACGAACCTGAAATCAATGGTGATCTCTGTACGGGTGACGGGCAGAAGAGCTCATAGCCATTATGCTGATGGTACCTCACTCAGTCTCACACATCTCAGAGCTGAAGGACCTTGTCATGAATGACTACATTTAGCATACTTAAAAGCAAAATAAAACAACAACAGAACTACCACATAACACATCATGTTTACTTTAACTGTTATGACTTAGTTTTAACTCTTAATAAACTTTACAAGATATTTAAGTTAGAGCTATAATATATTTAAATAAGCAAATAATCCAAACCAGGTGGTTTCAGGTTGAACCAAAGTTACACATTCCTGGAGCAAAACTGGCCAAGAACAGATGCTCAAGGACAGGTACAGGAACAAGGCAAGCACTTCACTGCACTTCCCTGGGACCCGCAGATCTCACAGTCTCCATAATTTGCAGCTCTCAGAACTGCTGAGCCAGAAGTGCATCTCTTTGGTTAACTGACTTTTCTTCCATGACTAAGGCACTGCAATTTAAGACTGTTCTAACAATAGTTAGAACTTGCTGAAATATTAAAAAGACACTATGCCACTGCAGGGCACTCTGAATTCCCAAACTCGGGGTGAGCAAACTCCTGCAGCACCCAGCTTCAACCACCTCAAGCCCCTCAAAGCTGTAGTAAGACTCAGTTGTAGTTGTTTCCAGAGGCAAACATCGAAGGGTGTGCTGTCAGGGATAAAACAGGCCTCTGGGTACACATACTGAATGTTTTTATTTCAGACTGCTCACACTGAGAAACCATAGTCTGTTTCCTCAAACGAAATAGACCTTCATAACACCACCAAGAAACCTGATTAACATGAAACTTACTTACATTAGAAGCTGAGGTATACAATTCATTGGGAGTTCCTAAGGTCTTTTTTCAAAGTCATAAATTTGCAGGGGAAAAAAAAGGAGCAAACTTTATTTTAGTAGGGTTTTGGTTGCGGGTTTTTTTTTTTGGTTTTTTGTGTGTGGGGGGNCAGGCCCCGGAGGCGGGGGAGGCGAGGAGGCCGGGCAGGGCTGCTTGCCCGCGGGGAGGCGCTGAGGGCAGAGCGGCCCCTACCAACGCCGCCTCGGCAAGACGCGACGCCGCTGCCAAGCCC